>CM032660.1:7250968-7303131 GCA_019095985.1 Streblospio benedicti
AAGACAATGATCAATGAAAGTTTGCATGCTGGTATCATTGGCTTCCTGACCCACAACGTATTATTGCAATAACGATAAAGCTCTATTGATGGGTTTAGCTGTTTACAACTTGCAGAGATCAATCTAATGCAAAATCCATGAGCTGTCATGCAAAAAAAACACTGAACAAATAAACTATTTCATGTAAGATATCATGCGTAAATTGAGCTGTATATTGATTTATGATTCTACGGACAATCTTACACAAAAATGTCCTGGAAATTATACGATAAAACAGTAGAGTACATAGATCTGATGTGTCCCTAACATTATAAGGATTGTGATTACTAAACCAAACAAATATTTGATTTAAAACACACACTTTCCCATTACAGGCTTTTTTATGACATGAAGGTCAATTAAATGAAACTTTATGCATGACCATACAACGTATTAAATAAATACATTTTGCTATATAAAGTTCAAAATATGGTAATTACTGAACCTTTGGGACATGACTTTCAAATGCATTCACAGATTTCACTATTCAAATTACATTTATAAAAGTTTTATCACATACTTATATATTGGTATATGTTGAAGACTCTTTTCTCATTAAGTATGCTCAATGTATTGATGCCATGCACATGTACATATAAGACAGAATAATGTAACTAGGCATGTGTTCTTTACACAGATCATTTGCAACACCTTACTGTAACTCACTCAATCAGTGGCGACTGGACTACATGAAACATTATAGACTCCAAACTACTTAGTTAAAACTCCCATAGGGGTGAACCTAATTACCAATTTTCATAAGGCATGCATATGTAGTAGGCATATGGCAGTTCCTATCTAAATCCTAGCACCAATACATGTACATATCATACAGTCAATGGAAAATATATATCAATTAAATATCTTTAAAAATAATTTGTCAGAAAAAACTGAAAGGTATAAACTTGTATGAAATTTCTAGTATAAGATAAATTATGAAGTAACAAAAAAATTACAAACCTTGATCTGCACTTCCTGTGCTCCCTGGAGCTTTCTCTCTATAAATCCCAAACTCGTCAAAATCAAAATCATCTGCATCCAGTGGGTAAGCCATTTTTTTTCACTTTTAGTATTTCATGTAGGTATTTCCACAAAATTTACTTTCACTAAACTTCATAATTATTACACTTTATAGCTGTAATAAGAAAATACATTTTTAGTTTACGTATGTGTATAAGTATTCCTATGGTATTACAAAGTAAAAACAAACATGCAGATAAAGAAAATTTATCGAGATTAGAGATAGGGGGGGGGGGTTAGGAGAGAGCAAAGAGAACAGTATTCTACATTTGTGGAATGTGAGAAAATGTACATTCTCCCTTTTGTGCTAATTAGATGCACAACCTTAGTGACAAGTTTTCACTGAATCTTAATATAAACCTTTCATTATGTGATTGCACACATGATTTGATATACAAATTAAGCTTACTATTGTACTAAATATGGATTTATCCGGGACCGTCTACTAAGTAGCTAGCCTTTAACAGTTTTAACAATACATCAAGTCCAAACAAATGTATCCACAAATAATTCTGAATGCATATATAATGGTTACTCTTCAATTCCACAGTGAATTGTCGTCACTGATCCTTGATAAATGTTCGCATGCTTGCTCATTATTCAAAGTACACATGAATAATATTGATTGCAAAATGAGACATAACAAGATTTGCTGCTTTAAATTAGAATTTTATATATTTTGTTGTTTATATATGTAACCAACATGGTGACATTTATCATTAAAAACAGAAACCACACACTATACAAAAAACAATTGTCAATAAGCTCCATAATAAAATCCAAATATGGCATGCATTAGCAAGCTTATTTATCCTTTCCGATCCACGTAATAAAACAATCAAATGTCATATCTAAACCTACTTGACCTGTATCCAGACACTTTAAAATTCTAATCCATTGTGAAATATCGTGCGCTTAAAGACGTTATCACAAATTAAAACAAGTGACATAGTAACTTGTTGTAAATCCAGGCTTTTATTTAAAGCATTACATAGTCCATCATAAGTATCAAATATCTATTATAAATCAGACAACATTTCCTGCATACATATTTTGTTCCAGATACTACAGTGCTTGTCTCATAATCAGACTATTAATTTTTTCATAATTGTAGAACATTCATAAAAATTTATAATAATCATAACTCAACAAATATATCATATAGTAAATAGAAATGTACAGTTTATCTTTTTACCTAAATTTGACCATAATAAAGGGTTGATTCAGATCAATGTGAAATTTGTTTTTATGAAACAATGATTTTTTTTTTCAAATTTAAGGCTTTTTTACAATGGTAAATTATTTCTAAATCATCAATATTATTCAATAATGACAATCAAATAAAAACAGCATCAAAATAATAAATATACAATATACTTGGGTCCGATAATACCTTATGTGAGTAAATATTTACACTACCACATATCTGGATTTACTATCCGGAACTGGATCAGTGGGACTTGTGACTTGTCTATTCATGTTGAGTAATCTCCCAAAATCTGGCTCGCAAGAATTCATTAAATGCTTCAATATAGCTAGATATTTGATGAACGAGTTTCATACTAACCTTTAAGCTAAAATTTTATCTATGTGATTCATCCTTTTATTTTAACATAATGTAACCAATTATAAAGATATATTCCGTTTAAATATCCCACCAATATATGTACGATTTACTAATTACATTGGGAAAGCCCTCTTGGACTCGTTCTGGCATCTATAAAATCAGCGCAAAATTTGTCGTCTGCTCTAGGCGTCTGCTACTGAAACACAGTTTTTTGTATATAATACATTTTTGCAATTTCATTGAAACAACTTCATAAGATATCGTCTGAAGTATATTTTTTAAAACTATTACCGATTACATTTAAAATAATGGAAGAAAATATTTTAAAACCGAGCTGATTATCACAGTGTAACAAAACTATATGGCAAAAATATCGTCTGCTAAGCCTTTTACCGTAGTCACGTGATGGACATCGATCCATTGCATCCCTTTGGTCCTGGCACAATTCAAACCTGCAAAGACCAGAGAGTCTGTTAATTATTGATGATAATTATTTCTCAAGTAACTATTTCATTGGAAATTGGGAGAGAGAATTTCCATTGTTAGAGGTTTGAATATTACTCGTCAGATTTACGGCAAATGCGTATTTTTGCGTTGGATATTGATGGCGGGAAGCGCCGCACAAATTAGTATTGAGTTTTGAGAGGGAAATGAGTTTGGTTGAGCATTTGGAATATGATTGGAAACAGAGCAAGAGTCAATCAACACCAAATTATTGATCTCTGTGAAAGGTAGTTGCGTTTTGGTGGACATTGGAGTCAGATATATTACAAAAGGAGTAATTTGTAAGGATTCATTGTCATAAAGGGGATATTATTTTGTCCACGTTTTAATTACTAGTATTGTGATCATCAAGATGTCCTTGTGCCAATGATTTTAAGTGGTGTATCTTATTTAATGTGAAATCATGGAAATAGGTAGCACAAGGATGCAATTAAGAGGATACTTATTACACATACTTTGATATATTAATCACAGAATTTTTTAAATAAAGATTAATTGTGAGTTTTAAATGTTATTCATTATATATATATAGTAAAAAACTTGAGTGAATATATGTGCAGCGGCAAAAAGGTTAGAATATAAATAAGGATATTGTCTCATCAAAATAACTGAATTTGAAAATCAAAGTTTTTATTGTAAGATGTGAAACAATTACTCCATACTGATTTTAAATTGAAACGTGAATACTGATGTTCACTTAAATATCATGCAAGCAAGTACAAGCAACATGTCTGGATAAGTACGAAAGCCAACATGAAAAACAAAAGGGGCTACTAAGCCCCTACATGTATATAGATAACCCATCTTCTTTCATTGAATACAAATCTACCTAACCTAGGCGTTTGTCTGCTCTTGCAATTACTGGCTTGCATGCAATCATGTCGGATACTGCGCAATGGTTGCAGGATGCCATTAATAATTTACTTAACCAGAGAGAGCAGGGTGAATTCGTTGAGATCCTGACCGATTTCCATCGGAGGCGTAGCGTTCGTGACCTTGCATTTTCACTCGAAGTGCTGCTCGACACTCCTGCCAAGCGACAGCTCATCCGATTGCTGCGTCATGTCATCCCCAGCTCCGATCTTGTGGAATACGACAGGTTCACATCACGCATTAAGAGTAGTAGTGGAGGAGCTGGATCTTTGCCAAAGAATTACGGAGGTAGCAAAGGTAACTGTGTTGTTGATTTGGTGGAGGGTAGGGAGCACATAAAACTTAAGTACCATTTTTGGTTATATACCAATTGGATTCATGCATGAAGTTGAACATTAATTTATTTTAGTAACAACTACTTACAAATTGTAGTCTTTGCCTACTGGAGAACCTCTTAATAGTGAGACCACCATAAATAATTTCCATAGAGTCCACCTTTTCATAAAGACCATGCAAGGGAAGTCCCCGAGTGGTACTTTCCAAAAATGATTGATATTTAAAGTATAAACCAAGAGAAAATTGTTTACTGTTCAATTTATATTTTTTGCAGAAATGATCATGAACATTAAATGTTTATTTGAAGGGTCACTCAAAGGTGTATTGAAGAAAGGGCCCGGAAGCTCCACTAGTATGCCTGTACATGGATACTACACGCTGCCAGGCAACAGAAGTGGGCTGCCGGCAGGAGGCCGTCCACCCTCAGCAACCAGTGTCCTACAGCCTTTTTCTCGCTCAGCACTGCCTCAATGGGACACTGGAGGGAACATAAACCAAGTGAGTTAATATTTAGGAGCTTTAACTCATTATTTTCTATCAAATGGCAAAACTTCCTATAGAGATTACTTCAAGGGACTATCTTAAATGTCACATCTTTGTCCAAAGATAGTGTTGATAAAGGACACTTTTAGCTCCACAAACATAGTTAGAATATGATTTGTAATTACAGTAGAACCTCTCAATTAGGACCACTGTTGGGACCAGTAATAGGTGGTCTCACAGGGGTGGTCACTATACAGAGGTTCGTTTTGGTAACTTATGCAGGTTTGGGACCATGAAAAGTGGTCTTATTATAGAGGTGGTCTTAATCGGAGGTTCTACTGTACTTGTGGCTGTGTTATGTAAGACGAACACCTTCAGATAGACTTATCTAGCCATGTTACAGCCTCAAAGCAAGTAGTTATATACTCCAGATTAGCAATAATATGTAGGTAACCAGGTGACAGATATAATGTTAATTACTTTGTATAGAATGCTTAAAGGTAACTAATAATTGTGTCAAGACAAAGTGTGATTCGAAATAAGCGATATTAATATGGCATGGTTTCACTGGATTTTTGGTCGGTCATTTTTAGCCATCGAACTTTTGGGACACTTAACTGAACAAACCTTCGAATATTTATTGATAATTAGGTAACTAAATATTGAATTTATTACACTCAGTCAGTGATAACAGTTGGATAGGAAATAGGCAATACAATGGGACAATGACAAAGGACAAGTCTCACATGGTGTCTATAGAGAGGTGGTCTCTTTATGGAGGTTGATATTCGCTTTTACATTCATTATGAAGGGACCACATCAAATGGTCTTATGATTGATGGTGTTACAGAGAGGTGGTCTTAATCGTAGGTTCTACTGTGATTGGTTCTTTAGTACATGTATAACTATTTTTTATTTTAATTGACTTTCCAATGCGTATATTAGCGGTTCCACCGCAAATTACGTAACATGTATTGTCGCTGTCGTATTTCGTGAGCTTAGATGAACTAAACCGTGCGTGCTATTGTTTGCGGTGCAGTCTTTGATGGTGCTGACTTTGACGGTGTGGTCAAATTAACATTTTAGATTATGGGATGATCATTTAGCATTACGTAATTGGGCAGAGGTAACATGCAAGTATATGGTCATTTGACTTTGCGCCAAGTATAAAGCAACCAAAGACACTTTGTACAGGCAAAACCTAAAAGCAGTAGGTTAATGTGATCCCAAGGTTCAGTATTGGAAATAACATTCAAAGGTAAAGACAGACGATCGAAGATTCGCCCCATCCATCGTATTTACTTTTTGGCACTGAATTGTTTGGTGAATAGCCTTTGAAGAAGGGGTGATATTTTGCAATTTTTATGTATCCGTGTGCAAGTCATCACTAGCATCCAATGAAGATCGCAAGCAATATTTGTTCATTAATCAATCATAACATCAGAATAGGAAAATCCATTTTATTGGTATGGGGATTTTCTTTGTGAATATCATTTATAAAGTCTAAAAGTCATCATTGGTCCGAATAAACCAGTCATAGCTTGAAATAGACTGCACATATTTGCTTTGATTTCAGATTAAAGGCTGCATTATCTTCTCTTTAGAGTACTCAGTATAAAAACAATATTTTCATAACTGTATTGAGAAATAATTAGAAATACTCAACTTCCACTGAATGGGAAGCTCGATGGTCACTCATTTGTTTGTGCCAGTAATGGAACATAAAGTGAAAACAAACATGTGTCTGCTCGTGTGCACTCAACTGCCTTTTTTGTGCTCAGGGGGAATTACTTTATGTGCATTGGGGCAAAAGTATCAATGCAATGAGTGATTGTTTTTCATAAAATGCATAATGTTCCAGGTATTCAAAATTAAACTTTGTTGAAATTTGTCATGTTTATCGTTGATATATGTATCTTACTAGTAGCAATGAAAAACGTTCTTACTTTTGACTAGTGTGAAGTGCTGTGCAAATTAATAATCGTAATAAAGAACATGAACACAAACGCTAAACATTCAGTTGCACCTGATAGCTTTAGGTCGGACAGCAATATCCCTTCAGTATGCTTTACATGAACAATCACTCATAACTGAAATTTAACTTGAATTTGGAATTCATTCTCTCTATATTTGAATTTTGTATTCTTTCTCTTCAGTTGCGAGTTATGTGGTTCAAAGTGTGTGGATCATAGTATATGCTGCAATTGCTGAATGAATTCCTACAGTCCATAAAATACATATTTGATATGAAGAATCAATGTGAGTGATAATTAAAAAGGTATAATTTGCAATTTTATATCCCCGCAGGTAAAGCGAATCTACATGGAGCAAACCAATGTGAATGTTGGCCTGGGGTTCAGTATTCGAGGTGGTGCAGAGCACGGAATAGGTGTCTATGTGTCCTATGTGGATGTGGAATCGGTGGCTGAGCGACAAGGACTTGTACCAGGGGACCAAATACTCAGCGTTAATGGCATTTCCTTCCATAAGATCACACATGATGAAGCAGCAAGGGTAAGACATTATAATTAGTTGTTTTAGTGAGTTATCTATGTTTCAATGCCGTTTGATATTTAGCTTTATCTAGTATTAGTCAACAATGTTGACAATCACAACAGCAACAACCTATGATGATGATGATAATTTTATTTTCTAGAATGGAACTTTATATGTGCATAATGGAATACAATGTATATTGATATGTTTATACGTTCTGGTCATGTTGAAGTAGCTACTTAATGAAAACAGAGAATTAATTTAATTTCATTACTTTAAGGAAGCCGATATGGAGACTAACTTTGTTAAGGTGAGGTGGTGGTCTAACGGAGGTTCTGTCTTGTATCTTAATGGTGGTTTTGGAGTGCCAGAAATGGTCTTACTATAGAGGTGGTCACTTTATAGAGGTCTAAATTGGAAGATTTACTATATAATTTTTTTGTTCCTACTTTAAAGTTAATAATCGAACAAATGTGCCTTTATAAAAGTAATAGCGGAATTAACAGGAAGCTAGGTTTATCTAATTCTGTGACTTTTAATTGTAGTACATTTTGTACATTTTCAAGTGAAAATGCAATACTGTACAATTCTAGCTTGCATGGAGAATTGGAGATGTACTATTAAAAAGCTATTACCAATCCTATAAATGTTGATCCAAATTGAAATCAAATTTCTTTACATCAATTGAAATACATTTTATGCAAGGCATTTAATATTAATGATAAGTACTTGTGCGGCTCTAGGGTTTGAAGTTATGAATATGCAATTAATATGAGGATTACAATATACAAAATTGAAGAATCATTGATTTTTGTGTTGGTCTTTGATGAAATGGAAAAAATACTGATAGCTTGAAATAATACTAAAATATTGTGAAAAGAAAAAAGATCATGATCATGATTTGCTCACTTAATATTTAACTAAAATTTAAGATATATTTTATCACATCGTTTTTTTAATGTACCAGGTGTTAGTATAAGTTATTGGGAAAATGCTATTGTCCAAATATTAAAGAAAATCATCCATATTCCACCAAGTAAATTGGTTTGGCGAGGAATGCTCCCTGGTGTCTAATAAGCTATTCATTAGGCAATTGCAAACAGATATGATAGTGAGAGGGAAGGATTGGTTCTATTTTGTGAGATATTTCTACATGTAGGTTATCATTGTTCTTGTTTGGGTTGATATACATGCAATAAATAGTTTATTAAAATTAAGATTAAAAATGTAGTAATGTGCACCAAGGGAGGTATTGATAACAAATGTTTTTGTTTTCCTATTTTACATTTATTGTAATTGTCCTGTGCTGAAAAGCAGACTAACTGCTCCATTTGACTACAAACCCTCTTGACGTTTATTCTGTACTTTCTGAACCAATACAACATGCATGTACATGTATAAATATTGAAAATAATTAGTAGTGTGTAGCATTTTAAAATTTTACAAAATTTTATTATGTTCGCGTATGACCATGTCTTTGGTGCTACAAAGTTTCCAGGTACAAAAGACATATTATGTCAAAATTCTTAACTGATAACATTGTCATATATGGAAGGAGACCATGTTAAAATGTATGGTCATTGGACTTTCACAGCTGAGTGCATAAGTCCCAGGATTTATCATTTCTGCTCACCCAGAACTATTGTTCTTTGCCTCTGTCCATATGTCTATAGCTAAAAAGATTATTAAGATTTTGTGAAACAATATTTTCATGGAGGTGTACTGGTATTTAATCTGTCTAAGCAGTACTTATGAAACTGGCTTTCAGGCAACATTAATGACTGTTTGGCTAAGGGTGCATTGAAATAGGGATGAATTTGTTGTTGACTACTACGTGCATGCGGATATGAGTCTCCAATCTTAATCACAAATCTCTGGTTGCATACAAGTTAGTTAGGCTGAAGAATGGTCTCACTCCTAGTCCTGATCCAAGAATTTATGCCCAGTCAACCAATAACATTTTAGGTTGTGGACCATGTTGTGCGTCCAGGCCATATTTATGTATGTAACCTTGAAGAGTACAAACCCACAACTAATATGCTTGCTTTATTTGGTCTGCGAAAGGTATGACACAACCAAATTAATGAGGAAAAAAATTCTACATTCTCTCACATCTTTCTACCGAGCATATTTCTACCACAATAGATGAGACAGAATGTAGAAAATGAATATCACATGTATATCGCATGTATATAAGCAAAAAGGCTTTTTACGATCTCTTAATTTATTGTCCTGTTAATCTGGTAAACATCATCCAAATTTAAAGATTAAACTAAAAATAGGCTTCTTCTCAGAGAATCACCAGGGTCAGGAATTTGGCCTATCAATAATCTAGTTAATTATTCAAAACTAGTTTTTTCTTCTATCTTTTGACTGTCGTTGCCAAATCCTGTTGCGTGTTTAAAGGATTTTGGCCATGATATTTTCTTCCAGGCCATATGGCTCATTTTCATGATCTCTCATGTTCAGCTTTTGTTATTTATAATTACTCAATCTAAGAGATAATCAAGTTAGATTAAAATTATTTGTATTATGGCCAAATCATATGAGCAATTAAAGAAAGATTGGATAACCAATTCATTAGTCAAGATTAGTCACGATTGTAACCCTCACAAACATATCAAGTATACATTCTCAATTTCACATATTATGGTCTGTCATAAACAAAACTTTAATTGGAAATGTAATTGCATGATTTACTAGAATAACATCATTTAAATTTATTAGAAATATAGAATAATAATTATACTGACTGCTGCTCACTGTTTAATATTAAAGTCATATTTTCAAACAGAAATTGCAGATCTAGATAACAAAGATATCAATAATAATTACAATCAAAAGTTTTTCTGGTGTGGTGACAATAAATATACATTTATAAGTAGATTGCAAGTATGTCATATGAACTAACAGCGATAAAGTTTTCCGGAGTTCACCTATTTCACGAGCATTGTACCACATCTGAAAATACCAGAAAAAATGTTTTATTTGAAATGGATGATCATTCAAGTGCCACACCACCCCTTCATGGAAGAGCTCTCCTGCATGTTTAAACAACTACTGAAAACTAATTGTTTGAAGACATTTGAAGCCCTGGGTACTAGGATGATCATGATGTAACAGAAAAAATATTTGACATGAGAAAGATAGGATATAGTTTGTTTGAGGACAAAATATTTGTCCATTCACCCATATAAACCTGCATGTTGAAACCTACATTGCTGATCAGCTGTGGTGACACGAAGTCTTTTTGGAGATGTTCTCAAATATATATGTAATGATTATAAGACCCTGCTTTAATTGAATCACCATCGGTAACAGACCTTTATGTGCAACAAAAATAGTGGCGTTTACGTGCAACAAAGCATTGACCAGCTCACATGTACATGAGCCATGCTGCACAGCCACATGGATATATAGGTAAAGGATACAGCCATAACTGCTCACTAGAGTGGGCCATTATGTAGTTCATGTATAAAAAAAGAATAGTCAATTATATAGATAACACGGAATTTCAATAAATCTGAAAAATAAGCCTATTGATACATGTGAAATACATCATCACAGCTTTACAAGAGAATATAGTATGCTGTGTTTGATAATTAGAAACATATTACAGGTGTTAATCGACAAGGAGTCCAGGACAATGGGCACATGATGGGGCTCCCTCTGTTTATTGAAATCCTGTGCAAACATTGAAATCCAGCGAAGTCCTATGCAAACATCGAAATTCCCCTCATTTTGGTCTCTGACAGTTATTTCTGGCTGGGTTGAACTTCATTTAACAATTTGTATGTTTTGACAAAACTGCATTAAAACATGTTTGTATCTTGTACAATAGAATCTCTCTATTAAGACCACCTGTGGGAGGGACCTCAAATGGTCTCAATAGAGAGGTGGCAGCCAGTGTGGGAAACTTCTCCAAAATAGGTACTAGACAACAGGGCTGGCAAGTTGAAAAGCTTACAGGCCCTAGTGAAATCTTACCAGCCCTGCTAACGGCACTCAATATCTAGGGGTTCCAGGGCATTCCACCCCGGAAATATTTTTATGTATATTTAAAAAAGGAGCCATTTGTTTGATTTTGAGATAATTTTTGATATTATGACAAAAGTATGTTACAATACGTGGTCATAAATGTCCAAGACAACTGGGCAGGTAAGTCTGAAGACCTGCAGGCCCAATAGTAAACTTGCCAGCCTGTGGCCACCGGGCAGGCAGCCATTTTCCATGCAGGTGGTCTTTAATATAGTTTTATTTTGGTCACTTTATGAACATTTGGGAGCATAAAAAATGGTCCTACTACAGGGGTGGTCTCAATTGGGGGTTGTAAATATATTTTAGTTTGAACATTATGCCTTGTTTTAATTTAATTTCAGAAATAATTCTCATACATAATATATGTACATATATGCATATATAAACAGAGGAAACATTTGATAGTGACTTGCCAAGAATTCAAAACTTTGTTTTTCCCAAGCTTGCTTGTGAATACATTTCCAATCTTCTCTCTGTGGTCTACAGGACGCAAGTTCCTACACTGTATTGAAATAGCTGAAGACAGGTTTTACATCCCTAAGGGACTCAAACTCACGACCTTAAGGTTGTGGGAACAAAATGATACCATCATCCCAAATTTGGCTGTTAAAAGGTTACACGGACGAACCGTTGTGTCTGTAACCCCCAGTCTACATATTTGGTCAGTTATCTTAACCCAGAAGTTGTGGGTTTGAACCCAGCTAAGGAAGGAGATTGTGGGAGGGTTATAGGTTACAGAGACAACGGCCACTATTTTGGTTGCACATAGCGGTCATTTTTGGAATGTGATGAGTACGAAAGGCAGACTGGTGGGAAAAGTATCAATTACATTTACCCTCATACCAGCTGCCTCATACTGTACCTTGAATATTGTTTAAATGAAGACCACATTACTTTGCTCGGACTTTTTGTGTGTGGAATGTGAGTAACAAACACATCATGGAGAATAAGAAATTTAATCCTGAAAATATATTTAAAAAAAACTACAATTCAATAAATTTTAATATTAATAATCATATGTTGTAAGCTTTGCTAAATATTTTGATATTTTGCTCAAAATATCTTTATTTATATTTACTAACCCTCTTTTGTGTAAGAGTAGTCCATAAGCAATTTTATCAGCCATTCTATCTAGTAAACGCTCATCGTAATGTGGTACATTCATAGTTGATAGAACCAAATAAGGTTCAAACATGCCTGTGTATGGCACCTGAAAATAAAATTGGGCATGATCTGATTATTATACATGTAATCCATATAATCATAAATGCATTTGGCCAAATCTAGATTTTGTATTATATTTTGAAAATGGTGTTATTTATGAAATCATGCATATGTGCCACAGTAACTGTAAAGCATCAAAGATCATGAATATGGTGCAATTTAAATCTTTTTCTCACTATGTAAGGTTGATGTGCAAGACGAAATCGACCATAGTCTGTTCCTATGTGACCTAAATTCCATTTGTTCATTCTGAAAATGTTGTAGATTAAATAGGGTTATTTTGATCATTGCAAGATACATTATAGATTCATTACTATGCATTTGGATTCATGACATACACGTACATTTTTTTCTCACTTCTTTAACAATAGCAACAAGACACTTTTTACAAAGGTGTATACATCAAGTATATTTTGACACTTGTCAGCTATCTTGTTCTCAAAATTGGGGCTAGATGTATTTTAATAAGCTGAAGGGATTTGAGGTGCGTTCTGGACTCTTATGCAAAGGTTGCACGGGGGAGGGATGCATCTTGGGCCAATTCCATCTAGGTAGCTTCCATTCTGTGGACAAGAGGCCACATTTTCTTTTTGTCTCATCTACATCTAATATAATTGTAATTTTTTATTTTGATTGATATACATAATATGATTGATATACGTAATAGTCAATACTTACATGAAAATGGCATATCTCTGTGAGAGCATTCTAATACTTAGAGCAAATCACATCTGTGACAGATATTTTAAACACGTTTAAGCCTAAATTGGGGATTAGGCATGATGATTAGAACAGTAGTATTTATTTTGATTTGCATACACATGGCTTAATCACTCCGGTGGTACAGCATAGTGTATGCAAAGTTTTGTTTATATTTTTTATTTGCATACACATGCTGTATCACTGCGGTGATTAAGCCATGTGTATGGAAATTAAAATAAACACAACACGATGAACTCATTCAAAGATAAAATAAATACTGCTGTTCTAATCATAGTACCTGACATCTAATTTAGGAATATTACAGTACAACCTTGTTTAACCGAATATCATATATCCAAATTTTCCCATCAACCGGACGTAATGCTATAGTCCCAATTTTTTCCGGACGTATATATACGGGAAATCAAGTGTGGACTCGAACTATTGTCTTTTACTTATTCGCGGGAGCAGACAAAGATGTCCGGAACACAACCCACACAGTATTAGCCTTTGTCAAAAAGGTGCTCCATCCCATTTGGTGAGCTCACACCACAATAGCACTGGTTGATTGAGACTATATCCATTGCTTTGTGCTGGTCAGTAACGAACAAAATCATGGTGTGTTTTAATTACAGTCATCGCAAAATATAGCTTTGTTACTTGCACAAAAAATATCAAATAATGTTCCAATTGAGTTATCATTATACATGCAGGAATATTGGTGTACGACAGACAGCAATCATGCGGCATTTGATGCGTGCTAACATAGTGTTATTAACCACAATAACCACGCCATTAGTACACAATGAACGGAAGCATGTTTTAACTAATATTATCACAAAATATAGCTATGTGTCCAATGCACAGGCTATAAAATGAGGTTCTATCAAATTGTCTTTGTAGAAATATTGTTTTACGATATTCAACATCAACTCAAAGTGATGGAGGAGTCGTTCTACAAGGTATTTCATGAAAATCTATTATCGTCCATAGTCACTCGTGGTAGTATACATACATTTCTTACATTTGCCCACCCCTCACCCTCAATCACCCGGATATATAGGTTTTCCGAATGTCATTCCAGCTTCCCAACGTGTCCGGTTAAATGAGGTTGTACTGTATGTGCAAAATGGCTGCATCTTTTTCTCACAGAGACTGACATTTTCGTGTAAAGTGCTCTCTAAAATCCACGAGAATGATAATAGGGGTTAACTGTTTCAGACGAAGGCAGTACTGTAGATGTTGTTGAAAAGAATTCTACACAATCATTATTTAAAAGGTTCAGCATAAAGTATTTTTAAATCTCAGGGCCGTAGCTACATATGAGGCAGGGGAGGCAACTGCCTCCTCTGTTTTTGGAGACTACCCTGTTGTTGAAGTGTTTTTTTTTTTCATTTTTTAAAAACTTTTCTGTCATATATAACCTCAGAAGCTATGAAAGGGGGGAGAAGCATCCCCTCAAACGGACCTAGCCTAGTGCTTGTCTGCACCCTCGCCCAATATATTTGCCTCCTCTGTTTTGCAATCCTGGCTACGGCCCTGAATCTGGTATTTTTTTTAAATCGATTATGATGAAATAGATGAAAGATTAAATATTTGTATTGACAAACCCATAGCCTGTGATGATATGATTTTCCATATATGATAACAAATGACTTCTATTTTGTGGTGCATCTTTAGTTGGATCATGCTGTTCAAAAACAGGAACAACCAAACTCTAAAAATATTTTAATTTCAGTCATTGATTATAATTTATTTAGAAAACACATTTAATTGCCATTGTTTTCACATACATGTAGGTATGTGAAATCTAATATACTTTTTTTTTTAATTGGATACTATGCGGTACAGACAATGGAAAAAAGTGTTTACAAATTTTGCTGTGAATTCTATTTCACATACCATTTTGGGTTGTCCGTGCATGTACACCTTTATGTAGGTTTTGATTTTATTGTAGACATCAAATGATGGAATGAGATCAATGTCAAGATAAATGAGATAAGGTGTTGCTGCTTCTTTTAAAAGCACATTTCTAAGAAAATTGATTGGATAGTATTTCTGAAATTACAGGAAAACATATTTTTATAGATATAGTTCTTTCATACAAATATTCATAAAAATTCATTTGCTTATGCTACAGTCACACAGCCATTTATATTAGATGCAGATGATTGCGGATAAAAATCCATAAGTATCCGCAAGAATACATATCATCCGTAAGCATATGTATCTATCCGTAACTCAATAAGCAGAATACGCGGATATACACAGATGAGCCAGTAAAACTTTGAAATTCTCAAAAATTTGGTACGTATGAAATATCATTCAAATGTCTGTAAAATACATAACTCTTACGAAAACTCATCCGTAAGATGTGTAGGGCTCTATACTCATCTGCAAGGATTGGTATCTATGCGTAACCCGATAAGCAGGATACGCACACTTTTGATGATTCATCTCCTACACTTGGGTCAGTTTCACAGCCCTTGCCTCAACTCTTTCATTTTGCATATTTCAAATGTTTTTGCATAAAGCATCCACAGGTCTGTATCATGACCATGAGGGTCCCCATCCCCAGACTCCTACAAAATAATTCTTGGGAATAATTTTCAGTTTGGGGACAGCCCATTGCCTCTAAATCTTAGTACCAGCCTTTCAGACTACAAGACTACTAAATAATTTTTGCTCAGCCTAATAGTTTTTGCAGACTACCAGACTAATTAATAAAATTCATGAGACTACAGACTAATTAATAAAAAACACCATGCTACTGAACTAAAAATAACCCTTGGTCCCCCTCGACCATGTGACTAGCATTAGGATATTGGTTATATATTTCAATGTTTAAAAAGCATTCGTTGCCTCTAATTGATGTATAATCCTAACATGAATATTAGATAAATTGAAAGTTACAAACCCCTCTCTTGAAACACACATGAATAGCAATTCTGTTAGAATTCTTCAGATTAGTGGAGTTGTTTACAAGTTCAAGTAGTTTTCTCGCTTCCAAATCTGTCGCATATATAAGTGCATGGATTGGACCAGACCACCTTTTACTCATGAATTCCAATCTTGAAAACCGATTGATTGTGAACTGTGTCAAAAGAGATACATAGTACTCTGATGTACTCTTTGGAATCGTGCCTGTAAGCAAATACTAGAAATATAAAATAGTTGACTGTAAATGGTTCATTCAAGCAATGAATGAAAAATAAGAATAATTTGAACTCAAAAAAAAATATTAAGGAGGACTTGCCCACAAAGTATAGATGTACACGTTTCTTTAAGCATGTAAATTTTCTGTATTCCAAGCACGTATCTTGGTTTACTATTCTTGAATCATTTATCTAGCAAAATGGAAATTTAAAACTGTTAAAATAAAAGTTTGTATAAGTTACGCCTGTTTTGTACAAATGATAACAGTTGACTGTAAACGATACATGCAAGCAATGCATAATAAATAAGGATAATTTGACTTATAGCCAGTTTCAAATTACCTGTCTTCGGAAGCTTTCACCATTTTGGACATCCAGTTTCCAAGCCATATTGTACTCCATGTCTTTGATTTCATCAACATCTTTCTTGATCGCCAGAACTGCTCCATTAGAAGATATCTACAGGAGACTTTCAAGTATAATTTATTATTATTTATTATGGAAATCACAAAATTTAAATAATTTTTTTCACATGATCAATTATTTCATATCAAGGTAGAAATATGTTTAATAGTCAGAGATATGTTAGAGAGAAGGTTAGAAATGAATAGCATATGTACATGTACATACCCATGAGAAACTAGCAAAAAAGTGATTAGAATCTGGTACCAATAGGTTACCATTTTTAAAATCCACAATGCATATGTATTTTCGCGAGAAACATGATATGACGTGGGTAGCAGCGGTAGCTATGGAGACAATATTAATCTTTGTCTGAAATAAAAATGTGAATAAAATGATTCACTATGATTATGGATTTTTGACATAATTTGTATAATTGAGGTTACATAATAAGATAGCACAAAGGGTCACAAGCCTTGAAATTACCTTAATACACAAGGTAAAATTATATTCATACTATTTCATCTTTTGATCAATTCATACGAACCATTGGTCTGGTTGAGAAGTTTGTAATGTTGTGGAGCTTTTTAATTCCATGAATCAATCTTACGTGATTATTCAAAATTATAAGCTGTCAAAATACAAACCATCAGATTAATATCTACAAGTAGTTAGTAATCCAACATGATCATGTCTATCACCAATGTTCAGCCTTTGTGTGGGGAGCACAACTGAGGTAGGGGCACTGGCGTAATGATCATACGGTAAGCCGCCAGCCCCCCTTGGTTGTACAAGTTCGGTAAGGGGATTTCTGCCAATGACTAGCATCAATACAAAGCAGTACAATACAATACAATACAATACAAAATTATAGCATGTAATACAAGTGCATGGAAATAGGATACACTGCATACAGCCATTTCAGAATGACAATAATAGGTTTGTGAAGTTGAAAATCCACTTACCTTCTGGATTTCAAAATTAGATTCTTCAATGAATGATACCTGAAATTGGACAAAAATAACATTGACATGATATCCACTGTATGTTATTCATTATGGAATACTTGTGTTTTGATAATCAGTAATTATTTAGTTATCAAATACAGCAACCTACCTCACGTGAGTAATATGTTGTATTGACTGAAAAGATATGATAATCATAGTTTATGAGCATAGTCTAAAACAAGATGTTCAGGTTTATAAGTTTTTAACATACCTTGAAAAAATATTTTATCTGATAGAAATGAAAATGTCTAAATCCTCGAATTAAATGCTGAAGATATAATTCTATATGGCAATATATTCAAGAAGAAGTATAATAGATTTAATTGAGATGTTTTGGATCATTTGAATCAAAACTTGACGTTTTGGAAGGGCTACTGTCCAGCTGCTTCTAATACCTTCAAGAGTCAAATCAAATCATGCATTAAAGATGTCTATTTTGATGATTTCACGTAACGCCTCTAACCTACACTTGGTTAGAAATTTAAGATTATGCTTTACTAAAAATGATTGCTAGCTTTGGAAACATTAATAAATGGATATTATTATTAAGGAATTGAAATACTAAAACTATACCGTCAGGTAGTTCCCATGATGCCAGCAAAGTTTCCCATATTCTTATTGTTAAATTGTTGGTGTTTACCAAATGCAAATGCAAGATGCCAACGTAACCGTGGACTAAGATGCTTTTAAGAAGATAGCCACACTCCCTTAGGTCATCAGTCGTTTTGCCTTGCAATGCGATGTGAATTGAAGATTCCACTATTGCATCTAGCTAACAAAGGTTTTAAATTATATGATGTTTTATATAAGTGACATTATTTAGGTTTTACTTTGAAGCAAATATGACTGAATTGATCATTTTTACTTGACGTAATTATTAATAAGACTTGTGATTATGAATTACTTCGGGAGGATTTGTATTTTTCACCTGTTTTCCACCAAATAATTTCAATTTACTGTGGTTATACCTGAAATTCAATGTTTGCTTATCAGGAATGTATAAATATATCAATTAGATAAAAGTAGAATATATAAGAGAAAAAAACATAGTAAGATACCTTTGGTTTATGGTGACTTCAGTTGACCAAAAATTGTTACTCTGTACCATCTTTAACTCTGCCTTAATTGGCAAATCTGAAAATGTACGTTTGATAGAAATTTAATGTAGAAAGTGAATAATCATGAAATCTGGTCTATTGTAAAGAATGTCAATCTTTTTAAAGAATGAAGGCTGCACACAAAATAAACACATAGTGGGTGATATTCTCAAAATTTTTACTTTTTTGACATGTGTTAAAATGATAATTATCTTATCCAAGGGACAGATAAAACTCTTTTGTGTTTAAAGTAGATTTTTTTAAAGATTTTGTCATGTGTTCATTAGGTCTGTTCCAATCGCGCCAAGCAACATAATAAATGTAAATAAATGTGGTGGTTTATATTCCCGATCCCAGTCTGGCTCTCATGACTTTACAATGCCTGGGTTGTTGCTAACACCCATGCTGCTGCCCTGTGCCACATAACATAGGCACATCTAAACCCGGCAATTGCTACACTGACACTTTGAAAAACATGTTTAGATCATCACCTGGGTGCCCGAGTTATTACAAAAATGCTTGGCCAATTGAATGGATGACCAATGAATCCTGGCCTTTCTCATCTGGGCCCTTTACCCCCCCCCCCCCCCCCCCCCCCCCCCCCCCCCCCCCCCCACCCCCCACCCTATCCGGAGCGAAAGTATGCCGGCCGTAGAGCAAAAATTCCGGGTTCGCGGGTATCATCCGGAAATCAATCCGGAGGTTTTTACTACGGGCCGGAGCTGGAACGGAGCCAAACGGAGCCAAAACGGAGCATTTATTCCAGCCCGGAGCCTCATCCGGAGGGGATTAACGCCGATCGATATTTCGCTTTCCGGCTGGCATACGAAAAATGACTTCTCCCGAGAAGTGGATTTTGCAGCCTCCGTTTCAATGCCCAGAACCTGAAATTTGCCGGCCGTAATGGTCCACGGATTTGGAATTTGCCATTTTTCGAGGGATTTTTTGAGATTCCGGCCGGATGTTCAGTAATATAATGGGGGGTTATGTACCAGATGACCCACCTCATTGTAGTATGTGTTCCAATTCATGTGCAGCTATTTGAATGAAAAACCTTCACCAGGGCTACTGCGATTTAAAACTAATATTAGCAAGAACGAGAAATATTTGGTCAATTTTTACATTACTTTAGTATTAACCATAAAGGACAATTAAGGTTATTTATTGTTTGAAATGTTTATCCTATATAAACGGAGAATAACAGATATTGAAAAATGTTGATAGGCATTGAAAGGTAGTTTGCAAAAACTTCAAATATAATGATACAATACTACCACATCCTGTTCAAAAATCAACTAAAGCACGTCGTTCAATCGATCTCCAGTTAATGTGCATAATCAAGAGCTTTAGTGCGGTAAACGTTTACTTTTGAAGTCAGAGATTTGGATTTTTCAGTGTAAACAGGCTGAAAATCAATCTTGAGCACAATTTCTTTCGTCCATGCACTATAAGAATACCTCTGGCACATACTGATGTGTTTTATCTCCACTCACATGGGTTGGTTTCTGCTGCCAAGTCTGCAATACATAACCACCCCCCTTCAAAATTGGTGTCATCTGATGGAAAATGACGAATATTGTGGGTGTAAAGCAGCTTAATTCAGGCAACATATGAACATTATTGTATCTCAAAGTTGATTGAGACAGATTACACTAATCCCATGTTTTTTACAAACATACAATTGCACAAAAATATTAATGTCGTGATAAGCTGTGATCAACAGTTTTCATATGAGGAGCAAACCAGTTTCTGTGGATTTGGAGACTTAACACAATATGATGCACCACGCCGTAACCCGGGTTACCATGATACCCCGGCACGTGAAAATAATGAAAAATTCATTTTTGAGCTAATTAATTAATTCTTTTTTCAACATCATTACCCCGGCATGCCATGATAACTGGCAGCCTGCTTTGATATCAAATTTTGTTAATATTCATAGGCAAAATGTTTAAGTTTTGTCATAAAGGAAACATCTTATTTAATTCTTAATTCATTAAAACTCGATTTCCAACTTAGCACATTGTGACAAAACGAAAATGTACATGACCGTCATTACTTTTGGCGATCTGCTTTTTAGCAACAACCGATATCCAGAAATATCACGGGAGAAACGGGGCATTACGACATGCCGGGGTTTGCATTTCATGGCACCGGGGGACATACGGACCCCGGGTTACGGCGTGATGCATCATATATAGGTTGATAATCTAGATGCAATGCATAAGGTAGTTTTCAGTCAAGTATACGCTATACAGCTGACCCATATTACAGCTTGACAAAGCAATATTAGGCAAAATATCACTCATTTTCTGACAGCGGACAGCCATGTAGAACGAGGGTCTTCAACTATTGTAGACTTAGCAGCAAAAACCAGACCATTTCCCAAATATTCCCATGGTGCATGGACGAAATAAATTGTGCCAAAGACAGATATTTATACTACCTGCAGTGAAAAATCAGAACCTGTAATTTCAAAAGTAAATATTTCTCGCACAAAAGCTCTTGATTTCCGCACCAGCTCTGCTTATTACTCACATTAACTGGAGATCGATTGAACACGTGTAAAGAAAAGTGGAAGTGTCGATTAATGATTAATTAATATTTTAGATTTTTGATGCTACAGAAAAAGAATTCAAAATAACTTTGGGAAATATTCCTACTTCTGGTTAAATAATCTTTAAAATATTTTAAGTAATGATATACTAGACCTGCTATGTGTACATTGGCTATAATTAGAATGTTCAGGAATACTGCAATTGCTGCATATAATGCAGTTTTATTTTGTAATTTCATTAAAGACATGATGTCATAATTGATGTTATAATGTATTCATATTTAGTGAACCATATTTTTCAGTAATCTTGTCATGCACATTTACATGCACATGTACATCTTCATGGATCAGTAGATATTTTGTACTATGATTTTTAATGTGGTATCAAAATATTAAGCTGAAAGTCTGATGAAGAGTTTAATGTTTAATTTAAAGCCTATCATCTAGATTAATTTATGACTACACTACACTACTACTTACTATTTACAACATGTACTGACGTTGCGGCGACCATCGCGGTGCCTTCAACCGAGTGACTGTTTTGGTACGATGACGTCACAATGGCGCGAACTGGGTTTCCGCCAGGTGGAGTTCCTGGTGGAAAGCAGATGGAGGAGGTTCGGGGGGATGCTCCTGCCTTGGTTGAGGTTGAGCTTCGGGCGGTGCGTGTGGATCTTGATGGCTTCCAAGATCTTACGTCGGAAGGGCTGATCTTCTCTGCCTATGACTCTGGCTGACTCACTACTGAATAGATGTCCAGTATTCTCTGTGTGGATCTGTATGGCAGACTGGGTACTATGCGGGTCCAGGTGTTCCTTCAGTCTCGTTTGCAGATTCCTGCCCGTTTTCCTAATGTATGTTTCATGGCATGAAGGGCATGAGATGTCATACAACACTCCACACATTTTCTTTGGGTCGTCTTTGTCCTTGGGTCTAACTAGCAGGCTCCTAAGCGTGTTGAAAGGCTTATGGAAAGATGGGACACCATGTTTCTTAAGGATCAGCCCTTCCGACGTAAGATCTTGGAAGCCATCAAGATCCACACGCACCGCCCCAAGCTCAACCTCAACCAAGGCAGGAGCATCCCCCCGAACCTCCTCCATCTGCTTTCCACCAGGAACTCCACCTGGCGGAAACCCAGTTCGCGCCATTGTGACGTCATCGTACCAAAACAGTCACTCGGTTGAAGGCACCGCGATGGTCGCCGCAACGTCAGTACATGTTGTAAATAGTAAGTAGTAGTGTAGTGTAGTCATAAATTAATCTAGATGAATAGTCCTACTACTAGTAATAGTCTACATAAAGTTAAAGCCTATCATTTTCATAAACACAATAGCCATTAAGTTTTGTAGTTGCCCACAGAGTTAACATGTACCCGGTATATTTAAACATTAAGATCACTGCCTAACATGTTTGTCATTTAGGCTATGATATTATAATTGTCTTTTAACTTCTAATCTAGTTCACCAAACTATGCTCATATTTCAAGCCATATTTACTATTTACAGGTAATTATTTTCCACTCAAGGCTTTTATATCATTGTTACCAATTGTATGTTGTAGATAATAAAGTCGTCACGGCAATTGGAGATGGAGGTGCGTAATGTTGGCCGTGTACCAGGTTCATTTGAGACACATCAAAAGTACACTTGGGTTGATTCTGTTGGTAGGACCGTTTCTCCACCACCTGAAGTTGATAGGGTTGGCAGGTAAAGTGTCAATGATTTGAGACTAATTGTCATTACTAACGGAAACAAAAAAATATGTCCATTAATAAGCGTTACTAATAGGTATTGTAATGATATTAAATCATTTTTAGCAGTGTGATAACCAAATATTTTATATTTCAGGTATGACACAGCAGGAGAACGAAAAAGCGGTCTGATGTTACTGAAAGATAGCGATGAAAGGAAGGTAAAGAAACTTGTTCAGAATATGATACTTGTAATAGTTTATTTCTCAACCAGGAAACATTACAATCCTTAACCATCTTTCTTACGCTATTGCACAGGTGAATCTGGTGATTTCCGGGCCAAAAAGCCTTGGCTTGATGATCCGTGGCGGCAGTGAATTTGGTTTGGGCATTTACATCACAGGTGTAGATCGTCATTCAGTTGCAGAAAACGCAGGAATCAAGGTCAATTTTTATGCAAATGTGATATTCAAATGTTAATTTGAAAAATTTAATATTAACAAAATAATAAATACATGTACTAGGATTCATGCACTGTGTATGAATATAGATAAGAAATTTATTCCTTTAGGCTGGAGATCAGATCCTTGATGTTAATGGGACAAGTTTCCTTGATATCAGTCACAATGAAACTGTCAGAGTGCTCAAATCCTCCCAACAGTTCATTCTCACCATTAAGGTAAAAAGTTAAATTTGCATAACCTATGTGCCATTTTCTAGTCTGTGGTTTCATCTATATAAAATTTAACTTACAGCCCACCCCCCCACCCACCCCCATGTCAAAAGTAAATTGTATCAAATGTGAGCCCTATTAACTTGTCTATGTATACTCAGATAAAAGCTTCGCTCCCAAATCGATCAATGTTCAACTTACAAGATCATGGGCTTTTTACGTGAATGTTTACTGTAATTGTGGGTGAAATTTATATTATTGAATATTCGTTTATATCTCTGATAATATATATAACTTCATCTGGTAAGTGTTCCTTCTTAGGATGTTGGTAAATTACCATATGCAAGGACGACATACGACCACACTCAATGGATTTCTGGAGAGGAACTGCCAGCAAGAGGCAATACCACCTTCCCACGGTCAGCGAGTCATCACCAGTTTGAAAGAAGAGGAGGTGCAGGAACTGTCAGCAAGGACATGAATGTTAGTTTTTCATATAAATTAGTATGCTGGTCTATTTTCATAATATTTATCAACGTCACTCTACAAAATCTACTAAAATTGCCATGTCAATAGGTGAAAATGATAAATATATCAGGGTAATTGATATTCACCTATTCATTCACATTTACATGTACTATGATTAAAAAAGTTGATCATTGCACTAAATTTGAGATCTATTTTGTAATATCCTTTTAATGCACCACTGAGAAATGTCAATTGATATTTGTTTTTTTTTAATGCAGTCCATATTCATCAAAGGCGCCGGGTCGCAGCTAATGCACTCGTCCATGTCGGGCCAGAAAACACAGTGGGGCCTGGTTGAAGAGCGCGCCAGACAGTTGCTCAATGACCAGGAGAAGGACACTATGTCCTACTACTTAGAGCAGTATTTACACAGACAGGTACAGTCAATGGCTGAATTGAAATGTAGTTAGTTCTAAAACAACCTTTCTACGGTCAGTAATTAAGTCATTACTTGTTAAAATTTAGGCGCATGAAGTGCCAACAAGGTTATGAAAAATGAATGTCTATAACATGCATATTGTCTAACATATTTAGGTATAAAAGTGTTTTATAATTGTTTATTCGGTTCTTCAATTTTCCTAATGTATTTAGGTGACTGTACATGGTTTGATGTTGGCATTGCTGCAATTACTTAATACAGAAGCAAAAGTAAGTGTTTTGTTTAATTCATAGTACAAATTTCATTTTCATTATTTCTAATTTGCGAACAAGCCACAAAGTGTTGATGGTATATATCATACCATGTTAACTATTCTTGTAGTTCTCGCTTACAAATGAGATAAGGGGACTCATTTTCCCAAAGGACATTGAAAAATTTGAAAGGATGGTTCTTGAACGACGGGTGGAGGATATGCAGGTGCAAAGATTCAGATATACAAATTTGATTATTACATGTGTACATTATTTGAGTTCTGGATGATTTGCAATGATTTTATAATTTGCATATGAATAAAACATAAAGTAGAAGTTCAAAAAGGATAATTATAGTAGACTGTCTTTGAATTTCATTGTTACTGTTGGAGTATGTATAGTAAATATATATATTCTGTGAGTATTTACATGTATATATATTTTACTTGGAAAATTTGAAAAAATGTTGCAAATTAAATGTTAACAGTATAATAACTGTTAGATATATTAACTATAATAACTTTTAGATGATTTTATTTGAGTACTGTACAATTTCACAAAGATAATATGTCTCAAAGAATACATTTCTTATTCCTTTCTGATTGACAACCAGGCAAGTGGTGGCGTCTTCAAGCAGGATGATCAGATGTCTGAAAACTCACTAGACAGCGTTTCCTCTAGTAGTCGCTATAGCAATGAGTCCAACAACAAGGTATGAAAACTTAAGTTTGAATGTGATATCATTAGGCCAAACAGAATTGATAGTTTGGTTCCGGTTGGTGCCGCCCCTCTTAAAAACACCCCCGACCCTTAATATTTTATAAAATTAAGTCCCCCCAGCATATTTTTGTCATAAAAAAATGGTTATATCTTACGACTCCGCCTCAAAACTGAAAAAAATTCAAGAAATATTTTACCGATCCTTGATGAAAAGTGAAACGAAACAGTTACAAACTATTGCCTTATAGTCGATGGCGCGCCCAGCCTTTATCAAATTGTCTTGTATAGATTGCGAGTCAGCTACTGCGTATCGAAACATTGAATAGAAGATAAATACGGATGGATACGATAATACGGATAGACGATCGAGGCTGT
This sequence comes from Streblospio benedicti, assembly GCA_019095985.1. Taxonomy (NCBI): domain Eukaryota; kingdom Metazoa; phylum Annelida; class Polychaeta; order Spionida; family Spionidae; genus Streblospio; species Streblospio benedicti. The sequence continues at coordinate 7,277,088 of CM032660.1, forward strand.
AAATTCATTAAAATATAGGTCAGATGATCGACGATTTCTGTGAAAACTTTCAGTTTTATGCCACTTTCTACGCATGACAGTTACATTTGACTGTCTTCACTCCCAAACTGTTCTCATGACCTCAGGCTAGGTTAGTCTCACACAACAAAGACCAACATACATGTACAGCGAGCTCCAACGAGCCAACACAACGTGGCCCCGTCAAAGTGAGGCTGGCCGGGCCGAGTCTAAGGCGAGGTCTGATCTGAATCTGAGTGTTGGTGTCAGCGAAAACATCAGATATGATGGCTCTATCGTCCAAAACAGGTTGTGTTGTGCGCAAAGAGAAAAGAAGATAGTGTTAGTAAGAGTGGGGTAGGGCCGATAGTAAGAAGTCAAAGATAAAAACAGTTGTTAGTGGCGCAGGTTAAAAACAAGAATGAAATTCAAGATTTAGAAGTGGGCGTGGGCTAGGTGACTTTTAAAGGTTATGCTCAGTGGCCGAACAAGTATGCTTGTAGAGAAGCATTATGATGTGGTATGTGCATTCTGAACGTTTCTTTCATTTAAACAGCGTAATAAAGTATGTATTGCAATTTAAATACCATGCAATAACAGCCAGCTTGTAACCAACAAAACACGCAAAGTCGCAAAATGTCATTGGAATGATTTTCGTCAGGCGTAACTAGCACGGTGCACGTAAGAAGTCACCTATCTCTTCCATGTTAAATGAGACGTCTGTCGTTAGAAATCTGCGGTACGTCTGGATAAAATCATTCGATTATGCAATATCACATGACCTTGTGTTTTAATTGACGAGAAGACACAGTCTTTTTAAAGGTGAAATAAGTATTAAACGTGGAGAATATGAATATTATTTTCATCACACATGCAATGGATAAGGCATCATCTATTGATACTGGATTTTACAGAACAAATATGTTTTTGGTTGAGCAATATCTTTAAAAGCTTCCAGTGTAGGAACGCTGACCACCTCTGCTGGCAGGTTATTCCATAGAATTACTGTGCTTGGAAAGAACGAGTGTCTATAGTAATCTGTCAATGTCGGAATTTCAAAATATGTCAAGCTGTGTGTCCTTCTTGATCTTATGGATGCTGGATGAATGTGTTGAGGCATTTGTATGTTTACGAGATGATGATGGATTTTAAAAAACATACATAGTTTTATCTTCTTCCTCCTTGTCTCCAAGTCTTCCCATCCTAGCTCCTCCGGCATGGCTGTTGGGCTGCTGGTATTGTGGAATCTATTGGTGACAAATCTGGCTGCCCATCCTCTGTACTTGTTGGAGTTTGTTGATGTCAACCCATGTATATGGATCCCACACTGTTGCTGAATATTCCTTACATATGATCTTCTGTAAAATTTTTAGGATAAAATTTCGCCCTACCCTTCATTTAAGGCCCGTAAAATTTTACAGGAACACCTCCCGACTATGAGAATTTTTGCATAAAATTTTTAACATTTTCCTACCTACCCTGCCTGGTTTCATGATAAAATATTATGATAAAATAAAATATTATTCCCCACTACCCTTGAATTACTCAATCTCAGCCAACAGGAACCAAACTATCAATTCTGTTTGGCCTTATTAGCAATGTGTCTAGTGAAGGATTCTATATGCAGATATGGATTGTAACTTTTTACGGAATATGAAGTTGCCATTCGTCATATATGCTATTCTTAATCTACTGTGAATGTTGAAACAATGAACAAATAAATTGCACTCAATCATTTTCTTCATGATAGGTAACTGAAGGATCTTTGAATTTGGTATTGTCATTGTTTTAGTACCATGGTGGGAGTGATGGTGATGAGCTCGAGCCGCTGAGACAGGCAATCCAGTTAATGAGTGAAGAGCCTCGGCCAACGTACACTCAGGTGGTGGGTAGAAGTGCTAGTGTTTTACCTATCAGCAAATGAAAATAATCATATTTTCCCATATATATAATATTTACATTGCAAACAATATTGATGAAGATATACATGTAATTGCACTTTCTATTAGGTTGAAACATCACCGCCTCAAGAAAAACACACTTCAGCTCCGCTATCATCTTATGGTGATGTACCGGGTCAGCATTTACTGAAGCCATTCGATGGTAGAGATCCTGTATCAAGAGATCCATATAGGTAAGCGTACTAAGGTGATACTTAATATACTTATATTTTTACTTTTAATATGAGAAAACTATAAAGATGCTTTCATTTTTTCATTTCAGAGAATTCTCATTAAATCGAGCTAAACAGCAGAGCAGGGACGTTTCACCAAGACGGCAAATGTCATCTGAGGTTTTGAAGTCAAATGATGAGCAGACAATGACTAATCAGCGGCAAACTGCAGGTCCAATAGACAGCATTGTTATGGTGACAGCAGAAGTACATTCTCCTCCACAAAATGTCTTCAAAAACAGTGTATGATATGAATATATATATTTTGATTTCTACGTCATCTCACATAAGGAAAAGATATATTCTAATTTTGATTTGCTTTTTAATAACGCATTACCGGTAATAAAGCATATTCAGATCCATAATTGTGAGAGGTTTCCATAATCTATTTATTGTAGACCATAGATGAGATGCGAAGCCCAAGTGAGGACTCAGGTGTCGACGTGAATGGTACAATGTTTAATGACCCAACCATGCACAATGCCACCAACACGTAAGTTGTTGCAAATTTGGAAGTCATTACAGAATACAACATAAAACGTAGTAATATAAAGATTAATCAATTTAAGACTAACAATAAAAATCATGAATGGAACTTTTTTTATAAGTAATGTTTATTTGTAGTTTGCATTAACATACAACTGTAGCACAAATATCAAATTTTTATAGAATTGATCATATGATTCATATACAGAATAATAATATGGAACATATAACCTAGAATAGGTAATTGTATCAGGTAGATATCTTCAGTGAAATAAAAGCATTTGTACTATAATAGGCTCACTAAACTTCGGAACCTCCTCCAGCCAAAAAGAAAAAGGTTGGGAAAATTGCATGCCAAAGATTTTTTTCTGACAACCTGCATGGTTATTCACCAATGTATAATGTATAATTAAATGTATCTTCCCATATTTTTTTTGTTTTTCTCACAATTTTGAAGTAACTAGTAATTCAAGATTTTCATTAAACTAGTGACAAATTATGAGTAGGAATATTAACTAGGTCAAAAATATTGTGGGTCTGGCATGGTTGCTCAATGAGAAATGTTCATACTGAAATGTTTTTTTGAAATTTAAATCATAGTTTGCAACAATATACTGGTATAATATGTTCAGTGTATGCATCATTTGTACTGTATTCACGTGCATTAAAGCCCATTGACTTAGCATTGAGGATGGGCATATATAGCCTTCGATTACAAGTCCACAGGCTTGTAAAAAACATGCAAATGATTTTTCCTTGATTAACATGTACGCCCACTGTGGAAAAGATGAATGACCAAATACACTTGAACATAAAATCATGCACATCAATACGCGTATATCATGGACTAACATTCTAGCAAATATTTATAATTGGTCTGCAAAGATTCTTGTATAATTTGGAATTTGAGGTTTATCCACAACATATATTTCCCTTATAAATTTGTGTAAAATTGAAAGCAGTTAAAAACGATTCGGTTTTATACCCTTAATATAGTATTCACATTATGATATTCACATTATTATTTTCTGTACATAAAGCCATCATATGTGCATTTCTTTGCATGAAGTCAAAACTACTTTCACGAAATGCTACCTAAATAAAGCATGGACAACATGGATTTTGCTTCTTGCTTTTGTTGATTTGAATTTACATTTGTTATTTAATTTATATATATTTCAATTCAAACTAGTGTAGATAACTCATTGTTTCTGTAGTTGCATCCATACAAGATATTAAGATAGTTTTAATTTTTTTACTACATCTACAAGACCATTTTATTCTGGAATAAGACTGGACCCTGTCTTCATAACAAAATATGCATGAGGTATTCATGAGCCAATGTGTCCATTGGTCTATTTGAGAAGTTTTGAGTGACATATTTTGTTTAAGCATAAATCAGCAAGCGTTACTGATATATGTCCATGACAATGATAAAAGAGAGACATCTATATGTCAATTACAACTTAAATGTTATGCTCAGTGGCCAACTAACCATACTTTGATAGAACCGATATGATCTGTGTTGTGCATTCTGAAAACTCTTTTCATTTAAACTGCACCAGGAGAATAACTAAGGCAATTCAAAAACCCTGCCGTTATTAAACTGCCAAAACATGTGTCGGAGAGAAATGTAAAGTAAGTGATTTTTGTCAGACGTAACTGCACACTGCGCGTAAGATGCTGCCTATCTTTGCAATGATAAATTTGACGTCTCCCGTTAAAAGTGCACTTGTCTGGCAAGAATCATTGCAGAGATAGGCGGCAACTTGCCAACATTTGTTTTGGCAGTTTAATAACTGGACTTTTACAACAGATTATTTAGATTGCTCTAGAGTTCAAATTGATATCATTGTTAGGAAAATTGCCCATATAATATTTGTGATATATTGTACACATTGTATACTTACCGCATGTACCATGAATATATTTGATTTTTTTAGGGTGACCATGTCATCTCAAGAACCAGTAATTATCAATGAAGTTCTAGAAAGTTGCCAGACACATCGGGACAGTCAGGATTCTAGTCAAAACAGTCTTGCATCGCACAGAAGCAGAAATACCCATGTTACACCAGATAAAATCAAAGGTAGTCATAACATGATAAAATCAAAGGTAGATTCTCGACAATTTACTTAAATGAAAGTACACAGATACATTGTATGTGGAAACTCATTGACGGCAATTTAGTATAGATTAATTATCTGAACAATAGAGTTTACTCAAGAGAAATTTAAAATATGATGTACATAGTTTTTCTGTCTTTACAGGAGTAAATACAGTAGCAGATACCATTACTAAGCAGCACCAGACAACTACATCTTCGATGACTTCTGAACCTCACACTTCTTGTTCCAGTGAATCAGCAAATGGGTTGGTCAACAAAAAACTATCAAAGGTTAAACCTAAATATAAGAGTGTTTATAATAAACAAGAGACAACTACAAGACAAAGTATGAAAACTGGTAGGGAAATAGAAGATAGTACTATTTTAAGACAATCCGAGATACATGTAGCAGGTTTTGATGGGAGAAATGACAGGTGTGATTTAAGTACACAGTCTCACAGTACACAGAATGATTTAAGAAAATCAATTGATACCTCGAAACAGAATGGTCATTCTAAACTTGTTCCTAGTGTCAAAGAGACCAAAAAGGATTTAGGAATTAAAGTTGATAGTGAAAATAAAGGGAGTGGGGGCAAAAAAGTCACAACAAGGCCAATTCTCCCTTCATTTGCACTAAATGCCAAACAAACACTAGCAGTGAACTGTGATATGGATTCAAATGACAGTTGTGAAAATGCTAAATTGAATAATATAGAGCTAAGAATAACTGAGGAAAAGGATTTGACATTCAGGAATCAATCAAGTGACAGATATCAAATGAGAGGACGATCAAGATCAAATGATCGGAATAAACTAAGAGTGAAAGGATATGTAGTTCCAGATATAAAGTTATCAAGTAAAGATGATATAAAGAATAAGGTGCTAAAAACAAGATCCAGATCTCTGGACCCACCAAGTAAACATGTGCTTAGTATAAAGGAAAATGATGATTCTTTAATGGATAATGAGGTGAAAGAGAATTCATCAAGAATTAATTTCAACGTAAATAAGTTTAAACCAATAAAAATGAAAAAAAGTAACAGTAGCAGTCCAGTATCTGTTTTAAACTTTTCATATTCGAGTGAAGAACTGGAGAATATGTTTGAGACTGGCCAAGATTCAAGTGACAGTTCATTTCAACAACAGACAATATTACAAAATAAGCAAAAAGATTCTCAAAAACATTTACAAAAATCTAAAAGCTTAGATTTTGAACGTAAATCAAGACCTAATGGCCAAGTACCGCATGCATCTTCAACAAAAGAGGATAATGTGTATGAGGAGATAAAATATAGTAATCAAATTGTAAGTTCTTTTTTCTCGTTAGGTTACGTATGCTTTATAAATATATACTTTTACACTTTCATAGGTACACTAAAGTGCAAGATAGTGATATATATATAATATCTTTCTAAACTATTTCTATATACTCATGATGGATACCACTCGACCAAAACGTTTCTCCATCATGTGACGTGAATGTGTTCAGTTTGTACCTTAGATTTCACAACATTGCGTTATGAGATGCACATTCAAAATGCTTTGGTAGTTTAATATAACGAAATGAAAGTGAAATTTCAATTTTTGATCTCATGTATTACAGGTAAAAATAAACCCACCAGAAAACAGCATACAGCACGTTTTGATACAGAAGACTCAACCAACTTTAGGTTTAGCTATTGAAGGGGGAGCTAACACTCGTATACCTTTGCCAAGAATTATAAAAATTACGGTAAATTTAAATTCGTCAATATTTTTTAAATATTTTCCATTTAATGAATTGAATTGAATGTGAATATAAATAAACCTGTTGTCATAGCTTGAATTTCAAACATTTAAATGAAAATAAGTTTGTTTATAATTTCATAATCTTAGCAACGTTTCCTCTCATATTTAATTTGATAACCAGTATCGCTTCTCTATACCTGCTGCCTTGAATGCCCTTGATTAAATAATCCAATCCAAATATTCAAAAAGGGCAAAAACAAAAAAAAATCCAACTATCAAAAGACAATGTCCTCATCAGAATGATATCGGTTTATATATTGAAAGTTATTTTATTAAAGTTATTTTATTTTTAATTTAAATGTTTAGCCTGGAGGATGTGCTGATGAATGTGGTCATCTGAAAGTAGGACATGTCATACTTGGTGTCAATGGAGTTAAAACTCAAGGACTGTCTCATCAAGAAGTGGCAAAAAACATTGCAGCGGCATTCAAAGACTCTGATAAATCTTCACTGGAGTTTGTGGTTCGGGACCAGTCTACATCTTTCAGTATGTCATTGTGACCCAGTACCACTTGAGATTTTCTTCTATGTTAATTATTATACTTAAACTAGTCAAACTGATACGTAATGTGATAATGTGATTTAAAGTACATTTTGATGTATTGAGATTTTCCTCAACAATACCAGGTAAAAGCTTTTGTATGTAATTAGATTTAATATGTAGACATGTTGCCATTCTTAAGTGAATAATATTTGTTTTTTTACATGTTTGTCAGTTTGTTTACTAGATTTGTCAATACGGAGTGAGAAAAAATAAATTTGTGCTTCATGTTAATTTTCAATAGATACATGTTAAGGCCAAGTCACACCAAAAACTTTGCTGAAAACGTACTAAGAACTGATTATTTTTTACAAATTTTGCTCGCCGTCAAATTTGTTTGTATGGATCTCGAGGTATGGATACTCTGCAGCCATCAACTTGCTGATGTTTATTATAGCAGAGGGAGGCCACATGATGTTGGTACATGGACCTCCAAAGGCAGTTTGGGAAACCAACTGAGCCTTATAGGGGTGGAGAGATCACACTAGCTAATGTTTTCAAGCTAGTTGTGTTCTTTTGCATGCAGAGGGGTGACTGTCCACTACATGGGCCACGCCTTCTTATGAGGCTTCGGAAACCCCTTCTTGGTTTCGCCACCGTCTAGTAGTATACTCTACTGTGGCAACGCACTGTGTGGGATCTGTAATGCAGTGGTAGACGTACGACTTAAGTGTTAGGTGACACTAAGTCTGCCATGGATGGGCCGCGAACTCAGGCAAATCCAGTTCGAAACCCATCATCTTGCCTCTGGGGGCATCGTCTGGTACAGCAGCAATACTGTGACGAAATTCCAGAGACAAGGTAAAGTTATTTGGAAGATCGTGGACTCGAACTCACGGTCTCCCGTCCATGATTCAGACCAGTCATATGTCATGGGCGGTTGCTCTACCAACTGAGCTAATCTCCCAGGACAAAGTACACACACTTCAACTTCGCCTATATGCTGCCACGCCGCGCCGCCGACTGTCTGACACATCAGGCTATTTATAGCCTAAGTAGCCTTACTAGCCTTTGTCCCCACATCACGTAATTCGCGTCGGGCACGTTGTACTCTCGGCAGGATGCATTGTGCATGTCTCTGAAACTCGCTTATCATGTCGAGTGTACGCTACCTGACGGAAGGTCGTGTGCCCTGTTCCACTTTGTTTATAATACGCTATTGATACGCTGTTAATATGACATAAATTTGACAAGCACCTGCTAAACATCCATGATAATGTTGAAAATACACTAAAATGTTAAAATCCAACCAGAATCTACCAATCATTGAGGAAAACACTTTCATATCTGCCACGGATACGGTAAGTTGCCGGTATCATCCGTCGACAGATTGCTCCATTCCCAATATGTCTTCATTCCATGACAGATCCTCAACTGATTCTTCATGGAAGCACCTTGTATGTTTGGCGCGGGAAATTTTACCATGTAAATGAACATTTGGTATTGGGGTCAGACTGGCCCTTGAAAAATTGGTTAGACGGCATACTGACGGAATTCAACGGATGAAAGATTGTGTAATACTGAATGCATACTGCAAGAGACAGATGCTTGCCAAACTGGCAAAATCTTTCAGTTCTCAGTCCATTTTAAGCACAACTTCTTGGTGAAACATTGTCTTAATGTACATAGGTATACTTGCCAATTTTCTGTTTTCAAATATTAAAATCATCAGTACAATATTTATTGTTCAACAAAAGACTAGTCTGGATATTGTTGTATTTGTATGAAACATAGCAATGCAATCAATTTATTTTGATGTCATTGAATTCATGTTAGTTAAGTGCAAACATTACCTCGAGCATGTCAAATGTACCTACCAAGTGAGTGTACAGTGTATAGACTTAATGAAATGTAATTAATTGCTTGGAATAATAGCAATCAAATTTTATGAATAGATATAGTTACACATGATTTCTTACTGAATTTGAATCAATGTCCTATCATAAATCTACCTGAAATTACATTACTGTTTGTTTGCTTTGTATTTATATATCTCAAATTTTAGTTATTAATCATATAATGTATGAACATTCACCATTGGGCCTACACAATACCGTTGAATGATCTAGAAAGGTATATTTTGGGTCATTTTCCCATTTGCCATAATAGTATGGTATCTGAGAAAGGATAAATTTTGTCGAGATGTACTTATGTGTAGAACCAGGGACAGTGGACTAAAACTAATGTAAATTCGTGATTTCATACTCGGATAGTAATTTCTCCTTATATGATTGAAATTCCTTTTTCCCCCATATTTTTCACATTGTCATGCAATTGTTTTGCTGTTGTACATGTTATATGATGTTGTAATGTTTACAAGGTAGAAAATGATTTCTTTTTGTACTTTTTAGTTAGGAAAAAGTTTCTTATTCTTACATTAAGATAAGAAATATAGATTTAGTTTCTAATTTGTAGTAATATTTTGATAACTGCAATATATTAGCACATTTGTTATTTGTTGATAAAAGAAAATTTTAAAAAATGTATAGAAGATATATATTTGCTGCGGACAACAGTGCGTAATTTCAATAAAATATTTTAAATCAGATAATTCTTTTCTATAAATATATTAAAAACAAAACAAAAATACAATTAGACTTTAAGACCTCTTCTATATCTTAAATTATCATCTCATCAGGGAGAAATTAAAGCCTAAATAGTATTTATACTTGCCACTAACCTTTTAATGCTCCACAAAACATTGTATTCACATTTTTTAGTTTTTAAGCAAAAAAGACTGGTGTCATAAAAAACAAACGTCAAATTAATCAAAATTGTTTAATAAATAGCAGCGGTTACATCCTTCATATCTACACATCATAAAACACTTACCATACTTCATTAAAATCTAACATGGTTCCAATCACATAGAAAATGTTAGTAACTGACTACTGGACATGGGGATGCTTTGGGAAAATGGTACAACAATGCACTATAACATATTAACAATTCATAACACAGGTAGTTACTCGTGTCAGAAAATTAACAAAGTACTTTCAAACAGACACACACCTAAAATTTCCTAAGGATTATTATATTTAATCATTCTGACTTATGCAAAACCTTGACTTAAACATGATACTTTAAAAAAGGAAGCATCCCCAGTATCCTTATAATACTGGGTTAGTGACACAAAAACTACAGCAGCTGGTAGGCAGTAGTTAAATAAAATAAAAAAATGATTAGAGAATACACTAGAACTAAAAACTGCAGTCACAACTGTTAAAATCATAAACCATGGAATTGCACAGCATGCTCTGTGATCATATCCAAACATAAAATGTTGAACTGCCTACTTTTGATTTTTCTACTTGACTAAGCATTCGAAATCTTGGTTCACTTAATGTCAAAGAACTTAATATTGACATTTGATATCATATAAACCGATACATATTTTTTCTAAAAATTGTGTACACACCCATCTAGAACACAAGTTTCATTAGATATTTCAAAGTTACATAGATATGTAATACACAATTTGATAAATCTTACTCTATTTTCCTAATCTATGAATTATAACCATTTAATGGTTTTTAAGTCAACTTGTTCAAGTGACATTTTCTAAAATATACAAAATTTAGATTTACTTGCAATACTTAAGTATGTATCATGAGCCAAACTGTTCCAAAGATTTGGTGAATACACTGTCTACTCTGATTCGTAATTTTTTCAGTGATTTCCTTTCAGCAGAAAAGCCTTTCAAATCAAAATATCGGCCCGTTTAATCTTTAAATTATATGGTCTCACTGTTATAACTACTAAAATAACAGACTCAAAAACTTTGCCTATCAGTTTAGCATTAGTATTGCACAAGAAAACAGAAAAACAAAATACAATGTATCAATAACAAACATGCAGCTATAAATAAATTCATACCATTTCATTTGCTATTGCAATTTCACACTAAATCATTACACATTGTTTTAAGTTAGATGATTAAATTCAAACTTAAGTTAAAACGTCAAGTAAAAATGTGTGAAACCCAAAATTAGTTTATACAAATAAAAAATTGAGTAAAAAGAACTCCTTTAACAAATGTAAACAACTGTTCATATCATAAATGGTAGAGGGAATCATACATTACCATGATACCAACATGATTTTGAGAGCATCCACCAAATTTAGAATGATATTCTACGGTACAATCCCTACATTTAACATGATAACAATTACATTGATATACATGTACATGTACAAAGTACCACATGTATATAGAGCAGTGGTCTTGCTGCCAAAAATAGTTTATTATAAAACAAATAAAAAATGTTACTTGCCAACCACCAGTGCTTTAATACAACAAAATATAGCGTTAGTAATGACGTGAGCATTATATGCCGCAGATCCACTTTAAAAAAATTGCTATGTTAATTTGATGTTTGTTTTCTCAATCCTCAAATATACACACTAACACTAATTGCTATGTTACAATCCTTATGATCGCTAACACATTCCATATAGCGTGTAATTATATCATTTTCAAAATTTCAAATGTAAGTCATATACTTTATAATAATGACATATGCATACTTACTTGAATAAATATTCTGAGATCACTTATCATTTCAACAATGGTAACCAATAAAACATTCTTCACAATAGTATTACATCCTTGACACCAAATGATCAGTTACGATACGATGTCAATATAGTACTGTAAAACATACCCTTAATTATCAGCAGCTTGATTTTGATTATGAAACTATGACTTGTGACCTACATGTAGGGTAAAAATGATTTGGTGAAATTCATGAACAGATTTTTTTGGGGGAAAAAACATCAATGTTAGGTTCAAACTTGCAAATTAAGAACATGGTAATTCAAAATAGATCTTTGGTGCATAAAAATCTGACTAAAAATCACCAAACAAAACATTTCTGCACTGGACATCATTATCTCAAGGCAATGTGACCAAAAATGGAAACAAATTTCTACTATCAAATATAAAATGTCCTTAACTTCCATCTCTGATCACATTTGATTCATGCCACTGTACACCATACTTATGAACGCCCACATCTATAATTTCTTAAGCTCGGTTAATCCATCAAATTTTGCTATCCTTCATGATAATCTAGATTGCTATTTTTTGAAAATATAAAACCGAATGAAGAGATTTACATGTACAGGTAATTAGTTTCAAATAAGCACTATTGTTAAAAAGGATTAATTTTGCTTATGAAAAAGCTCTATAAAGCACAGCTTAATAAGACAATAGTTCTGTAAATTTATCAAAAATAGATAGCAATATCTGAACTCACAACACTAAAGCCCAAAAATCTTTCAACACATTATTAGAGCAAACAGTAGTGATAACTGACTATGTTAAAGTGACTAGATTAGTTATGAAATGCTTTTAGCACAATTTTACTCACACAGCTATTCTCATCTAACTGCATCAGAACTTAAAAAATAAATGACTAAATCGTCTGAATATCCTGCCTCTAAAACGGTAAACTTTCAACAAAAAACTTTGAGGCAAGAGATCTGACAACAAATTTTGATTGAACTGGCTTCAGGGTACATGTTATGTACTATCGTACATGTTATGTACTATCAACAAACTTGCAAAGATCTTTCAAAACTGGATCTGGATATCTTATAACAATTATTATGGAATGGTTATGATAAATGGAATGATGCTTTCAAGTACAATAAAATGAACTGTATGTGAATGCAAAAAATATACAAATGAGGTTATTGTACTGTTTTTCCATATCATTGAAAAATCTCCAGTAAAATACAATCTATTTGTATAGAATGGAATGTTTGAAACAAATAACTGGAAAAAAATCAAAATTCACATGACTAAACGTTTTCTCGACCAGTGTGGCTAAATTCTTTGATATTTTAGATTAAACATGATTTTACATCCATTAACAAAAATTGAAAATCTGTAAGTCTACAGATTCTTTTGAAAACAGAAACAAAAACCATGCTGTATAAATCATGATTTTTTCTTTCTTTGCAAATCTCTTGTATCTAGCTTATTGGCTATTTTAGTATCTCCATGACTTTTACAATCACCTTATAAAAGCATATTCCACATTTGAAGTCATAAAGGAAGCAACAACCATTGATGAAATATTCCCAATTGAGCACTGTGTTTTAAGTGTTAATTCTTCTGAACGTTTCAGAAACACAATAAAAAACAAAATCGCTGCGTTTAGAGTTTCTGCATCATAAACTGTGCTGGTTGGTTGACCATTTCATGTCCTGAGCAAACAAAAAATTAACGTCACCAAATAGCAAATTTGAACATCTGACTTATATTTCTGTCCAAAAATGTGGGACGAATCTAATCATCTCTAGTTTTTTAGGGTAAATATTTTATTATAGAGATTATCTCTCTGGTGGGCGCTCGGTGGAGTATGGCCGCCGTCGCTCACGACAGTACTTCTTGTGCACGCTCCAGTCTTTCTGTTGACACCCAACACCACAATATCTGAAAAGATGAAGCATGGGCAATAATGTATATACATATTCATGTTAACATATTATAGATTGCGTTTTTGAGTAGCTTTTGTCATTTTTATTTTACTTTAACATGTGCATCAGACACTACATTTCTTGTCATTTTCATAAGATGTTCATTCTTAAACGAAGATTTTCTACACAATCCAAAGTAAATATACCTGACTGTTTGACACCTTCCACATATACTGAACTGTCGCAGCTCTTTTTCCATGTTGCTGCACGGAGGAAAATGGCATTCATAGTAGATATGACTATCATCTGCAAAATGGAAAGGAAATTACACATGCCTTCTCTTTTTATGCATGAGTCAAGCACCCACTTATTAGGTAAAACAGATTTTAATTTTCCTTAAAAACTTTCAATTGATTGTATCGGTAAGTAAAAAAAAATACTTATTTCAAACCTTTTAACTCAATAAATTCAGACATTTCAAGCAAAATCTTCCTGCCAAGGCCAAAATACAATTAAGTAACAATTTAAGGTTGAAACACGAGCTCATTGTTTACTGCCATTGTGTAACACTGTTTAAAAAAATAGAAGCTGGCAGCTCGAATTACTTCCTCGATAGTTACCACTTATGTTAGAACTGTGTGGCATATTTTCCCTTTTATCACATGGAGTAAAAAACAAATGTGTTCTGCGGTTAGTTGATTATGATGTGCTCTTGTCGTAAGACGCGTGAAGTTATGTGATTAATGTTAACAAAAATGAGTAGAAATTGCACAAGACAATTCTGTGTACAATGTACATTATTGCAGTATCGCCCACTTTCGGTCAGTTAGTCATCTATTCCTGATAACTTGAAGTTCTAATAACTCAGGGTCATCACTCATTCACCTTCAACTGAGTTTACCAGGTCCGACTGCATGTTAAGCTTATTTTGTATATCATCTATACTGATATTTTCAATAATCATTTTGTATCATGTTGTAGTCATGTAGTGCACACGTGTGGGTGCTAGGTTTACACCCACACTTGCCCCGAAAGTTTAATGTGGAACACGCAATCACACCCGCACTTTGAGTATTGAAGCCAGAACCCCAATGTTCAACTAAAAGAGCCCTAATACAAAGAAATTGAAGGGCAACCCGCACAAAACCCACAAAAGCACACACAAAAGTCTAGTTTTATTAACAAAATAAAAGTCTCAAGTGGCATTTAGTAAACGTATTTTCGGTTAATTATTATTTTAAATGGATGTGTGACCTGGGAGCAACGTGTAAAATCATGTGCCCCACAAGAATTTATTACATCAGATGCTGGGCTATTTACATCATTGAGAGCATGTACCTTTTTCAAAGCATTATTTATTGAATCATTGACAATATATCCCAATTTGTGATAGAAAAACATAATATATTGATAAATTTCTGTAGTATTTTTACACTCAACAAAACCTATGATAAAAAATGCTACATACACCTACCCTCTTCGTGGACCTGTTCCCCATTAGCATTATAGTATCTGTGGGACCTTTCCGGGTAGTGCTAAAATGAAATATTCAGTCAATATATTAAACATTTAAAAAATACAAATAGGATTTTGGAATATAACAAAACTGAAGCTGAAAAAAGCATTTAAGCAATAGATACTTATTACATACCAGTTCTGACAGGGGGTCTATAGGAAGCTGTTGTATTGCCAGCCAGTACAGAGACTGTTCAGGAGCAGTTTTATTTTCATCTTCTGTTTTGTCACTCAATCTATTGTCTGTTTGTGAAGGTGGACACTAGAAATATAAACACTTATGGTTAACATAGGTACTGTATATCAATGAGGAATGGAACAATATTTTGGTATAGTTGTACACGTAATTACAATACGTATTCCTTGCAATTTTTTTTGCTAGACGAGGCTGTACAAAAAAAATGAAAATCATGTCTGATTTACCGGTATAACATCAGTATCATGAAATATTAATTTGTATGTGGAATACTAATTTCAATTAAAAGAAAAATAAATGGCACTATTGTAGTGCAAACATGCAAAGAAAAATATAAAAATAACTTACTTGTTTCTGAGTTTCAGGTACAAGAGTTAGGTTTTCTAATCGGTTGTCAACTGTGATTCCATTTTTGTGAACAACCTTCCAGCCAGGTGCAATGCCCCCACAGTGACGCTCCCTATCAAAGGGAAATATTTTATCTTTAAGTGACAAAATCTATTTCAGCACAAAATTATTACTGACAGTTTCAATATAATTAGATGATTCAATAGTCTTATAGATATCAAACTGATTGAGATTAACTCCACATACCATAGCAAGTCATGGACATATTCCCCAGAAGCTCTGCCGCGGGTGATATCAAAACACCAAGCATAAATGATTGCACCATTTCCATCAGGATCAACCTCCACTCGCGCTTCAAATGCATAACTCTCCACTAGTCCTATATCTGCTTCATCTAACAAAGAATATTTTGTCTGGAAAAAAAGAAAGAAAAAAGAACGATAAAACCAATGAAACTACCAGATTACTCTCAAAAATACAATAGAAGTACAATGAGGGTTGGAACTTGGAATCCAAGATACAATTTCAATGTGGCATATTTGTATTCATTTTTTCACCATTTGTGAATATTACCTAATTTTAACAGTCATAATGAATATTACCTAATTTTAACAGTCATAATCTTTGTGTATAAACAATACATGGAATCATGCTCCACCCCCCAACCATTGTAGTATACATACCCATCTCCCTCTAATGATGCTGGGACCCCACGCTTGAGATTTTGATTGTTCTTTTATGTTATTAATATATTATGATCATTTCCCCCCTCAAGAAAATCATATCAAAACAATCAGAATTTATGGTTCTTGAAAACTGCCTCACATGCCTAGAAAGGAAGATTACAAAGCATCTCATGAACACTACCAAGACCAGGATTGATCAGCAAGATCATGAACCCTATTGCTATGTTCCAACCAAACCAAATAGTTGTACATTGTACATGAAATTTGTCAAAGCATAGTTTAGTACTCAAACAGGAGAAGAGACTGGTAAACTTCTGGTTATTTATTTACTTGAAACAAATATTAAAGGAGATAAGTTATCACAACTGCTTTATCACAAATTTTAATACAGTCATGAAATCTGTGAATTTGATCGAAATTCTAGTTATTCTGAATGAAAAAGTTAATAAAATAACATTATCAGAATAAATCATAATGTATAGTCATGATTGAGCAGGATAGGCCTATTGCCTTATTACTTAAGTGTGCATAATCACTGCATATAGACATGTAGCATTAACATTACGAAAGGTATTGATATTCTGAAAATAATACTATTCATTCTAGTAACTTGATCCCTATTTACAAGTTATACCTGTAAATCTCTTGTCAATGACTGACAATCAAATACATTATCATTTTAAGAAGAAAGAAATTCAATGTTTAATTTTAGTTTCAGTCTTGTATACAACTATGGAACTGTTTTAAGACTCACACATACACCCTTAAACACACAAAAAGATTTAGCTGCAGAATTATTTGTGATGAAGAATATGTAAAAAGTAATGTAGAATCCTTGCGATTACAATATGTGGCTCACTGGGAGCTATTGGGTGTGTTTCTGACAGCTGCATGTGTCTGTGGCACCTTTATTTCTTGTTGGCATTGCTTCAGGCTCTTATTGTCCCCATAAATATAACAAATATAACCTCATAACTTTTACACAGTATGTACATGTTTTAAATAATAGTACATAAAAAGATGAATATTCATTCTTTCATAGAGGAACACCAAATACTTATTGTGAGATGAAAAAATCAAAGGTCAGTATTGATGTATACCAGAATTCGTTATACATGTACATGCATCAACATGTTTTAACATTTTTAGGTGTTACACAACTTTAAAAGAATCTATTAATTTGAAAATTTTATTCTACTTTCAAATGAAATTTTAAGAGTCAATGGTGTTATATCATCAATGCGATGTTAACATATGGCCAATGTCTCTTACTTATCAATACAATAGGAGTTTGCGTTTGTATTTTACACTAAATGACAAATTGAATTTGCTAATGCATGCTCAGACACACGTTTTTGTAACACCTGCAACATTGGTTTCTTCAAATGCCAAGCAGATGAATCACAATATAATGATTAAATACAATACATTAAAATAATCAGAATCATGTATTTAAATTCTTAGAAGCTCATGTAAGGAGATTTTTAAAGAAGATAGTATCAATGGACTCTGAGACAGATGATCAGTGTTTACCTGTGACTTGTTCCTAGCAACTACAGATAAGTATGCCAATGCCAGAAGTAATGTCAACTTTCTAACAATTATAGCTGTCCAATAAATATAAACCAATACAAAATACTTGGTCCACAAACTTGGGTTGGACATCACATACAATTTTGAAAAATAAAATACTATAAGAGGACCATGGTAGTCTTATATTAATAGCTCACCTGTCAACCATCAGTTTAAGTACCGGTAATTCTACGTTTTCATAATTAAATTGTCATGTTTTAGTTCTTTATGTTTGTAACTATACTGTCTTGATTGTAATTGTACTGCGGAGTCTTGATATTGTTGTGTTATAGCATATAAAACAAACAATTTAGCTTTAGATCAATTTCTTTGCAAGTTTGATAAAATTAGAATTGTTGATAGACCCCTGGGACAGGGTCAATTTCCCAACCCAGGAATGTGATTAAAGAATGGAATGATAACCATATAGGCATACACGTTGTGTTTTAATCCTGGGGTTTTAATTTGGTGAAAATTGAATGAAAAATGACCAAGTTATGGTTCATACAAAAAAGATTGATGAAACCCTGGGGCGGGGATGATTCAACTATGTAATGATGACCATATAGGCATACACATAATACAGGGAATGTGTTGCGTTCAGTAGAACACTCGGCTTCTGTCGCGAGTGACTCTCAATTTACACTCGCCATCTTCAATCCAAACTAGTCATCCTAACTTATTAAAGTGTTGGAATCAAGTAATCATACTCGCCGACTGTGGCGAGTGACTTTGAATTTACACTAGCCAACAGAAATTTACACTAACCAGGGGCGAGTGGCGAGTGCCTAATCAACACCCTGCATAATGTGCAAGTTTGATTAAAATTGAATAGAAAATAAAGAAACTATTCTGCAAATACGAATTGTGTACGAATGACGGACAAAAGATGATCACAACACCTCACCATGTCTCCGACAGGTGAGCTTAAAAACAATAACGCACAAAAAGGGTAGAACCAAAGCAGGAAAGAACAAGGTGCAGCCATGGCCTTTCTATATAGGTGTTTCATTCTCATGACAATAGAAACAACTGCACGTTTCACGCTAAGAACTACTGAGCATGCACAGGTGCTCACTAATTAATGTACCGTACAATGTAATGATAATATGCATTGCCATGTTCAGTTTTTGTTTGCATCGCATTTCTGTTTTACATGATAAAGCTAAGCAATGAATTTCCTAAATTCTAATAAATATCAAGAGAGAAAAAGCTGTGTAATCGCTATTTGATTACTATTTTTTTTACCAATTATTACCATACATGAAATTAATGTAGAAAATATAATTACATACTACAGTCGAATACATATTTATGTAATATTACTAATTTATTATTTTTGTGAACTAGAGTAAATAAAAATATAACATACAGTAAAACACAATATTGTTTTCACATTGAGTTGATACTGACCATTAGACAAATGTGGAAACTTTATGTAAACCAAACACGAGACAAACATAGAAACTTTAGCTAAAAACAAATATGTTTAAGTAGGAACAAAGTAACTGTAAAACTATTAGCTAGTGAGCTGGCAATAACATCCTATTATAACACTTTCAAGTTTCGATTATATCTTGGGGCTTATATTGAAACAATCCATACGGACAGTGACTCAGTGAGACAAAGAGATTCCTGTAAACATCTAAGTAAATGTTTTACAGTTTAATTAACACTACCCTACGCGGGGTCCTACCTCAATCAAGAAAATGAGGCATTATCATTTGCACACAGTCCATCACTACATCATAAATGTTTACTGGGTAATTTAAATGTTATTAATCAATGACCAGTTTTGGCATAAACATATGCGTATTAGTGAAATGTGAATATCAGCATCAATTATTAGCATAAAAAAGTGGCGTTTAGCAAGTTTATAAATGAACGATAATTAATCAAATGTGATAGTCTATGTATGATAGCTGTCATCAGAACAAAAGTAAATTTTGGTTAAACCAAAATTAAGCATCATGGTTACTTAAAAGGGTATTCCTTTGTGGGGGCCTTACAACATGAAGCATGGGTCTATGGGTGATGGCAATAAATGTAGCACCTGGACAAATGTATAGTCTACATAGCTTTCATTGATCTTTAATTGACACCTGCCTACTAATATGATCTACATTTTCATCATTGTCAATTCAACTTACCGTCTTTTCAGCAACATAACATGTACTATCTATTAGATCTTTTAATTTCAAGTTTAAACGTTGCTTTTGTACCAAAAATGATTCTAATGTGCACAATTAGAATCACATAACTAACATTTTTACCAAGAGAAGAAATGATGCACACCAAAGGGTAAGTAGTCACATCACTTTGATGAAAACAATTGCATATTACATTTGCATGGAGAAATGTAATAATTTTTTTATTACATCTTGTTATATTAATGATTCATTGGAATAAAGGCATTGCGTGATTAGATAAGGAAATGTTTCATTAAGATGGAACCCATTTAAGATAGAGGATAAAATCTCCACCGGTTTTCATCTACATGACAGTTATCCACAGTGTATCATCAAATATTTAAACACAAAAGTAGCACTGCAAGTATCCAACAGTGAGCATTTTAAAGATGTGCATGGTATAACAACAAAAACACATGTGCATGTATGCTGTTGAAAAGTGACAAATAAAACCGTTCGGCATCATCAATATTTTTTAGACCATTATAATCTTCACTTTGTTTTTCAACTGACTGGATTGATAAAACGGTAAATGAAATTTCCATTTGATCTGATCTTAGTTATTAACAAAATGATAATGTACATCTCCATAATAGGACCATACCCAAAAAGCAGATTAATCCACCAATCCCAATAACTAATACCTTTTGATTAGAATTCATATACGACCATGAAGTAGTTTTAGTAGATTGTGAAAAGTAGCTTCTTTATCATAAAGAACATCTGCTGTGTAAGTAGTTTCTGTTTAGTACATGGAACAAAACAGCAGACATCTGGCTAACAATCACTACAAGGCCATATTGACTACAGTCACTGGAGGGACATTCACATTTGGTAAAGTGCATGGCCTCCTGTGATAATGGCAAGGTTGTAATTTCTATTGTTCTACCGGACAACGACACTTTAGAATGTATATTATAGTTATACAGTGGCAGTGATCCAGGGTTCAATTCCGAAGCCCCTACGTGATATAGCCCTATAGACTTGGAAAAAGAATCTTATGTCAATTATTGCACCCAAGTTGATAAATGACATTATACAGTAGAAACTCTTTATTAAGACCACCATTGGGAGTGACCACAAGTGGTCTCAATAGCGGAATGCTCTTAAAAGGGAGTTTCATTTTGGTAGCTCTGAATGTTTCTGGATAGACAATGGTCTTACTACAGAGGTGGTCTCAATATAGAGGTGGTCTAAATGGTGGTCCTGCTATATCTACTTACATCATGCATCAATTCAACACCTTCAAGTTCTTCACTATGAACTTATTAAGAAATGAAATTACAATTGGAAAAAATGTTGAGTGTAGTACATCGCTTTGCCTTTTATCTTGTACCAAATGTTTCCTGCAGATAAGAAGTTTGCTTCCACCAGTTGGAAAAATAGTGTAGGGTTGGATTCGTCTTATTCTTGTCGTACATACAGTTGTGTTGCAATGATAATACCGTAAATTTGAAATACAATGAATAATTGGCATAATATATCCCGAGCATCTATAACCCTACATAAAAATGCATGCAGTCATTGCAGTGCAGTTCAAGTATTTCATAATATCAAACATGGGCAACATTAGCCGCACATTGACTTGGCTAATATTTGTTATCATCACAATCATTTTCCAATGCTATTGGTGGCTCTGCATGTTAGAGTATATTTTGCATTGACACCTGGAATATTCATGATCAAAATACCATGACACGTGAAATAAGCAGTCCTAGCATTTCCTGGCAATCAATATTAGGATGAAGCTCCATGAAGGCATTGACCATGCTTTGTGAGCAGAGCAGGAAATCGGAGAGTATATCAATCAGATTGAGGTTTCCCTCCTTCCATGCATGTATGAGCCACGAATCGAAGAAAGAATTGTATCAAATAATCATATATCAAAAGAAATTTACAAGTCCACTAATAAAACAAAGAGGTAATCCTCTTATCATTATAGTAGTGTCTCTCCCTTTATAATAATTGTTCACTTTTG
Organism: Streblospio benedicti; assembly: GCA_019095985.1. Taxonomy (NCBI): domain Eukaryota; kingdom Metazoa; phylum Annelida; class Polychaeta; order Spionida; family Spionidae; genus Streblospio; species Streblospio benedicti. The sequence continues at coordinate 7,299,090 of CM032660.1, forward strand.
ATAATTGTCAAGTAGTCTATGAAGTATGAATTGATTAACCCATATAAGTTTTAAGCAAATAACTAGCTGTCCTTGATCTTCTAGGATGCTAATGTACAAACAAAACAATAAATATATATTAAATGCTAAATTATATAAATGGTCTTCAATTTTGAAGAAAGAGAAATTGCAACATTTTCCACAAGCTGAACATTTTGATCTTAATTGAAACACAAATGAAAATTTTTGACAGTAAGTATAATGCCTCATGTAATCACCAGATATACATGTGTTGTTAATACACTTGTTCAAAGCAATTAGATCTAACTCACTTTCCCATGAGCTCATAAAACTGTTACACATTTTCACGATAGAAAAACTGTCATCTAATTACATCTTATATATCCTCAGAATCAACTATATGCTGTATAAGCTATAAAAGATAGGATGAGAAAATACAAAAGTGCACCCAATGTATTCATGGACACAATTTTGAAATAAGAGTGACAAGAAACCATACAAATAAAGAGGGTAATGCTGAATCATATATACTAGATCTAGTGCTGGTACCCTTAATTAATAGCGAGTATGAACCAAAATATGATTTCCTCAATTCATAGTTATGATAGACGATAATATAAAAGACCGTGGCATTCCCCCCGGTCACTACTACATATACAAGTACTTTAACTGCACGAAGCACTGCCACACAGGTTGCAGATCTTCCATCAGTTGCAGTCATAGTACTAGTACCCGGGGCACAGTACTAGTAGTCTACCCATGAAATGAGCACCACTTGCTCTATACATTGAGCCGGTATTTATCAACTCTGTGTATTTTCAAGCCAAACTATCAGTTTCAAAGAAATATTCACGTAGTTTATAACCATGACATCAACACATGTTATAGATCGTTATACATGATCGTGCTTGTGAACAAAGGAAGTCAAGAACTATTGACAAAAATCCGACGTTTTTGAGCCTTTGTTTCTTTCACACAAGGTAAACAAAGGACGTAACGAAATATACAAACCTTCCCAGCCGCTCTCCCTAATCGCACAATTCCAACTTTAAATCCTGCCATCTTTATTACTGATAATTATGCCATCTACAGTTTTAAATACAGAAATATTAGCATTATCCGCTTTAAATGATGTACTGCTGTCAACACAAATGGCGCTGTCCACACGTGGGGTAAAATATTTACGCCAATGGCACGTGGTTCAAACCACTAGCTCCGCCCACTTAATTAACTGTGGTCTTGTGGCAAGGCGCTGTAAATCTATCACAGAAAGCAGAAATTGCAGAACATCTGATCGAGATGCTACTGCACATGACAATACCTGATACCCGTGAAGACCAAAAAACAACAACAACAAGATAAAACCAATAACAAGCAATCATGCCCAATTTTTGTTTTAAGTGAACACCCCCTATGCCCTCACCCCAAACACTACTCACACAGATCTTCAGCATCCACGCTGCCCAGACTACCCCAACTCAGCACCTATCACTGTAGCCGAGACTGTACCACTGTCCAAACAGGCACCTTCGCCCCTAGCACCAACCACCAACTACCCATTCTGACATCACTTGTCCCTCTCCTGATGCCACACCACCTTCCCATGTCTTGCTATATATACATCCCCTCACAACTATTCAACCACAAATATTGCATAGCAGTGGTCTACAGCATGCCGTCCAAAAGGCAAGTAGGAACTGATACATGAGCAAAAACCTACCTGAGTTCATGTCTGAATATTAACTATATTTGTTCAGCAGATGACAATGCCAGATTCTTAGTTCAATAAATAAGAGCATCACCAGTCCATCCCAAATTAGCAAAAGAGAACAATATTTTAACAATAATAACTGACCGGTTCCAATATTGCATTCCACATATGACAGTGAAAAGTGTTTACATACATTACTGATAAGAAATACACATGTAAATGTGGCATGTTGGTTATTCAGCAAAATCAGAATCGGTACCTTATTGTTTGCTTCGTTTTTGCAAAATGGTGCCACTATCTCGATACCCGTCGCTTAAAGCTGGCATTCTCATACAAAATTATTCTTTTTTTATCATTTCCTATTTCCGAGGATTTATATTGGTCTTTTAAAATATTCCAGGGCATATATATAGTGTTCTCAGGAGTGTTTATCATATTATCAATTACAGTGTAGATGGCAGTGCAGATTTAAACTAAATTTTAATAACAGCCAGCTTTAAAATTTGAGCTTTGTTAATTGGTAGACATCTACTGGTTTAATGAACAGTAGCTAGGTAAAGGTGTGTGTGGTGATGGCTATTGAAACATCGGGCAAAATTCTTATGCTTATGATTTTTTATGAGATTATATTTGTGGTATATATTGGATACATCAATCAGATTCACAACACAGACAATCCATGCATGCTGCTTATTTCATTCAAACTGTATAGAATGTGATATATCCTTTATTGTTAAACATTTCTTTGCCTACGTTTCCCGATCTCGCATTTTGTCAAATTGTCGTGTAGTTCATGTACAGTGCATTTTCAAAGGGGTGTTTTGTCATCACACATTGCTGATTTGGCTCAATAACCTAATTTAGGATTCCATTCAATTCAAGGGCCACAGTATAGATCCTACATAGTTAAAGATACGGTGTCCAAAAAGATTATATGGAGCCACTAAATGTAACTTTTGTGCGTAGGAGAAAAAATATGGTGCACCAGATCGATTGTGCGTGTGATTTTTAATAATGAATCATAGAAATTGTGTTTATCTTATGAAAATATGAGTTAGATCTAGTGACGCATTATTTTGACATCTAAAACATATTGTTGGTTCAATAATATCTGTGCTACAATATGCTTTAAACAAAAATATAGGCATCCTCAATTGCTCAGTGGTTAGCGCGCACGACCTGAAAACGTGATTTGCCTGCATCGCAAGTTCACGCCCCTGTCATGGTAGACAGAGTGTCACCAAAACCGTCACATCGTGCGTCTGTTACTGAGTAGCTGATTTCCACCGAGCATGTCGCCACAGTACAGTGTTACTACTAGACGGTGGCAACGCCAAGCGGGAGGTTCAGAAGCCTCGTTAAAACGTGTGCCCCATGTAGAGGACAGTCCCCCTCTGCACGTAAAAGAAATCACCTAGTTTGAAAACAATAGCTAGTGTGATCCCTCCACTGCGAGGCTCAATTGGTTACCTAGCCTGCTGCTGGACGTCCATGTACTAACACCACGTGGCCTCCCTCTGCTATAATCATCAAAACTGATGGGATGGCTGTGGAGTATTCCCACAAATTCTCAAAAAAAAGGGTGGGGTGTGTGTGTGTGTGGGGGGGGGGATGAGTGCACCGTGTGCACTGCTCTCTACTTAGTATGATGAGCATATAACATTAGCAAATGGTAAGAAGTTAAAATATTGAATGAGGTGAGCCATTTAATTAATCAGGGGAATGCGATTGGATATCATTCATGATTAAAAAAAAAAACAAAATATAACAAAAAACAAACATGAAACAGGTTTCAATTAGTAATACTCTCTAAAACAAGACTAGGAAGCATATTGAAACTGAGCCACAACACAACGCAAACACAGAACCGCAAAATCATAATGCACTAGGTAATAAGGTATGAACGTTTTGTTACTATTTCGAGATATTTTACGTCACATAACTAACGGAAGTTGCGTTACATTTAAATTTTAAAAGTTAGCCGGGAAAACGGAAAATATAAACATCAAGTAAATAGTGTTTTTATGGCTCATATGCTTATGTTGTGATCATCATTAGATCAACATGGCAGATACAAACTCTGTATTTGATAGTTATGAATTTAATGCACCACAGTTCGTAGATTTCCAGCACATTGATAAAGGGTTAGACGATGAAAACGTCGATGACTATTTCAACTTTGATCACGAAGCAGGAGGCCAGCCCGTCGCCTTAGCAGAAAGCTTTTCTGAATTAATAGATAATCATGAAGATGCGTCTCCCAATCTCAAAACATCATCATCCAGGCCAAATACGCCTAAACGGTCGGAGACTCCGCGCAGAAAAACACCC
>CM032660.1:7311806-7326394 GCA_019095985.1 Streblospio benedicti
AAACCGAATAAGCACATGCATAGTATAATAGTATATACAAATAGTATATTTCAACTCCACTTACTGTAATTTAGACAGCCCAATTCATCAGAAAGATCGTGACAGTCGGGATAGCTATCGCATCGAGCTTCTTCATAGATGCAACCTCCATATCGCACTGCCATTAATTAGGGCCTACTGGCTATAATATGAAAAAAAATATATGATTGTGTACTGGTGAGTCAATTATGTTTATGATACATAAGAGTCACAACATTTACGTACACACTTTGAAGACCACTGATTTCCCAAACTTTCATGCCAATCAATGCACAAATGTTGATAATTCACCAACAAAAGGAATGAAAAACCGAATGATGTTTCTCTCCAGAAGGCATATATCTTCAACAAAAATCAGCATTTGTTAAGGGGGCGGTCTTGACAAACATGGAGGGTGGGGGCTAGGTCTCTTTTTTTAAATAAATAGTTTGTTTTTCTGCATGTGTATCCCAAAGAATAGTTTGTTTTTTATATGTGTCCGAAAAACATTGTTTTTCTTTAAAAACGAATTATTTTCATGTACAATGCTCCAACCCTGCAATCAGCATGTTAAAAACAGTAACATATGGTGCACTAGATGCACCATCAAATATACTTCTTATCAATTCCTTTATTATGCCAGTGCTCAAAATTGATGATTTCTCCATCTTTATATAAATCTCCGTTGACCCATATTCCAACTTTCATATTTGTTTTTCCCAATAGACATTTATTGTCAATTTTTATAAGCTTGTTGTTCCACATAATTTGACTTAAAGGATTTTTTTCTAAAGTCCATTATATCTAGAAAATTAAACCATTGTTTAAAACATTCTAAGTACAATTTCAGGACATTGAAATTGTTAGTTACTTCCAAATTACAATAAGCTAGTAGCGTTTTTGCCCCATGGTTTTAGATAGACGTTCAGTGAAACGAAAGTCAGTCTTACTTGTAAAGGGACTTTGGAAGATCGTGGAATCGAACTCTCACGATCTCCTGGCTATGATTCAGACGGGTCTTATATGTCATAGTCAGGGTGTGTTAACCGTTACACCAATCTCCCATGACATGACAAGGAATCACACTTCAACTTCGCCTATATGCCTCGTATGCTGCGTTGCGCAATCACACTGTCTGACACCTGACGCTATATTTAGCTTCACCAACTGTGCCAGCCTTAATCCGACAGGCTTTCCACTGACTTCGGTTTTTGGGCACTTTGTCAATCTATCAGGATGCATTGTGTCCGACCCACTTTCTTGACAGACTCTCCCAACTCCCTACTCCTTGACAACATCCCGAGCCTGATCCTATCGAGGCAGAGCTGAGGCAGAGGCAACGCTACCACTCCGCACACGGGGATGGACAGGAACCTACTGCATGGACGGCAGATCCTCATCTTGTCCAGGTACGATCTGAAGCCTCATGCAGTGGCATCAATGGTTCACAGGGTTCCCGGAGATAGTGAGATAGGGAGTTCTATCTTTTCAAGGGGCGCAATGAACACAATTTACGAACACTATTATCAGATCAGGAATTCTCCCTGTGGATACCATCCCATAGTCAGCTTTTGGTGATCGAGGGACCTGTAAGAATTTCTCAGATCTAACTTTCCATCATCCGTCAGATTACACTACCCATGTATGCTGCGTTGCGCAATCACACTGTCTGACACCTATATATTTAGCTTCACCAACTGTGCCAGCCTTAATCCGACAGGCTTTCCACTGACTTCGTTTGTTGGGCACTTTGTCAATCTATCAGGATGCATTGTGTCCGAGCCACTTTCTTGAGTAATATTTTCCACATTGGCTCAGTGTGGTCTATGTATCTCTTTATCCATTATTTTCTGAGCTTTTAGAATATATTTCAGATCTGGTTCTCAGACCCCTGCTATCATAGTTACTTACCAGAACACTTTTTTTATTTTAGCCCTATTGCCTTGCCATATGAAACTGTATAAAAAGTGCTTCAACACAATATTATCTTCCATTCCAATCATAGAGGATGCAAAAATGAATTTAAATAAACTTTTCCTATTAAAATTTTGCCTATTAAAGAAAGATCCCTCATTTTCCAAAGGTTTAATGGGTTTTTCCAAATTCAGTATTTTCTTATAATTTCTATTTTGCAATTCTGTTTTATCATATGTGAAGTACACTCCTAATATTCTCATACATGAAGCCAATTTAAAGTTTGAGGTGGTATAAAACTGGGGTTTTAAACCAAGCCACATAGCTTCACACTTGTTAACGTTAATTTTAGACCTGATGCCTTTTTGAAAGATATTTAATAATTTTAATCAAAAGTCATCAATTGTTTTTTCATCTTTTAGAAATATTGTCATGTCGTCTACATATTGTACCATTTTAATTTCATGTTTCATGTTAATACCTTCAATTGCTTTATTCATATGAATGGCTTGTGATAACAATTCTATTACAAAAGAATAAATAGATAATCAGACAGTGGATCGCCTTGTCTAACCCCTCTCCGAATTTCAAAATACTTAGAGCATGAGCCATTATTTATTACAGCTCTTTCTATTTGAGCATTGAACAATTAGACCCACTACCATAAGCCATTTCCAAAGTGAAAATAGTTAAGTACTCTATCTAGATAATCCCATGATATGGAGTCAAACGCCTTTTCAAAATCTAAGGATATAGAGCACTGCACAGTTCGTGCATTTTAATGTTTAAACAATCGTAACACAACTAGTAATGAACCAACAATAGTGTTTGATGTGTCAAAATATAGCTACTCACTTGTATTGTCGCATGATAAACACAATTATTATGATTAATGAAAATTATATGATCCATGGTGCAATTTGTTGCATGCACCCAGTTCGTGCGTGGCGATAATCGGGGATTTGAACATGTTTATTTACATTAGATCTTAGTAGAAATTTTTATTTTTTCACTTTGGCACCGGGAGAGCAATAATGTTTAAAGTAGTATATTGTGTGCTAATTGTTTGGAGCCTAACAATTTCATTTAGATAACACACTAACTGGGTGTGCACACACGAACTGGTGTGCAGTGCTCTACTGTTCAATGTACAAGAGGATCACACATTTGCCACAATTTTTACCTATAAAAAACATAAACATATTTATCATTTAAAATTACACACTATCAATTCTAACACATAGTTTTTAATAATATGTATGGAAATGATAACCGATTTTGCCCTACTTGTGTGCTTCCATGGCCGGGTGGATAGGGAGTTGGACTTGTGACCAGACAGGTCGTGGGTTGGGTTCTGTTCCGGGTCTGATGGTGGGTGCTGAGCAAGCCTACCTCTAACAGGTTGCACACTGGTCTGTGGTACCGACATGTTATATAAGTACAGGACAGGCGTGTGAAAGCTACTGTCAGTGATTAAATGTAAGCGATGTGCTGTATGCTCCCTGGGTGTTGAGAAGAATATAGTGTGACAAGGATGCCAATGACTTGGTGTAAATATGTAAAGTCGCTAGAGCATGATAACAGTGATTTGAGACTATAATAACCACATTTACATTCACATTTACTTTATAAATGCATTAAGCACTCAGTACAGTACTATACCATTTTGTGAGTATGTCAGACAAACGTTTTTCCTTAAACCCATACAAACGTCAATACTCATACACAGTCTGTATCCTAATCACAGTAGTTCATTTGAAATGACTGCACTTTTCCAAAGAGTACAAAAAAATGCTGCAACTGTCTTAGTCAATGCCTATTCATATAAAAGTTGAAAAGTAACGAAAGTTTATTTACATATTTTGTAAATACAAATATCATAGTACCATTCAATCAATTTCGTCCCCACTTACTGTGATTGAGACAGTCCATCTCATCAGAATCGTCATAACAGTCCAACCAACCATCACATAACCAGTCGACGTCGATGCACCCCCCATATGCACATTGCCACTCATCGATACCACAGGCTTAAAGTCATAGACAGTTTAACATTTACCATTATTGGAATGTTCGTTCACTCCCTGATCAATGAGTATTAAGTTGAAAAGGTACGAAAGTTTATTTACATATTTGCAAATACGGTTGTCATAGTACCATTGCAATCTATTAGTCCCCACTTACTGTGATTGAGACAGTCCATCTCATCAGAATCATCATAACAGTCCGGCCAACCATCACATAACCAGTCGACGTCGATGCACTCCCCATCTGCACATTGCCACTCATCGATACCACAAGTGGTATTGGGAGTAGTCACACCTATATGACTCAAACATTTACGTTTGGTGTATGCTATACACACAATCACCTGCAGTATTTGTGTGAAGGGCAAATAAAGTGTGGATCATGCTGATAAAAGATCATCGAAATGTCTATTTAGGTGAAGGTACATAGGAATAACTAATCCGTTTTTTCCTTTTCATATATGTTAGGGCCCGGTAATTTACAATTTGCTGGGGGGGGGGGAGTGGGGGGAGTAGGGGTAGGCAGATATGGGGGGTCATACTTTCAAAATTGAAGTCATAGATGGGGAAAATACTTTCTAATTGAAGACCATTGGGGGCCACACTTTTGGTCTTGAGGGAAAAAGAAAGAAGAAGCGCAAGCATACTCGCAAACTTGTAAAATAAATGATAATGCTACAACAGGGGCATAGCTACCCATGAGCCATGGGTGGCAACTGCCTCCCCTCCAATGTATTGGAGGGATTGTTCATCAAACCCTGAATGAAACTGAGCTATGTGGTTTTAAGATCATTTTTCTGTTTGAAATAGCCTCAGACGCTATGAAAAAGGGTCTAAAGGGAGGATGCTCCATATTTATTAATCCCAGGAAAATTCAATGACTTTTCGAGACTTTATTTTAGATTTAAATTTTTTAAGAAATTATTCTAGATACCTAGTTTCATTTAATAGGGCCTATGTAAAGATCAAAGATGACAATAGTATGTAAATAATTGAGTTTGATTCTTCTTTTGTACACATATACAGAAATAGAAAATTTACCTTATATTATGTTGTGTGTGGGTCTCGCTCAAAGCCTGCAGTAATTAAACTTTGGAAGATATGAAGGTGCCAAATGTACCAGAATTCTATCTCTAGTCAAATAGCATTTAAATTGCCAGTTTAACCAAAATGCAGTGACTTTTTACTAAATTTTATTTTTTCGATGACTCTTTTTTACTAAATTCAATGACTTCCAGGATCTTGAAAAAATATGAATTTCAATGACTTTCACTTGAACGGATTGGGGAGGAGTCATACTTTTCATTTCTCAACTACTTGGGGAGTCGGACTTTCATTTTGTAATATAATATTGGTGGGTCAGACTTCCCTTCTTGGATCTTTCCAAAATCTGCCTGACCCCCCCCCAACAAATTGTAAATGACCGGACCCTTAGAATGAAGTATCTTGGTTCATAAAATGTAATAGTTACATTGATTGAATATTTCCTTCCATCTTTTACTGCAAAGACAAAATTGTCAATTTTACATAAAAATAATACAATACAATACAAAATTTATATAGCGCTGCTACTTTGCAAATAGGAATTTATTTAATTCCCAATGTCCAAAACATTTAATGTCATAACGCAAAACCATATGTATTTTAGTATATTTTAGAAAACATTTTGGACATTGGGAACAATAAACTACTATTAAATAAATATGAGAGGACCTGCTGCAGCACAAATCCTTAACCTAGTAAACTGCTGATTACCTAAGGTGGGAAGCAATGTTACTAATAATGCAAGAATCAAGCAGACGCCTACTCACCACAGTAGGTGACCTGGAAGGCGTACAGTCTGTAGGACGGCTTGCCCACGCCCAGCTGGACCACTCCCCCTTCCTCAGGCTTTGAAGCTCCTTTGCCACTGCCATAGCAGTACCGCCTGTGAAGATCTCAATTTTAATTAAAATTGTAACATATTATCATGTATAGTTGAGACATATGTCATCAAGTATGTGGTGTGTACTTGCACACTATATCTGTAGTCACATGCTGAGGTCATATATGGCGCTCTGGGTGGTGCTCTGAATAATCTGCTCATCCACTTCAGTAAAGACAAATTTCAAATCAAAATATACAAACGTCCGGTAATGTGTCTAGTAAATAATGTATATCACTGTTGAAGATTGCAAGTAGAGTTTTACTTACGCAATGTCCTCATTCTGGACATCGTATGAGACCACGCCATAGCGGTTCCAGTAGAAGCCGATGGAATCTCCAGCTTGCACGGGGATACACGCATCCAGATCAATCTGTTAAAGTGTGCAATACTCTGTACGGCATATAGAAAGAAATAACAATGAAATGTTAAAAAAAACACGCGAATGGAATATGTTAATGATGGGATGTGCCTAAGAATATGGCTCACCTATTGCCATCGATTTACTCAGTCTCAAAACATTGCATTTGGGCGATATAACCTCATAAGTCTGAATTTGGGTGACGATGAGACCTGGTACGTCTGAATTTAGGTGACGTTTTCTGGTAAGTATGAATTTAAGTGATGTTTACTGGTAGGTCTGAATTTAGGTGAAAATGTTACCTGGTAAGTCTGAATTTAAGTGAAAACGTTACCTGGTAAGTCTGAATTTAGGTGAAAATTTTACCTGGTAGGTCTGAATTTAGGTGAAAATGTTACCTGGTAAGTCTGAATTTAAGTGAAAATGTTACCTGGTTAGTCTGAATTTAGGTGAAAATGTTACCTGGTAAGTCTGAATTTGGGCGACGTTACCTCATAAGTTTGGCTGTTGATGAAGTTGCTTCCCACCAGTTTCAATCGGACCACAGTGAAGGAGCAGTCATCTCCGTCATCTACTGGCCGGAACACGCCCAGCTGAAACGTGACAAATATATGTTTGTAATACACTAAATGATGGCGTAATGTGGTAATAAGGGATGGAAGAGAGGACAATTGTACTTAATGGAGACTATTTTTACGTCAACTTGTCATGTTTGAGTAGGAGACTTCAGTGTTGAAAACTGTTTAAATTAGAACAAAATTAGGATACAACTTTATAACTTTGGATTGATAAATAATGTATGTAAGTAGCATTAAAAGAAAAACAAAACTATTAATGAAACTATGTGACACAAAAATACATAGTGTAATATTGAGTTACCGTTTGCATAAGTTTAGATAATAGAATAAACCAACTAATCATCAAGAATGACCTACCACATCTCTCTTACTGTAAAGTTCAAGACAACAAAAATAGGGGAATCACCTAATGGACCATAAATTTATAAAATAAACTCTGACCCAGCTTCAGTATAAACCAGGCTGATACTCAAAGTACCTTTTGGTAAAGTTGCCACGATATTTTAGTCGTTCATTCGTAGAGCGATTGAGTTGTTAAATTCAATAGATATTTAACAGATTATTTGATTTTTTCTAAGTTATTAAAATTAAATAGGTAACCCTTTTAATTATGATTGCAATCAATGCAGAAAATATCAATATGCCCAAAGTGTTTCTCAAAAAATTTCACAGGATTGATTAAGAATTCTTGTTAATGCTTGAGCGTTGCTGCACACTGGCAATTGATGACAATTAAACCTAAAACTACAATCAACTACAGCTGATGATAATAAACTTCAGTTGATGAACCATATAATACTACAGTTGATTTGAATTTTGCACAAATAATGTAGGTTACGATAATCTGTTGAATTTAATCCATAATATGGCCACCATTTTAAAGATGGCCGCCAGTTTCTGAATAAATTACTTTAAAATCAATTCATATAATGACATGATATTTTGCACAAATAATGGATCATATTTTTCACTACCAACTCCTGCCCACCTGGAATCTCAAGATAATGACCTTTGAATTTAATCATAATATGGCAATACATGATTCTGAATGCATGATTTTTGCCAAGCTCACCTCTTTTTTTATGGTTTGAACTCACATAGAGCCGCGTGTCTGCCTGCCACGCCCGGCCGCTGCCTGGGACGCCTCCAGCCACAAACGTGACCCTGCTGATGTTGCCGTCCTCCCCGAAGGTGCTGTTCACGTCAATCATGACGCCTCGCTGGGGCAAGGTATATTTATTCAGCATTCGTGAACAGTACACAAAGTATGCAAACATCTTTAGGACCAGTGGAATATCAACATGAATGCAAACAATGAACTTACACTCGGCAAGATTTACTTGTGTTAAAACGTATCGGGATCTCTAAGTGTTATATGTAATGTTATAGATGTCTGGGTTTTTTTTCTTTTTTTTATTTGCTTCCCTGAATCTATGCCCGATATTGTGTCCTGAAGTGTAAGGACCAATAACAAATACGGGCAGATTTCTTGGTTTTAATACCGATGCTGGTGTCAGTGAACATAAGTAACCAGATCACGAACGCACTTTGCAATGATTGTATGTGGTTTTAAATTCAGTGCGCATTGCCACACACATTTACATTGCATGTTTTGATTTGATTTGACATTATGAATTTCTAATGAATCATTTTTCTTTTTTTTTTTAAATTTTTATTTGGCCTTCAGTTCAGTGTACAAGTAACAATTACTTATGTATAATGCATAATACAATATATAATACATTATATTGGCTAATATATTTAGAATAAATCATAATACTCATCATATTTATGATTAATATATTTCATTATCAGCATTTTCTCTTTCAGGAATATAATATAATCTAAAAACATATTATTTTTTATCTTCTTTCCGCATAAAATATTAACAGTTTACCATACAATATACAAAAATTTAAAAGTGAATTAAAGTTTCATTTTCATAGTTGGATATGCCAAAGAGTACGTTTATAAGATTAAGTTCAAATATAGTCTCTAGTATGGATTTCATCCATCTGTTTATAGACATCCAGAAATTATTTACATCAGTACAATAGTAGAAATAGTGTTCTAAACTGTCAGTTATATTACATTTGCCACATAGTGGGTATGATCTTTTTTATAATTATTGATAGGTAATAGTTGCATGGAAAGAATCTATTTAGAATTTTGTATTGAAATGATTGAACAAATGATTCGCAACATGTTTCGAATGCATTTTATAGTGGAATTCCCATTCCAAATTCAAATTTAATTTTTGCTCCCCATTTAGATTGTGCAGTCGGACATGTACTTATATTTGTAATTTCTTCTAGATAGATAGACGTACATGTTTTTTAGAAATATTCACCCTTTATCATTAATTGAAATAGCATAATCATCATATTTCATAAAAATTTGCTAGATTCTTTCCAAGCACAGATTTTTCTTCCACATTGATGGAATTGCATGAATTAAGGAATTGTATTCCATTTGGTTTATAGAGACACTATATATTGTATTTCGAAAGTATTCTTGTCTATTATTTGACCATTTTGATCCACCAAATGGTAAAACCTTGCAATACCCTTATACCAACTTGTATATTCCACAGGAGAATTATTAATCAGGATGTGTTTGTTATTCCATATATTAGAATTTATTATATCACTGATGTTATTTGGATATTTTGAAAAAATACTAAACCACCCTTGTAACACTTGTTGGTAGAATAGAGAATTAAACTGAATATATCTAATATCTAATTTGCTTAGAATAATTTCTTTAAACGTTTTACCTTTTATAATGTACAAAGTTATTTAATAGGTCAAGTTTGGAGAATGTTGGAGATAAAAAATCGTTTGACCCATGTACATTTTAGGCATTTGATCATTGAACCCTAAAGTGGCATTTTCAGTCCACCTCTTTCTATGGAGTTAATAATAGTACTTTTTTAACTTTTGGAGGTTTACCACTCCACAGATAATTAACAAAGATTTCATCAACTTGTTTTGTTACCCAATCGGTACAAACAAGTAATTTGCAGGAGTACAAAATTAGTGGCATTGCAAAAGTTTTAATTACTGTGATCTTTCCTTTTAAACTTAACCTATGTTGCTTCCATATATTTAGCAATGTTTTTATCTTTTCAATTTTTTAAAGTTAAAATTTATTGCATCATCAATATTTGGTCCACACCAAATTCCGAGGCACTTTATCATGCCTTTAGTCCACTCATCATCATGATAAAATCATGATAAAATGAAAAATTTTAAAAAAAATGTAGCAATAAAAGTGTCGGAATTAAAATGTCACGATTGCTTATTTCCATATTTGCTGAAAATACTTGATTCTGATTGGCTGAGAGGCGGAGGATATTCTCCTCTATCCTACACTACAAAGTTTATAGCCTACAATGATGAATGATCATGGGCGTAAAACGTTATTTTACAAGTGGGGGGTGAGATATCAGAAAATATCTCACCTCGAGTGGACTTTAAGTCCACACTCAATGAGATATTTTCTGATATCTCACCTCCACTCGTATAATAAACTTTAATTAGTTGTAACAAAATTGCATCAAATAAGTGATTGCAATTGGATTCAATTAGATACATATAAGAGGGCGAAATATACCCTACCCCATTCTCAAATACCAGCAAAAATGAAGTGTTATGAACCTACACACTTTATACCAACACAATGAACACGTTCAAGGATACCATCAAGTGTGTTGCGGAGCTCACCTTGTCCACGTCCCACTTTTCAAACAGAGAGAGTTCTGCACTTCCCGTCAGGTGCGTGACGTCACACGCACAACCTAGAGGCAGAGAACGATGGACGTGAACAGTGATTTCCAAGAAATTAACATCATAAAATGCACCTTCATTTCAATTGAGTGATGCTTCCCTGCATTAGATTGCAAGAAAATGAGACAACCGGCTTAATTATTAATTATTTGACAGCAATTATACCCAGAAATATCAATATGTCTAAAGTGTTCTCAAAATTAAGAATTCTTCTAAATACTTGATTGTTGTTGTCCACTAGGAATCGATCTCAATTAAACCTCAAATTGCAATCAATTACATCTAACAAAATTAATAATAAACCACACCTTCAAATCAATTAGTGATCTGTTCTGCTTATGAATATAACCTCACCTGCATCATTCTGTCCCAACACTGCTCCTGCCGCTAACAGACCAACCGCAAAGACTCGCAAGACATGCATGTTGATGCTGGATCTTCAAGTCTCAATGTCTTAGTGCTGCATCGTAGGGGATATATAGCATTTGTGAGATGATGCAACATGCACAGATGCAATTGACAGATTTACAACATTGATATATTGATATATCTACTATTGCAGTAAGTGTGTAATATTTGAAAAACTTTTATTCTCAAGATATGTAGTTATACAGAAATTATTAAACATTAATGTTCCATTCTTCATTTTTCGTTGAATATTTGATTGGTTTGACATCCTGCTCATTCAAAATAAATTTGTCACTTCTAAACAACAAGGTGCATATTTTTCAATTTTTTTCTCTCATTTGAGTTTGCGCAAAGCATTGATCATCCATTTTTTCTGGGCAAGAATAGCTCCAATTGCAGTGGTATTCTCCTTGGAGCATGGTTTCAAAGTCATACGAGAGTCACATTGCATGTGCGTGATCAGTTCAATATGCAATGAGTCCGTTCTTTAGTATACTCCTAGTTTCAAGTTCCTGAACTTAAATGATATTTGTTTAAAAATCTTACATTTTCGAACTCATAGAAAGGTGGGTTTTAAGGAGACCTCCGTAGAGCGTTGGTTGGGGAAAAATGGGTCAAAACATTTTAACACCAGGTCATTGGCATAATTGTCAATCTTGTTCCTCAAATCCATGGACAGCATAAAAACACATCGATATTGAAGTCCGCTCACATTACCATTCACCTCTGACCTGTACCTGCGTTACATGTAGGTACAAAAGCGCAGACTGGCAACAACCAGGTGAAGGTGAGCTTTCTCAGCAACCACTGCGGAAACACTTCCTTCTAATCACGAGTCCAACTTTATGGCCGACTTTGCCACAGCAGGGGTAGATATGGTGAGAAGCGTATGGTAGAGAGAAATGTACAAACACATTAAAATTCCGTCAGCTTGAATTTGTATAAAACAATATCTTCTAACATTAGACTTCATAAAAACTCGAATACCAATAGTAATAGGCATCAGAAGAAGTGTAAAAGTTTATGACATTCAATAACTCGCATGAGCAGAGGTATTATTAGCCAGAGAATCGTCTTCAATCATAGAGTTGTGCCAATTATAATTGATTATTGACCTTGTGAAGCAACTTTAAAGGTGTATTTGATGCTAATAGATGAAAGTATGAAGGCATAAATAATTATCTAACATTACAATTTTGTTGTTAAAAAAAAATTAAATATAACAAGTAATGCTCAGTTTAGTTTTAACAATTTGGATAATCTTCCAATAATTATGCTCAGAACTAGAACTGTACCTTTACTCTTTGTTTAAAGATTTGTATTTGAAAAAAAAGGAGCATGTGAGCTCAAGAGGTTATTTTGTATATAAAAATAATTTCATAAGTTTAGAAAAGTATTTATTTTGGAAATTAAAAGTCAATAACTCGAACCACAGCTCCGTCTTTCTTTACACGGTCACATTAGATCAACCACCGTAAACATTAGCTGGTGAATGTGCATTTTCGCCCCATCTGCTGGCCTGACAGTGATGGCCACCGGTCCCTGGAACAGTGGTGCATTGATGGCCCACCGGATGGCCACATTAGCTTTATGTTTGTAAAAAGCCGCGATCATGCGAGAACCACCAGTGTATAGTGTTACAGGTGCTTTAAAAAGCTGTGTTGAACAGATAGTTTGTGGGTCACATACGTACCAGTTATAGATCAAAGATCTTTTTGTCTGAACAGGGAAAGGAGACACCAGTAACTATCCGGTTCAGTTCCGGGTTACAATATATTGGGTACACATCTAATCAATTGTACCCAGTGCTTAGGTGTTGTATTCATTTCGTACTGTAAATGGCATATGAAAGAACTTGAGGTTCATCTGATGCTAATAGATGAAAGTATGAAGCATAAATAATTATCTACTGATGCAGGTTTAATAAAATTAGATTTTCTCATGAACTTATGCTATGTGATAATCCAGGTTGTAAAGATATTACACATGTATGTGCCATAGACAAAATGTATAGTGATATAATTGATGTTCTTGATACTGCTGGTAGTGATATCATAGGAAACACTTCTACTAAAAGCACAATTAAACAGATTCCTGGTTGGAATGAATATTGTAAAGTTGTATATACCAAAGCAAGAGATGCATATATATTGTGGCGGAACAGAGGTAAACCTCGATTTGGAAATGATTTTGAGCTGATGAAACGTACACGTGCTTACTTTAAATATGTGTTAAGAAAATGTAAACGAGATAAGTGTGCTAAAAATGCTGATAGTTTGGCAAACAAATTGTTAATGAAAGATGAAAAAGCTTTTTGGAAAGAGATTCAAGCAATTAATCAAGCTAATATTCCTGTAGCTACTACCATTGATGATGTTACTGGCAATGATAACATAACTAATATGTGGAAAGATCATTTTAAAAGTTTACTCAACTCTAGTAAGGATATTAGTAATAAGGAATATGTTCTTAATAATATTAACTCACGGACGCAAATGGATAGTCCATCAATTTATAACAACAGCACGACGATTAATCCTCAACAGGCGGGGAAACGATATGTACCGTTCCGTGCTCCGTTGTGAAACTATTATCGGGACAGTCGTTTTACCCTACGTAAAGCGGTCTCGAAAAAAACCCGTTATCGACTAACATTTATGAACCAGTTTTTCTCATAAAAGAGATTATACAGTGATTATGGGAACATTGAAATAGTAGTAAAGGCGGGGAACGCGCCTAGGTTTGAAGCGCAAAACGGCACTGGTGGGTAAAAAAATGTCGAAATTCGAGATTCACTAAAGCAAGGTCAGTAATTATATAAGTATAGTGTTGGAAATGCAAATTGTGATAATTTCAAAAGATATACTGTGGATGATGTGAAGGAATCTTTTAAGTATATAAAGAATGGTAAAGCATGTGGACTAGATGGTATTACTGGAGAACATTTAAAAATATGCTATACCTACTATGGCACTTGTTTTTAATGCCATGATTATCCATGGTCATGTTCCACGACAAATGATGGACACTTTTATTGTACCACTAGTTAAAGACAAAAAAGGAAATTTAAGTGCAAAGGACAACTATCGTCCATTAGCTATAACTTGTGTTTTATCTAAAATGTTAGAAATACTCATACTTAATCGTTATAAATTATTGTTTTCAACCACAGATAATCAATTTGGTTTTAAAACAAAATTGTCAACTGAAATGTGCATTTATGCCCTTAAGCAAATAACGGAGTATTACACTCATGCTGGTAGTCCAATGTATATATGTTTCCTTGATGCAAGCAAAGCCTTTGATAAGGTTAATCACTGGACCTATTTAAAAAGCTGATTGACAGGAAGTTACCAATATTGATTGTTAGAATCTTATATGTATGGTACAGTAAACAATATTTTTATGTTAGATGGAATGGATATGTTTCTGAACCTTTTAATGTTAGTAATGGAGTTCGACAGGGTAGTATATTGTCACCTTTTTTCTACAATTTGTATACTGATGAGATCAGTGTAGATCTTAATAGACTGAGAGATGGGTGTGTTTTAAATGATTGTCAAGTTAACC
>CM032660.1:7326494-7386420 GCA_019095985.1 Streblospio benedicti
TTAACGATTTTTTTTTTAAAACGTGTCTTTTTTCATTGCCCATCATATGAAAAATAGAAAAAGTGCACGGCTCGCCTGTTGTCGGAGCCCCCTTAGATATCTAATGATGGTGACCACCTCTCTATATGTCTATAATATCTAATGATGGTGACCACCTCTCTCTATTGATGTATTATATAAGGCCACCACCTCTCTATGGTGACCACCTCTGATTAAATTAAGAAATGGAATATTGGTGATGGGAAACGGAAGCTTTTTTTAAAAAATATTCATTCTGCCTGCTTAATATTGGGATAGTTTGGTGGAAATTTTTTTGGGGGGTAGTTCTTTTTTCATTGCCCATCATATGGTGGTGGGGGTGGGGGGTGGTGGTAGTGTTGGTAGGGTGCCTCCCTTAGATATCTAATGGATGGTGACCACCTCTGGTGGTATGTCTATAATATCTAATGGTGGTAGTGGTGGTAGTGGGGGTAGTGGGGGTAGTGGTGGTAGTGGTGGTAGTGGTGGTAGTGGGGTAGTGGGGGTAGTGGTGGTAGTGGTGGTAGTGGGGTGTGGGGGGTGGTGGGGGGTGTTTCACACCACCCCCACACCTCACCCCCACACCGCACCCTCACACCTCACCCCCATACCATGTACAGCATGATTTCATATGATGGGAAATGAAAAAAGAAAAATTTTAAAAAAAATTTCGTCCAAATCGGACCAATATTAAGCGAGATATGGCAGAAAGAAGAAAGAATAATAAAAGCACATGGCCCCACCAAAATGTAAACAATCCGGCTAAGAACTCAGCCATATATATAAAACACGCCATATCTCGCTTAATATTGGTCGGATTTGAACGAACTTTTTTTTAAAACGTTTCTTTTTTCATTGCCCATCATATGACACGCATGGTGACCACCTCTCTATAGAGACCACCTGCTGCAGGGTGTGTTCCTCTCTATAACTACAGCTACAGCTTCTCACCCCCACACCATGTACAGCATGATTTCATATGATGGGAAATGAAAAAAGAAAAATTTTAAAAAAAATTTCGTCCAAATCGGACCAATATTAAGCGAGATATGGCCGAAAGAAGAAAAGCAAGAATAATAGACACGCCCCTTTTTATGCCATATACAGCCACTTTTCTTCTTTCTGCCATAGCTCGCTTAATATTGGTCCGATTTTAACGAAATTTTTTTTAAAACGTTTCTTTTTTCATTGCCCATCATATGAAAAATAGAAAAAGTACGGAAGCTCGCGAGTTGCATTTTTTTTTTTTTTTGATACACATATTTCATGTGATTAAATTAAGAAAAATAGAAAAAGTACGGAAGCTCGCGAGTTGCATTTAATTTTTTTTATACTCATATTTCATGTGATTAAATTAAGAAAAATAGAAAAAGTACGGAAGCTCAATAAATATTCATTCTGCCATAGCTCGCTTAATATTGGTCCGATTTTAACGAAATTTTTTTTAAAACGTGTCTTTTTTCATTGCCCATCATATGAAAAATAGAAAAAGTGCACGGCTCGCCTGTTGTCGGAGCCCCCTTAGATATCTAATGATGGTGACCACCTCTCTATATGTCTATAATATCTAATGATGGTGACCACCTCTCTCTATTGATGTATTATATAAGGCCACCACCTCTCTATGGTGACCACCTCTGATTAAATTAAGAAAAAAAGAAAAAGTACGGAAGCTCATTAAATATTCATTCTGCCATAGCTCGCTTAATATTGGTCCGATTTTATCGAAATTTTTTTTAAAACGTTTCTTTTTTCATTGCCCATCATATGAAAAATAGAAAAAGTGCACGGCTCGCCTGTTGTCGGAGCCCCCTTAGATATCTAATGATGGTGACCACCTCTCTATATGTCTATAATATCTATAATAGTGGTGGTAGTGGGGGTAGTGGTGGTAGTGGTGGTAGTGGTGGTAGTGGTGGTAGTGGTGGTAGTGGTGGTAGTGGTGGTAGTGGTGGTAGTGGTGGTAGTGGTGGTAGTGGTGGTAGTGGGGGTAGTGGTGGGTGGTAGTGGTGGTAGTGGGGGTAGTGGGGGTAGTGGTGGTAGTGGTGGGTGGTGGGTGGGGTAGTGGTGGTAGTGGTAGTGGGGGGTGGGGGTAGTGGTGGTAGTGGGGGTAGTGGTGGGGGTAGTGGTGGTGGGGGTAGTGGTGGTAGTGGGGTAGTGGTGGTAGTGGGGGTAGTGGTGGTAGTGGTGGTAGTGGTGGTAGTGGTGGTAGTGGTGGTAGTGGTGGTAGTGGTGGTAGTGGTGGTAGTGGTGGTAGTGGGGGTAGTGGGGGTAGTGGTGGTAGTGGTGGGTGGTGGGTGGTGGTGGTGGTGGTGGGGTGGGGGTAGTGGTGGTAGTGGGGGTAGTGGGGGTGGTGGGGTGGTGGGTGGTGGTGGTGGGTGGTGGTAGTGGGGGGGTGGTGGGGTGGGGGTAGTGGGTGGTAGTGGGGGGGTGGGGTAGTGGGGGTAGTGGTGGTGTGGTGGTAGGGTGGTAGTGGTGGTGGTAGTGGTGTAGTGGCAATGGTAGTGGTGGGTAGTGGGGGGTGGGGTGGTGGTGGTAGTGGTGGTCTTTGTTTTCATTCTTTTGCTGTCAATAATCATTCAAAAAAAAACGATCAAAACTTTACATATCTTTATTTATTTACATGTTTGGAGTCAACAGACTCATTCCCAAATTTGAGGAGTCTGTTGACTAGAAACATGTAAATAAACAAGTAGTCGTCGGGAACGCCGTGAAAATCTCCCTTCCCGATCAGGCCAATTTTGAAAAGTAGGCAAAGTAATCAAATATCAAATCACATGAGAGTGACAATGTCATACAAAATGTCAAGTTTGGTGATGATAGGTAATACAGTCTTCCCAGGAGACAGATAAACACAAATTCGTAATAATTTGTTTTTAAAACACATCATAATTTCATCCAACGTAGGCCAAAGTACACCAAACTCTAATCAGCCCTGGAGAGTGGTACAACGAAGCTAGATATGAAGTTTGGTGACCATAGGTCAAATACTTCTCGCTGTAGAATGGTAACAAGGTTTATTACGTAACACTCGTAAGCTCAAAAGTAGGCCAAAAGTACACCAATATCAAATCACGTGAGGAGAGTGATATAGACATAGGAAATGTCAAGTTTGGTGATGATAAGTCATAAACTGTTCCCTGGAGACAGATAAACACAATTATGTAATAATTTGTTTTTAAAAACAAATCGTAACTTCATCAAAAGTAGGCCAAAGTACACCAAAATCTAATCAGCTCTGGAGAGTAGTACAACAAAGCTAAATATGATGTTTGGTGACCATAGGTACTTCTCCCTGTAGAGTGTTAACAAGGTTTATTACGTAACGCTCGTAAGTTCGTCAAAAGTAGGCCAAAGTACAAACAAAATTCTTTGAGAGGTATTTTTTTCCTCAAACAAAACATATTCAATTTGCAAATCAATAGCTTGAGTTATCAGCCTGTTTATTTCGGATGCATGGACGGACAGAAGCAAAGCAAGAAATCCCCCTTCGGACTTTGTCCGGGGAGATTTAATTATACCACATAACAAAAATCAACTGGACGTATGTATTTGTTATTTTGTCAATAGTCTAATAAACAACCATCATATAGACACGGCTAAAGTCACGTTTTTGCCACGTAAATTCAATCTCATTTGTTTTAAATAAAGTATGTTCTGTGAGGTCACCGAGGGCACTGGACGTTCTCATTAAGCACTTTTTTACGTCTGTTCTCATTACCAGAAAATGTCCACGACATGCAGCGTATTTCACGTGATAATTCAAGTCCGATGCTGGTAGTTGTTTTTCAATGTTGTGGTCACGTCGTAACGAGACTGTTTTTGGCTTCAAGATGTGTGATTAAAGTATGAAGTTTGTATTAAAAATTTATCATCGCATAATAAAGCTATGATCGAAAGTATTCACCTCTATGTATGAGAAAATTATGAAGGTTAATTATCTTTTTTTTTTTCAGATTTGTACTAAATTTATTCAACAATATATATTTCAACAGCAATTATTATCGCTTATTTTCATATACAAAAAAAATGAACACATCTTGCAACAAAATGGAAACAAAATAAAACCATAATGATCAGATTTGTACTAATTTTATTTCGACTAACAGGAGATACATTCAAAGACATTTACATAGCTGCATATTAAATATAGATAGAGTCACTGTAAATCTACAAATATTTGTGCACCATTTAATTTGCGAATTTAGGTGGGCAGGTGCAAAAACGAAAACTTAAATACAATGTAGTAAGCAAACATTAATAGCCTATGTAAAACGTCCAGGATGGAATCCTGGAAAATCGCAAACTTTAATAGCCACGAAATATTCTAGTTTTACAGTAGTTCTTTATATATTTCAGTTAATAAATTTGTTTAAAATTACTTTTACCAGAAACCCATGACTGCAGTTATGGGTTTCTGCTTTTTACATATTGAACTTTTAAGTCATCAGATAGATTAAAAAAAAGTATCTATATTGTACAAGCAGAATCCATGAATTAGACAAGGATGTCAATGACCTGGTGTGAATCTACCATTTAGTCACTAGTCCACTCGTCCAGACTAGTAGAGTTTGGGAGGACTCGTGCTGAAATCAAATCACGCGTCCTGCTGTTTTTCATTCAGTGACAAGGATGCCAATGACCTGGTGTGAATGTAAAATCGCTACACAGCACAATCACAGTGAATTTTGACTGTAGAAAAGCACATTTACATGTTCACTTACAAGCGCTCAGCAAGATGAAACAAAAATTCTAAAAGCTACGTTATTGTTGCTACAATCTAACATTTTTTGTGATAAAAATTTGCGATTTCAAAACATTTTCGCACCTTTGTGAACTTATTTAGCTATCTGTTTAATTTTACGACCGCACAAGCAGCAAAAAGTCATGATTAACAGATCAATCCACAATTAACAGATTATATGTATGAAACAATTTACATTTTTTGTGATGCAGACAGTAAAACTAATGCCGACTCCGCTAACCACTGCGCTGGATAAAGTCACCGCCGGGTTACTGTCGATTGAGGCTTTATTGTCAATGGAGGCTTTATTGTCGATAGAGTTTTTATTGTCGATAGAGGCTTTATTGTCGATAGAGGCTTTATTGTCGATAGACATTTTACTTGATGGAGGCTTTATTGTCGATAGAGGCTTTATTGTCGATAGAGGCTTTATTGTCGATGGAGGCTTTATTGTCGATAGAGGCTTTACTTTGACTGGAGGCTTTGTTGATAGAGGCTTTACTGTTGATAGAGGCTTTGTGTCGATAGAGGCTTTATTGTCGATAGAGGCTTTATTGTCGATAGAGGCTTTATTGTCGATAGAGGCTTTATTGTCGATAGAGGCTTTTATTGTCGACAAAGGCTTTATTGTATCTTTAGAGGCTTTACTGTCGATGGAGGCAAAAATTGTGCCCAATATCGGGAAGTGCGGAAAGATAAAAGCGGCGGGATCTGGGATTAGAGATGGAGGGTGCGGGATTGGGAGGAGGGAGGGCTCAGGAATAGAGGGAGAGAAATAAGTGAGGGGTCAACGGGTTTAAAAGGTGGAACACTCACTCAGTTGTCACTAGTGGTAGAGCATGCGGGGTCGTCGAGGCTGGTTTTTTGTGTGGATGTTTTGGCTTGATTTGAAAAGGAGTGTAACTTGAAAATGTTTAAAATTAAAGCTATCCTAAATTAATACTTTTTGAAATTTATTTAGATCATTTCGAGCAATAGTTAACAATAGCAAAATAAATGAGTACAAATTTGATAAGAACAAAAATTTGTTGGTGTGTGGTTCTTTGCGGATATTTGACAGTGTTGTATTTGTAGAAGGGTTTTGATCGCTGTGTACATTGTATATGAGTTTACAGAATGATAGTGATTGGATGATTTTTTTTTGAGCTTCAAAACTTCGTCTGATCCTATGAATTATGCAGCTTCATCTTCAGCCCAGGCAGTAGAAACAAAATCAATGCCACTTCATGCCGCAGCATTGCTTAAAGGCTGACGACCTCTCTATTGAAACCACCTCTATAATAAGACCACCTCTATAATAAGACCACTTTTCACAGTCCCAAACCTTCATAAAGCTACAAAATGAACCTCTGTATAGAGATCACATAACAGTGGTCTCAAAGTTATCCTGAGAGGTTCTGCTGTATTAGTGGAGACTATCCTATGTCGCGTTTTTGCCACATTGAATTTAATCTCATTTGTTTACATAAAGTATGTTCTGTGAGGTCACCGAGGGCACTGGACGTTCTCATTAAGCGCTTTTTACGTCTGTTCTCATTACCAGAAAATGTCCACGACATGCAGTGTATTTCCCTTGATAATTCAAGTCCGATGCTGGTAGTTGTTTTTCAATGTTGTGGTCACGTCGTAACGACACTGTTTTTTGGCTTCAAGATGTGTGATAAAGTATGAAGTTTGTATCAAAAAAATTTATCATCGCATAATAAAGCTATGATCAGTATTCAACTCAATGTATGAGAAAGTTATGAAGGTTATTTATCGTTTATTTTATTTTCAGATTTGTACTAAATTTATTTGACAATATATATTTCAACAGCAATTATTATCGCTTATTTTCATATACAAAAAAATGAACACATCTTGCATGAAAATGGAAACAAAATAAAACTGTAATGATCAGATTTGTACTAATTTTATTTCATTCAATTTGCGAATTTCGTGGGCAGGTAAAAAACGAAAACTTGAATACAATGTAGTAAACAAACATTAATAGCCTATGTAAAGTAGGTCCAGGATGGACCAGAATCGCAAAATGAAATAGTCAAAAATTTATAGATGAAAATCGCAAACTTGAATAGCCACGAGAAATATTCTAGTTTTACAGTAGTTCTTTATATATTTCAGTTAATAAATTTGTTTGAAATTACTTTTTACCAGAAACCCATGACTGCAGTTATGGGTTTCTTTTACATATTGAACTTTTAAGTCATCAAATAGATAAAAAAAAAGTATCTATATTGTACAAGCAGAATCAATGAATCAGACTGACACAAAAATCGCCGGGCAGATTTTTATAAAAGCTTGATACGACCGTGATGAAATTTGAGGGATTGTCTACACTTCCTAAAAGTACTCTAAATACACATAAAAAATATGATGTTGAGCAATAACAGCTCACTTCTTGGCATGCACAGTCATATGGTGCTTTTCCAAGCTGCTTCCTTGTGTAAATGACTTTTTGGCAAATGTGGCAGTAAAATGGCTTCTCACCAGAGTGTGTGCGCTTGTGTCTCTTCAGAGCAGAACTTACAGCAAAGCATTTCCCACACTGATCACACTTGTATGGTTTCTCTCCCGTGTGAGTGCGCATATGTCTAATAACAGCAGAACTGCGAGAGAAACTTTCATCACAAACTCCACAACCGTAAGGTTTCTTGCCGGTGTGAGTTCTCATATGGGTTTTCAGAGTTCCACTTCTGCTGAATGATTTCTCACACACTGTACACTGATGTTCTTTCTCCCCAGTGTGGATTCTCATGTGCCTGGTCAAGTTGCTACTTTCACTAAAACACTTTCCACATTGACTACACTCATAAGGTTTCTCGCCAGTGTGAGTTCTCAGATGGGATTTCAGAGTTCCACTTCGACTAAATGATTTCTCACACACTCTACACTGATATTCTTTCTCCCCAGTGTGGATTCTCATGTGCCTGGTCAAGTCGCTACTTTGACTAAAACACTTGCCACATTGACTACACTCATACGGTTTCTCGTCAGTGTGAGTTCTCATATGTTTTGTCAGATGTCCACTTTGACTGAATGATTTCTCACACACTGTACACTGATGTTCTTTCTCCCCAGTGTGAATTCTCATGTGCCTGGTCAAGTTGCTACTGGCACTAAAACACTTGCCACATTGACTACACTCATACGGTTTCTCGCCAGTGTGAGTTCTCAAATGAGATTTCAGGTGTCCACTTTCACTGAATGATTTCTCACACACTGCACACTGATGTTTTTTCTCCCCAGTGTGAATTCTCATGTGCCTAGTCAAGTCGCTATTTTTACTAAAACACTTGCCACATTCACCACACTCATATGGTTTCTCCCCATGTTGTATTCCTGTCTGTGATTTTAGATCCTCATATTGCTGGAATGATTTCTTATTTGATGTAGATTGCCATTGCATTTGAGTTTTCAAAGCTAATATGACAGTTCTGCACAAATATCTCAAGATACTTAAATAACCTTATCAAAATAAAGTAATATCCTTGAAATGTTGATTATGTATTTCCCCTTCAGTGACAAATTACCAACAAATTGTCTTTCCAATTTTAAATCTTGAAGTTCAAGTAAAATATTTCTATCTATAAGATATTACAATGTGAAATTTTCTTCTAGTTTTGCTAATTCATTAAAAAGAAAGATACAATTGAAGATACATCATTATGATTTTGAATATGAAACAAAGTTTACTGTTTTATTATAATATCTTAAATTCTTAAAGTCTCTTTGACTATAAATTTAACAGCAAAATTAAACATTTGCAATTTCTAGTCACAATGCAAACACCCTCCACATGCGCTCTCTTTTGACTATCATGTCTTATGCACTAAGAACGCATAGATGATTATTTTATGATCAAGAAACTGCAGCAATTTCACTTTTTATTCATAAAAGCGACTTTACACAAAGTTCATCATAAGGAAATGTTCACTATGGAGGGAAACT
Source organism: Streblospio benedicti (assembly GCA_019095985.1). Taxonomy (NCBI): domain Eukaryota; kingdom Metazoa; phylum Annelida; class Polychaeta; order Spionida; family Spionidae; genus Streblospio; species Streblospio benedicti. The sequence goes on from CM032660.1 coordinate 7,335,208, forward strand.
CACTAAATCTTGACCTTTGTGATTTTATCCTTTTTGATGGGCTGTACATGTACTGTTGTTTATATACCACATGCAAAGAGTTCATGTGCGGCGAAGACAACAGAATACATTTATCATTTGCCATCTCAAAAGATCGAATTGTACGTAAACATTTGAGAGAACACAGACACAGTCCTTGAAATGATCATCTCTTTTAACACATCGACAGTTATGAAACAAATGGATTTTTTTGCAGTTACATTTGCTGGAAAATTGTTAAGGAGACTTTCTGGAGATAAAAGAATTTGGAGATAAAAAAAAATCTCAAAATGTTCTTGTTTTTTATTTTAGAATAAAAGTACATTCATTTCCCTTTTTGAATATGTCTAACACTTTAGGGGTTTCGGGAATAGAATTTGGTTTATGGACCATACAAAAGATCATACAAAAGACAATAAAAAATTCAGTCAATGTTAATTTTGCCTGTACCGAAATTGTATACATGATCTTTTGTATGGTCCATAAACCAAATTCTATTCCCGAAACCCCTAAAGTGCTATACATTTTCAAAAAGGGAAATGAATGTACTTTTATACTAAAATTTAAAAAAAAGCACATTTTGAGAATTTTTTATCTCCAGAAAGTCTTGTTAAGTAACATCTAACCTACCCCAGTCTTCATATTATATTCACAACATCCAATGTTATATAATTCTACCATCAGGATAATAAACTCAGCTATGCAAAGCAGCTATGGAAAGTAACTGGCCTTGGAAAAAAGTCCTTATTTATACCCAATACAGTAGAACCTCTCTATTAAGACCGTCTGGAACCAAGTGGTCTTCATAAACAAGTGATCTCTTTATGGAGCTCCGAGAAAGTCTCTTTTATAATGAAGGTTTGGCAGAGTCAAAAGTTGTCTTATTACAGAGGTGGTCTCAAAAGTTGTCTTATTACAGAGGTGGTCTCAAAAGTTGTCTTATTACAGAGGTGGTCTTAAAAGTTGTCTTATTACAGAGGTGGTCTCAAAAGTTGTCTTATTACAGAGGTGGTCTCAAAAGTTGTCTTATTACAGAGGTGGTCTCAAAAGTTGTCTTATTACAGAGGTGGTCTCAAAAGTTGTCTTATTACAGAGGTGGTCTCAAAAGTTGTCTTATTACAGAGGTGGTCTCAAAAGTTGTCTTATTACAGAGGTGGTCTCAAAAGTTGTCTTATTACAGAGGTGGTCTCAATAGCGAGGTGGCCGTATTTGTAGGTTGCCTAAAATAAAAAATAGAACCTAAAATTAATCACCTATACAGTACAACCTCCAATTAAGACCTCCTCTTTAACAAGACCACTTTTCACGGTTCCAAACCTTCATAAAGCTACCAAAATGAGCCTCTGTACAGAGACCACCTCTCTATTGAGACCACCTAACACTGGCCTCAGAGGTGGTGCTAACAAAGATGTTCTACTGTATAACCCTCGGGCCTCGTCCAGTATCATCCGTCTCATCCTCCCCCACGTATCTCCCCCGGGGGTCATCAGACCCCAGGGTGTGATCACCACACTCAGATCCGCATTATGAGGATTTCAAGTGGATCATCTCTGGATCTGACGCATTTCAACAGGGATTTGTCGTTGGTAAATCATGCCGCGTTCCCTGGTTCTCGTATGACATCCCAGGATAACAGCGTATTTCATTTAATTGTGGGGTTTTAAGTATTGATAGAGGATTTTTTTCACTAACAAGAATTTTCAATGTATAAATCATATATGAAAGCGCAAAAAATCGTCTTGTTTGAATATTTTGCTTAAAACAAAATGCACTGAAATAGATTTGATTCAAAGATTCATTTATTTCTTGGGTATATTTTTGTGTCTCACACACATGCTCAGCAAATGATAAATACTACTGTGAACAAGTACATGAAGAATTCAAAAAGCAATACAACTGTTTGATAGTCAGCATAAAATGTAAGAGTAAAAAACAATACAATGGTAAAATCAAAATTAAAAAGTGATCATAGTTTATATGATGACAACTTAACAGTTAGTTATCTTCTCCTGTACCCGTCCTTAGTGTTTATCAATGGTCTTTATTCTTTATGTACAGTGCCTCTAAATAATTAGATCTATATTTTCATTTGTACTTTATAAAAAATACAGCTAGAATAATTATTAAAACATCAAGAAAGACAAAGGCAGGACTTAGTGGTCACCGTGTTAGAAGAGGCTGGTGCTCTCCCAGCAGCTCTCCTATCTTCCTCTGGGGGAGAACATAGAGGAGTCTCTTTCTTGAAGAACACACAGTTCCCCTTTAGGTAGGTGAAGCTCTTAATGTACAGCCTGATATCTTCATGAAGCTCAGCAGCCGGTATATCTTGGGACAAGATTACAATGAGGCGTTTTTTTTCTTGTAGGGAGAAATCAAACGAGCGCGCTGTGATGAACTCGTGCATGCAGAAGTTGCTGTCCATGAATGCTCTCGACACGATACACAACGTCCTCTTGCTGTAGTGCACGGCACGTTCCACGTTCTCTGATATCCTGGTTCCAGGATGAAAGTCCTGCTCGTGGTGACAAACACGGAAGCCGTCTCGCTCCAGGTCATCAATCAGCTGCTGAGCGAACTCGAGTCATCGTTGCTGTATGACACAAACACGTCGAACCGTTTCTCCTCATTCTCACATTCGTCCTTGTCGAAGGGATGGAAGCCGTACTTGTGGAACAGGTAAAACTTCCACTCATAGCGCCACTTATACAGAAGAATGCTTGAAACGATAAGAAGCAGCGATGAGACTACAGCACCCGCCAAGCCAGCTACGGTGTCATCACACACAAATCTCCTGTCTTCTAGAGACGCCAGCAAGAAGCCTCTGTTGAAGAACGGGCCGCGGCAGACAGTGGTCTCCTTTTCCTCTGCGTCCACGTTTGGGGTCATCCACGTCTTCATCCACTGCAAGTGACAGTCACAATACCAGGGGTTGGCATGTAGACGGAGCTGCTTGATTTGCAGCATTTGTAAGCCTTTGGGCAAGGCCGTCAGGCTGTTGTTGCTGAGGTCCAGTATCTGCATTGGTGCATCACCTGTGTCTTTCTTGCCAATCATATGATGAGAACGCTGGAGATTGAAATATGTCAGCATATTGTCTTGTAAGAATAGAAATGCTAGTTGGGTGACCATTGTGATAGACAAAGTAGTCAGATGATTGCAGGCCACATCCAGAGTAGCGAGTGCTGGCAAACGGGAGAGCAGCAGGGGGTCAATAAACGAGATTTCATTGTTACTCAGATTTAACCAGTACAGGCGATCTAGCTGTTTGCCTTGGTTTAGAATGCCTACGTCTAGATACTGTAGACGGTTATTTGACAGATCAAGTTTTTGCAGGTTGGGAAATGCAGTTAGGAATCTGCGTCCAATGCTTCTGATGTGGTTGTAATGAAAATCAACAGCGGTTAGTCTGTTGAGTGTCACGGTTTGGTTGGCAAAGTGTATCATATTTACATCTAGCACTGTGAGCTGGTTACGAGACAAATTGAAGTATTGTAAATTGGGTAATAATGCAAAGAACCCTGGAGCAATATGAGTGATACGATTATGATCTAGGTAAACAAATGCCAATTTGCTCATTACACCGGTCAATGTAAATACTTCTGGATCAAGGTGTTTGAGGCTATTGTGAGAAAGATCTACAGTAGTGATGCTAGGAAACACTGAGAAAAATCCAGATCCAATATGATCAATATGATTATGGTCCAACGTGAGCCTCGTCAGACTCTTTAATTTCTTGGTGCGGTTTCGGCCATGCACTATTTCTGCAACTAAGCTTGTGATGCAGTTATGGTCTAAGAATAGATTTTGAATGTTGGGAAAAGCTGAGAAAAAGCCAGGCTCAATCCGAGAAATGTTGTTGTTCTGGAGACGCACAGAGTTCGCCCATTCCAGTGTGGTAGCCTGAGAAGTCGGTGACAGCATTCCAACATCCAAACTTGTCAACTGATTATCATTCAGGTCAAGACGTGCAAGTCTCGGAAACGCAGACAGAAAACCATGTGATATGTTTGAAAATTTATTGTGATCAAACCAAGCTTCATACAAGTTGCCAAATGAGGTTATATTGTTGTCTACAGAAATTATATCTGTATCAAGATATTCCAGACTATTGTGTGACAGATCGAGTTGTTGTAAGTTGGGGAAAGCGGAGAGAAACTCCGGTCCAATGTGGGATAGAGTATTGTTCTTGATGTCTAATTTTGTCAGGTAAATCATTTGCTCCGTATGGTTGTTTATTGTAATCATGTCAGTATCCACCTGTACCAGATTATTATGTGAAATATCCAGGCTGTGTAATTTTGGAAATCGAGCAAAGATTCCAAATCCAAAGTGAGAAATCTCATTACTTTCAAGTTTGAGAAACGTTAGCTGTTCCAATGTAACAAAGTCACTCCCATTGAACAGGATATTGGTGTGGAAAGACGTTAGGTCGTTGTGTGATAGATCCAGGCTGGTAAGACACGCCAAATTGGCTAGAAAGCCATCTCCGATTTGGCGGATACTGTTTTGAGAGGCTAGGAACCTTTGCAAGTTCTTCAAAACTGTAACAGTACCATTGCTACGAAACACCGGAGCGTTGAGCTCCACCAAGCTGTTATATGAGATGTCTAGGTGCTTCAGCGCCGGAAACGACATCAGAAAACCGGTCCCGATTTCTCTGATGCTGTTGTTGGTCAATATAAAAACTTCCAGCTTTTCCATGGTATAATCCAGTCTCTCCAGGAGACTCATTGGATTAGTTGTGAGCGTCAAAGAACAGACAGAGGAAGACAGCTGCTTGAGTCCGTCAGGGAACCCGTTAAATGTCGATTTCACGAATGAAACATGGATGCAAGTGGCATTTTTTACTGCAGGTGTTGCCGCCAATGTTTCTAATAAAAGCTCATTCTGTTGCGCGGTGCACCCGGATGTAGACAAAGAGGGCCAGAGCCACGTGTCGTACGAACACGTGCAGTTGAGAAGGACGCCCAAACTCAGACACACGTCTGCCATTTTACTTGTCTGGTAGATTTGCAACTAATGGTTTATAAGGATGGGAGGATTTCTGATAGTCTTTACTTGGCAGACAGCACAACCTAAGTCATTTATACCTTGTTCTTACGCCATCCTGGCACAGCTCTTTGTCTTGGATATGAAAAGTCAATTTAGTGGGGAAATCTACAAATATTCATTCATCAATAATTCAATACATTTACTATTATCCCCCTGTAAGTTGAAATGTATGATCATTCTGAATCATTTCACTCCTGTTGTTTCAAGTCCGTACATCCATGTAGAACCCATTGTGGTAGCTGTCTACAGACTGATGTGAGTGGCCAGCGGCATGCTGACTTCATACGGGTTTCTGTCAGTTTTTTGTCACTAAAAACAGATAAAAGGCAAACTTTCGTGTGTTATCAAACAACCACCATTCGTCTGTCAGCTTTTATTGACTCTCACCAATTTGACTTCAAATTATGATGTCACACTATTGATCCATGTTTAACCAGTCTATTGTGAATACAAGAATCGGCCAACAGAAACGACTATAGTGAAATGGGACATTAGAAAATGCTAGTCCAACCAATGGCTTGAGAGTTTCACAGGTAATATTTCGTAACAGTTGACACTCTTTTCATTCTGGTCACTACACCCACATATAAGCTGTAAATTTCATAAGTGGTCACCACCTTCTTCTTTGATAACTTCTGAACTATATAAACAGCCATATACGTTTGATACCATGGAGTTCCAACACACGTAAATTGTCAACTTTATTCCTACGCCCACCTCCAACGAACAGAACATATAAAAGCTGATTATCACGTAGTTACTCCCAATAAAATAGCCATCATTCGTTTTCTGTCATTCTTTTATAGTCACTGTTTCCTTGTTGTTTTAGCAGTCGTCTGTGTCACGGTCTAATACAGTAACATATTTATCCCATCACTTTGCAAGCGACTATGTTTTGCGAATCAATGAAATCTGTCTTAATGTAGTGATTATATTTTCTTAAGAATATTGTTCATTGCAACTCTAAAGAGTGGAAGTAGACGCTGGTATTAACATATATCCAGGTTTTCACATCACAAAACCGTGTTATCTCCAAACACATCATGAATCACATGCTTCATTATAAAACATCATGACAGTCAGTACACGTGAATTCCATGATTCATAGCAACACTCTATTTATAGTGCTCGAAATATACATTCACATTATGTACATTAAATGTGCTGTTACTATTTTTATTTCACCTTTTGATTATTAGCTGAAATATGACAGAAACGGCAAACATCTTCACTTTTTATTTCTTTTTAATTTAAAAACTACCCAAACAGGCCACTTTAATTAAGAGGAATTACAGTTTCAAAAAGCCGGGATGGAGACCCAATGTAAACAGGTGATGACGTCATCGACTTGTGGTTTCTAATGTTAATTGAACAGTTGTGTTTTTGGTGTTGTTTTTAGCAGCAAACTGACATACAAGTTCTATGATGTAAACTGAATGGAATGCTATTATCACACTATGGGAACAAGTATATAGCCGCATTTGGTTATGTTCATTCTTTCCATGTTATTGGATTTCTCATAAATAAACTGAAACATAAATGTATTTGTAATTTGCTTTTGGTTATTAACCCTTCAGTCATAAAGAGCTATTATGATGAGAGTTTATTGTAACTGAAAAGCTTTAACAAAAGGTAATGTACGGATATTCTGTTTGATTAATTTAATTGTTGATATGTCAAATATGATGGAAAGACTAAAGAAAACAAAATGGAAAAGACTATAACTGATGGTTTGATTAGCAAACTGTGAACGTTTAGGATAAAGTTTGTTACTGAAATGTGTTTTCAATAACAAAAATGAATCAAAACATTTATTTTCTTAGCATAAGTACTGATAAAGCATATTTGAATATTAAAAATCCTATTGGTGTTTTATTTTTAAAGGAGACTTCTTGAGCTGGAAAACATTGAAAATTCTAATGTTTTTAAAATTATTGTTAACTGTCTGTATTTTATACCATAAATTTTATTTGTAAATTTGGCAAAATAAATAAATAAATAAAAAGGCTGGTCAAGAATACAGGCCCTGGTCACGCTGGGCACATGCTGTGCTGATTCCATGCTCCTTGCTACACCTGGATACCGGGTAACAGGAACTAGACTGCCGGGCATTCATCCGTATCACTGCAACTAAAAAACAGTTTATAAGCCATGCACAATTTTCTATACACCATCCATAGGTTCCATGCATATTTATGTTTAGCGGAAAAGGGGGCTTGTGCAAAACCGAATTCAATTAACGTGATTAGTATTCACTGCACAACCTCTAATTAAGACCACGTCTATAACAAGACCGCCGTCATGGTTCTGACTCTCCATGAACCGCAAACCTCCATAACGACCCCACCTCTATAGGGATGGTCCTATCAGACCCCACCATTGGCCTGGTCTTTAGTCCTGCTGTTGCAATAGGAAATCATGTGCTGTGTCCATATGTCTCTTATCTTTTTAAGATTTTGCAAAATGCTCCTGAGTCACTTTTTCTTGTGATTTTGTCACTAATGCAAAAACTTCCGTGTTGCCATGTCAATTGTAACCCCTGTAGAGTTCCTAAATGAGCACATTTCCTGTGACTTAGTTTTTTAAAATCTTTCTTCATGTATTGTTTGCTCATGTTACCCCTGACTTACACTGAATAGTAAAATATCTACTAATTAATCATGTTTGTCAAATAAATAATGCCAACAAAAACATACTGGCTGGAAATATAAAAAGCGTGTGTAAAAAATTATATAAATCAAGTGATCCTCGTCTATATTGGGCTTATTAACAAGTTATTGACTTCACCCCAAAGTCCAAAAAGCCCGTTTTACGTGGAACATTTCTGAAAGCCTAAGTCAAGCAACGGTTTATCTTCAGTCACGTCAAACACATTTACTTACATGATGGCAAAGTAAGAACAAAACTAATATTGATTTTGTTTGCCACATAAATCTGACTCGGTAAACTTACTCCCGCTGAAAGAGACGCTTTAACCCACAGTGTGAAATTGAAACACTGGACAAATGTGAAGTGGAAACAAGATTGCCAAACACGCGGCGAAGCTGGATTGAGGTGCTGGGGTCTTGGGCCCAGCTGCTGTCGCTGTGTGATGATCATGGAAGCCAATTCAACATTGGTGTACACAATAAAATGGTCTATAACAAAGCAGCCTGACCCCCCAAAAATAATCATTCAATTATTTGTGTAATCCCTAACCTGGGGTCTGCTGCCCAGCTGTTTCCGATGTGACACCACCCCGCCGCCGTGTTGGGCATCTTATCCCCCGTCTTGGTGACCAGGTCGTCAAGGCGCACGTCGTTACAGTTCCCGCACAGGCCCTCTGTCAACCCTTTGTACTGGAATCTGGGGAAATAGATTAGATTAGATTGAATTTATTCAGGAAACATGTACAGTCAAAATATAGATATAATGTAATATAATATCACATATAATCACAGATCATGACTATCACATGATGCTCCTTGAATAACACATGAAACCGTAAATGCAGCATTGCTTATTTATAAAGTGGTCTTAAAGAATGACACATGACTGCCGGCACATGCCTCACAAAAACAATAATATAATAAGTTAAAACAACAGATTAAACAACAGAATACAGATATATCAAAATATGATAATGAATAAATTCAGTTTCTTCCATAATCTTCGATTTGTTAAAAGAACAGTATCAGTGCAAGTGTTTTCCCAGTTTGCTATGTAAAACGTTGCACAGGTAGATCCAGGGGTGGACACCCTTCCACCTCCTTTCCCACCTCCTCCCATTTTCCTGAAAACCTGGATCTGCCAGTGTAAACACGTCTTCAATAAAACCTGGGCCCAGTTGTTATGTTTGTATGAGTGGGCTAGCGGGGTATAGTAAAAAAGACAGCAAATATCTTCATAATTTGTTCTCTTCTTGCACACAGTATGATTATCCGTTTTCATATTTTTGGTATATTCTGGATGTTTTTTTTCTCACAAGTTTAGTATATTTTGGCTATCTTTTTCACATTCTAGAATATTTATTTCATATTACCTAATGATGTTGAAATAGCTAAAACGTATTTCACTTACAAAAAACTATTTAAGGATTACTGTATAGGAAAATATAATCTATAATTAATCAAAATGTCACTTTCTTCAGTCTGTATTTTACACAAGTCATAGGCCTACTGTGACTTGTTGTTTCTATCACTGTTTTAATCATTTTGTGAAGCAAATGCTATTATAATTTTATAGTCATAAAAGTATTATACACATGGGGAGGAACTTGATAAGTAATCCACTTCTTTCCTCCCTAGCCATTTATATTACTACTTATATGTGTGATTTTAAATGTTTTTGTTTTTATGATTATTGTAATATCTTTTGTACATATGGCAAATAAATAAATAAATGAATAAATAAATAAATAAATAAATATTTGTCACATATATTGGCATATTATGTCACATGTTTCTCAGATATTAGTATATTTAACATGTGAAAGAAGTGGCCAAAGATTACGCCCAATGTACGGAGACAGTAAAACGCAGGTATATAGATGTGCATGGCTCACCTGCCTAGATGACTCCTTCGTAATTGTCGGTTGCGTAAGTAGGCTATGACTGTGATTAAGGCTGCGAGGCTAGAAGGCTAATAATAGTATCAAGGCAAGAAAGTGCCATTACATAAGATTGATAAAGTTGAAACTGAAGTGTGTGTACTTTGTCCCGGGAGATTAGCTCAGAGATTAGAGCGTCCACCCATGACATATGACTGGTCTGAATCATGGACGGGAGACCGTGAGTTCGATTCCACGATCTTCCAAATAACTTTACATAGGCTTTACACACACACACACACACACACACACACACACACACACACACACACACACACACACACACACACACACACACACACACACACACACACACACACACACACACACACACACACACACACACACACACACACACACACACACACACACACACACACACACACACACACACACACACACACACACACCACAACATATAGCCTAAGACACTCAACATATAGCCTAAGACACATAATTAATAGACAGTGACTCACAATTACATGTCAGAGCCCCCCCCCCCCCCCCCCTCCCCCCCTTCCCCCCACACCACCCCTGTAATCAGCAGTCTGTGACTCACGGCAGGCGGACCCACGCCGCCCAGCGCCCGTTGTAGGCGGCACGGATCCCGGAGTGCGTCTGGAAGATCCGGTCCTTGCCGCGGGAGTACACGAAGAACGAGCCGTCAGGGTGCACGTAAGTGAGGTTGACAGAAGTGCCGTTAACCTGCCAATCAGTAAACAAAAATCAGGGTGAACATTCTGGACTGTCAATACTCGGGCTTTAGGAACGACACACATTTACATATATTGGACTTTAGGTATCAGCGAATACTGATGATTGCTATTTCGTTCAGTAGAAATTTACCAACCTAGAAATTGTGATTCCTATGAAGTTTTTGGAGATTCGTATAAAATATGTGGGTCGGTGAACAAAATCAGCTTGGTTGTGAACTTGAACACCTTAATTGGGTAATTCTTTTCAAAATGGCCACAAAGGTGGCCACCACCCTCAGAAGTCAGAAAGTCAACAACCAAACCAGTCATCACAAGATATTGAATGATACTTCATTGTTAGCTATATTGACCCTATATCCAACATGCTGAGTTCGTTTGTGATGTTAAAAATAGGTTTTGACAAAATTCAAGATGGCCACCGTGATGGCTACTGCCCCCAGATATCATATCATAAACACCATAGAATAATGTGCAATACATCATTTTTGACTATGTTTAACATGCTGAGCTGATTTATGGTGTTAGAAACAGGTGTGGGCGAAATTCAAGATGGCCATATATCAGAACATCATAAAACAAACATAACAGTCATCATAGAATATTGCCCAATACATCACTTTTGACAAAAATCAGGAAGCTGATTTGATTTATGTTTGGAAAAATAGGTTTTAACAACATTCAAGATGGATGGCAATATGGCCACCATGATCACATACCAAAAAGTCATAAACTGTAGGCCTATTACCATGTAATATTGTGTAGTGCATCATTCTTGGTACAGTCAACTTGCTATGTTCATCTATGATGTTGAAATAGGTTTTTACAAAATCTAAGGCGGTCAACAAGATGGCTGCCATACTCAATCAGTTCCTTCTGAGTGCTACCTGGTCAGCTGTTTTGCTAATTTGTAGATGGTGCTGTATGTTTTATGCAGACGTGGATTCGCTGTGGGTGACATAGTAAGACTGGTGCTCTGTGGGTCGGCAGAGTGGCTGTTGACTCTGCTTGTGATCAAAACAACTGTTTTAACATAATAGTACTGATGATTGCTATTTGTGGCTATCGTGGTAGGATTTATAGATCATTACATGGGTTAAACATGACACTGCGACACAGTGTTATTTGAGCCACTTGGCACATTGAAAATCCTCATCTATTGACAGGAAATACATGAACATATCTTTTATACGGACACAAGAACTGTTTGCAATGTCTACAAGTGAACACAGGGACATGCCAATTATTTTCAGACCCCATGTAGGGTCCTTTTAATGTAGACGGGAGGCGTGGGTATTCAACATACCGTGACCGGCTTGGTGTTCTTCGGCAGAACGATTGTGTGCGTCTTGTACTGTATTTCTATAGCAGACAGCTTGGTCAGGTTTTTCCACTTTTCGGCGGTACTGTACACCTAAAAACAGCAACCAAGTTCCAAATTTTGAAGAATCATTCACTTTTGTACAAAAGCGCTAAATTTCCAGCGTTTGTCAATTTTGATATTCTCTTTCATTAAAAGTAACACAAACATCAGCCAACCATTATTTCAGCCGCCATCTTGAATTTCAAAATGGCTGCCTTAATCATTATACATCTATAGGTAAATCTAATGTAAAATGAACAATATTATAGATACATTTACAAATAATACATCATTTTATAGCTAACTGTGCGTACTTCAAGGCTAAAACATAGTAATTCAAATTTATTCTGTTATAATAAAGCTAATAAGCATAAATTAGTGATTCTTTTTCATGATTTTACTCTTATATTTTCGTATTCAAGCGTGATAATAAAATTAACAAGTCATGCAAAGAACTTTTAAATCTCTGTATGACCTATAGACGCAATTCTTCAATTCATACAGAATAGATTAAACATATGGACATTATCTTGACCTAACCTGCCCCCAAGCACCGCACCTTGAATGCACTGGTCTGATTTCCGCTGTAGCCAGCCAGCAGCAGCTGGGACGTGCCATGGTAGTCTACCATCAGCCCGTCAAACGTCTTGTAGTGCGGGTCTCCGCGCACAGTGCACTCAAATGCTGCAATATCAAAAATAAACATAATGTTCTCCATTAGAATGTAACACATTATGTTTTATTATCTTTCCTTACCCGAGTTATATATTCGCGGGTGGGGGGGGGGGCAATATAAAATCTTACTTTTATTTTTCCTTTTAAAAGCTTTTCATTTCTCGAGAGTCCGTCTTAATTTTCATTATAATTTACAAAAAAATTGTAAATCATAATGAAAAATTGAGGTCTCTCTAGAGGTTTAACATAGATAAAACTAAAACAATTTATCTTGTATTTTTTTCTGAATGTATAGCTCAGTGGTAAGGAAAGACCATTAAACATAATATGCGACCAACTGCCACTTACTTAATACATTGTAAATACAATATTGTTAACACATTAGAATGTCAACACGATTTTCAACCTTGGCAGTCATATAACGTCTTCTTTCACATGGACGCGCCGCTTGCCATTGCAATGTATAAATGATTGATTGTGTACTTGTATCTTTTATTTAGACTTTTTATGCTACATTTAATATGCGAATGTAAATGTGGTTTAGATAGTTTTACACTTCTTAGAATTTTGATGTAATATAAGAATATATATATATTTTTCCTGGTAAAGTTGTGTATTGATAAGTGATGAAAATATTCGAAATAAAATAAAATAGTAAAAATTCAAAACAATTAGTAGATACTTTACTATTCAGTAAACGTCAGTGGTAACATGAGCAAAAAAAATACACGAAGAAAGATTAAAAAAAAACGAAGTCACAGGAAATGTGCTCATTTAGGAACTCTACAGGGGTTACAATTGACATGACAACACGGACGTTTTTGCATTAGTGACAAAATCACAAGGAAAAGTGACTCGGGAGCATTTTGCAAAGTCTTAAAAAGATAAGAGACATATGGACACGGCACATGATTTCCTATATCAGGCAATAATGAAAAAAACATGACTGCACTGGCTTACCACATCCGTACTTGAGCTCCCAATCCTCTACTTTGACGCCCCACGTCTGACACTCGCACGCAAAAGTTTGCAAGAGCTGGCACTGGTCTTCTTTCTGGTCATCGCTAGGACACAGTGAAGAGTATAATTAGCCTGCTTATGTATGCGTTGCAACAACAGTAGAAATAACAGTAACAACAGCGATGCTAGCAACAACAACAACAACAACAACAACAACAACAGTGCCGCCGCAACAACCGACCGCAGCAGCAGCAACAGCTTGTTACCTTGAGCACACATAGTCGTTGCACAGGTCCTGCGGGGCCGGGTACAGTTCATTGGCGCACGTGGCCAGCAGGTCGGACGGCGCCGCCGGCGATTCCACGATGTCACAGTAGTCCGGCGCCGGCTCGGCACACGTGTCTGTGGCTGCTGCAGCACACCTGCCGCAAATAATGCAGTACAACAGTTAGTTTTTTAATGCTTATAGTCAGTACTGGGGCACATCACTTAGTTCTTTAGCCCCAGCCCAATATCCATAAAGACCGTCATTAACATAATATATGTAATGAAGTGATCCCAGATGACATGGGGAAAACCCGATGATGTCATACAATCTGTGGCTAGTTTTGTGTGACCTACTTTCATTTTCAAAAGTAAATAATGTGTGCATCTAGAAATATTTAAGTTAATTTTGATCTATGGATACCTCAGTATCATACATAGTATAATAACTGTAGTATTACTACAAGACTTTATTGTTTAAGGATATGAAAACAACACCTCAGTTCTATTTATAAATGGAAAACAGTTGATCTACTTAGTTTCATAACCTGGCACATAATTATTCAAACCAAACTGACCTAGTACTAGTACTACTACTATTATGGTCATGGATAGATCACATTAATATTAACACCCATGAAGTGTCTTTGATTGATGAAAATACAAACAACTAGCTGCTATTTTCAATCTGCCATCTTTGAACAATGTGCTACTTGTAAACAAAGGAATCCCAGAGGCCTGATTGGTCGAAATGGTGGCAAGCTTACATCAGCTAGTGGTGCCCTCTTTTGGTCATGAATGTGTGCAATGATTTTTCAAGGCATGTATGCAAATGAGCTTTGCTCTGATTGGCTGCAGACACTTATTCCAGTGTTTTAGACACTGGCTAAGACCCCATTAATTGCGTCAGACCATCACTCCTTCCTTCCTTCTGTCACTCAGTCCGTCCGTCTGGTTCGTTACCCCTCTAGGGGTCGCATCGTTTGAGCTAGGATGCTCAAATTTGTCATGTCGGCTGGAAATGGTGACCACAAGAACCCTATTTCATATTGGCCCAAACGGTCCATATTTGGGCCCATTTCGGACCATTATTAGGTCCATTTCAATAGTATTCAATGCACTATAGAGCCAACATGGAAAAATAAATATCATAAGGCAGCACCATTAGTCTAGGCTGGTGCTGTTAGCTGCTGCATCATGAATATCGATTTTTTACTGTTACCCTTCTACAAGTATTTTTTTCAGTATAATAAGACCTGGTTCATATTTTGGTCCATTCCAGACCATTATTTCGTCGATTTTAAACACTGGTTTGTCCCCCTTGAGGGGACGCTTATCAAGTTATCTAGGGGAAACTTATCCTGGGTTGAGAAAAGTAACACACGCAACGTCCATTATAGCGTCAGGGATACAGAAAGTGCAGTTGTACACAGTGGATTTAAAACCCAAGCTTATATAATGAAACAATAACATACTTTACATAGATTATAAAAACGATTGCAGTGGACATAACATACCGGTGCACTTCGAGGAAGAGAAACTTCACAAGAGAATGACTTTTATAGTCACCAAAGACAATTCCTTGGCGAACTACAAGCATATATATTACTGATTTTTAAATAGCCTCTTTGTTAGCCATAAAATGACTTTTTAACTTATCTCACCGAATTCATTAAACAGGATGCCTGTTGTTTATATCATATCTTATGTATATTTTTGTTGGTCCGGGCCTTTCATTTAGCAGGGTTTTTATCTACTGACTGTGTGCCATAATCCCGACACAAATGAAATGGAATAAAGAAAATGCAGCCGCCACTTGGGGGTACACCACTTGGGGATGTCTGTTTCTCCCCAATTTGCCGTTCATTCTTGATTCTGATTGGTTAAGAGCCGTAGGAGATCAGGTTATCTCCCTACTTTGTGAACGGTAAACACCATCAACCTAGTGTTATCTCCACACCAAAACAGACCATTATCCTTATAATCTCTTGGGTCACACGTTTTTATGGAATGACGTTGTTGGTGCTATCTCCAGAGCCTATTGTAGCTTGGCTGCTACTATGTAGCTTTGAGGGGGGTATTTATGTGCAAAAAGGGATAGCCCTCAATGAAATATTGATATTTTTCTGTAATTTTGACATTAAACATAATTTTATATTGACTAGGGCGGCTTAAAATATATATACTATATGGGTCGTCTAACTTGAATAATCGCTCGTAAACATTCATGCAGAACCGCATACAAACTTTCGTAATATAAAAAAAGTAGGTAGATGTGATTGATTTTAGGAATGTTGCAGATGTATTTTTGTATAAAACATACTTACTGGTCAGTCGAATGAATAGCACCATCACCCTCGTCACACAAGGGTGACGTGAATGAAGCTTGTTCATAAATGAATATTGGAATCTTTATGGTGAGTCGACCCTGTGAGTACAGTACAGTGATGCCCGTGTCCTGGTGATGGATTCCGATCCTGCCGCACTGGATAATCCACACCCAATCTTGATGAAGAGGGTAGTCCGCTACCTGAATGATGAAATACGCTAACTAGCTGAGAATGAAACAGTGAAGAAAAAAATCCAAAACGTCTACATACACGTATGATATTTGAAAAGCTTCTCATTGTTGGAGGGGAGTTTATAAGGGGTCAAACATTCCTCTTTTCGGCCTATTCCTCCATACCTTTCCAGCCTTCTTTCCCACATTTCACGTCCTTATAACCCCCCACCCCGCACCCTTACTTCAGGTCTACTTACCGTAATTATGTCTCCCTGGAAAGCGATGGTAACAGTGACATCATTGATGGTTATTTCAATCCGCAGTAAGTTCCCATCTGCCATATATCCTGTGATCTAGATGAAAGAATTGTGAGTGTGATTTCGTGGTTAAGAAACATAAATGTAAAAATGTGAAAAATGTGTGAAAAAACACACATAAACATATACAGAAATTCCCGGATGGACCCAATCCTTTCGGATTTGTTGCAGCTGTAGATACTTTTAAAATCATATTGCTTCAATCAACACTAAGATTGATATGTTTTCTGATTATTTGAGAGATGAACTCTCCCACCACAACAATAACAAAGAAAAAAGACAGTGTAACACATTGTGTCAGTCATGCTCTGTATATCACTGTAAGGATTTGTTTCCTCGGAGAATGTGAACTCCATCAAATAACAATAAATTTACATACATAGGTGTGAACTTTTACTGATTGCCAGTATTCTTAACGGTTTCATGGTCTATAGCTGGGTGTTTTGATTATGATATGGTGATTTATCTGATGTTTGTTTGTCTGGTGGGTCAATAATGTTGTATAATATTGGCGTATTGTTGAGTCGCTTCAGCTGCTGAAGCAAACCATTGTGTTTCGTTTGTTTGTAACTAACTATGTATGTATGTCTCCAGACAAGCTGGATGATTTACCGATAAACCGATTTCATTAACACTTTACACAACTATGAGGTATGAGGTGACACCAAAGTGATTCGTTTTGGGGAATTTTACCAATTAATTTGTGCTTTCCACAGGGCCATTTTTGTTCCTTTTTTGACATTCTTATTAACACTGAATGCACAATTACAGATCAATATTATATCAGCTGCAAAAAGTCTACCTAGTTCTGTTTGACATTTACTGCTACAGGATCAATATCATAGCATGACAGAGCCAATATTAGACACTGGCATATTAATTGTGGCTGATTACATACCCGGTACATTGTAATTGTGTACTTTTAATCATGATTTCCAAACATTTTAGTAAACATTTTTATTGCCCATAAGACGATGAGTCAATGTTGTTCTAGCGATGCGGTGCTCTCTGAGCACTTTTGATCTAATTACCAAATACTACAAGTGGGTTTGCGTTTGTAGGGTAGACTAGAGTACAAATAGGCTGCAATGACGCTGATTGGTTGCAATACCTAACCAGTGAGGTCAAAGTTCAATATGTAAACAATGTAAACACTTACTTCTATAGCTGGGTCCTCACAGCTCAATATGGATATTTCCGTCTCCCCAGCATCAGCACAAGTCACTTCCACCAGGTTGTGGTGCACATTCACCACTTTGTTCTCTGATATCACACAGCTTCTGATACCTGCATAAAAATCACTCTTTTTGTTTGCTTTTCTTCTTATGCTATTTCAATATTCATAACAAACGATGTCAAATAAAATTTAATATCACACAAGTCCTAACTTATTTCTAATGTATCAAAGCTTTTCAACCCTAAAGAGTCCTAATCGTGATTGGTCCTAGCTATGGTAAGGACTCTCTAGAGTTGAAAAACTTTGATAATTGTAAAAGGTGTTTCAGTACTTATTTGATATCAGTGAAACATGGTGGAATGAGATGATTATGCGAGTGGGGGTGAGACAAAAAAACTTTCACTGATTGTGGAATTTGACAGCATAAGTGAGAGCAGTGAACAAATTCTGTTTAATCCCCCACTCATTTGTTTTTTCTTCTAATGTGTTTATCCCAAATATGCTTGTGGATTCAATTTTATTCTTCACTCTCTCTATTTTCCATGGCAAGCAAGCTCCTACCACTGTATTGACATCGCTGGAGACAGGTTTTACAACACTAAGCTTCCATTTAACTATATCAAGTGGCCCTGACGGGACTTGAACTCATGAGCCCAAAATCGTGAGACCAGATTGATACCATCATCCCAAGCAGCGAGCTGTTAAATGCCTTCAGCTATGTCAATGCAGTTGTAGAAGCTTGCACACACAGTTAAGAATAAACTATAGTTTTAGTAATTTTAACAGTATGCAGACGATCACAGCTGCTAATAAGCGTCTACCCACCAGTGGTCCCGGCGGCACTTCCAAGTAAACTCAACACAAGAAATCCTGCACATAATAGTAACATTCCCATGTCCGTACGTGGTCGCAATCAAACACGCCAGCTGACTACTGCTAACTTTATGGTGCAGTCCCCGGTCTTTGTAATAATTACGGTAGGTGTGGAAGATTAAGTCTGACAATTATGTGCAGAATTGCACGTAGAGACAATCGTGATAATGACAGGATGGCGGCAGAATTTAATGTCCCACAGCCCATAGTATAATTGTTGTCTGTCTTCATAAAGCTTGCCTGGAGATTTATGTACCATAATGAAGGGGTGGGAGATGGGTGTGTGGAGTCTGCTATTTCCAGGTTGGTTCGCTACCTAAAAAAACACCCAATTTGTTTTAATTGCCCTGTTTTCGTCTGTCCCGTTATAAGATAAGATATTACATTACAAAAGGGCCCACCCTTATTATTGGTCTGACACCAAATTTATGTCACGAGGCCTACTGATTGGCCTGTAACAATGTCTTTTCCTATGACACTTATTCTGTAATGTATAGGAAATGATTTATGCTGAAATGCAGCACCTGCATGAGAACGTTTGTGTATCTACATTTTTAAAACTTGGAAACATGCGCACACTTACATTTTTCTATGGTACTTAGAAGAATAAAACTGTGTTAAAGTGGGGCATCTTACTTCAAACCATTTCTAATAGTTTGTAAAACTAAGTGTCCTGGGAAACTTACCTGAGAACAGGTAGACGAATAAAACACTAATGTTTCATTATTAACTGAGGGTGTGTTGTATAAACACGAAATATGTTCTGTCTTTGGTACAATTTAACTAATAAGAATAACATTTGTGTCATACAATACTAAAGCTAATTGTAAACGTGGTTATTCATAGTCCTGATCCAAGTCTTGCTCTCACGACTTAACAATTTACACCAGGTCATTGGCACACACATTGATCAGCATTGAGCATATGCTTGCATCTTCTTTGATGCTAGTGCTCTTCATTGTCAGCAAAAACACGCTTTAGCATTAGTCGGTGATATTTTTATCTCACTTCTATTTGAAAATAATTTCAGATCCCTTTATTGTTGTTTTACCTACAGTGAAATACGTTTACGCTCTCTTTTCGCAATCAAACGTAGGTTACTATTGGCCATCTCGTGTGAAATAAAACTGCCATGTAGGAACATCATAAACTCTTTGTTGTCTAAAACACATTTCAAAGCAAGGGCGCCACGTGTTTACAACTGGTAATGGCTAATCTTGTTTTTGCATAGTAAACTAGATTTAATAGGGCAAAATTCTCCCAATGCAAGGGGAATGTAAAACGCCGCACCCGCCACCTCCCGTCTTCACTAAAGCCTATATCACATCCACACCCATAACGTGTGTAAATATTGTTATCCTACTCTACAAAGAATAAGATCTAAAGTGATAAGTACTAAACATGAGAGAAGAAGGTTATCATACGGGGGGGGGGGGATGTCTGAGCACAGTGAATAATAACCTTTTAAGATTTGCAATCTCTGACACTACCACAAACAGACACTAACCAAGTGTCCTGATATACGTGAATTACGTGATGCAGCAAACGAGGTTAATAAATGCGACAGTGGATAATAAAGCTGTAGCAGAATGGGGGCAAGATGGTGAACTGTCAGGGCGAGGTTTGGACGGGTAGATGTACTCGCGTAGAGGGTTGGGGGTGTGTTTCTTCAATAGGTTGGGTGGGTACGGATGTGCTCCGGATAGGGGTATTATTTTGGGGTCATAAGTTTTCAAAATTCTGGCATGGGGTGGAGGGTGTCACTAAACTTTTTAGATTATAACTGTCAGGGGTTTGGTCGCCTAAGTTTCTTTTATTCTGCTACGGTATTTCAATAAGATTAATATTCTGTTAGTAATTGACCAGAAATGCAATGACTATATAGGACTTTTTTGGGGGGGGAGGGGTCGCGTAAACTTAACTATCTAAAAGTGGGAGAGTACTTAACTTTTTCTTTGAGACCCCCATAATGGACGA
The DNA here is from genome assembly GCA_019095985.1 of Streblospio benedicti. Lineage (NCBI taxonomy): Eukaryota > Metazoa > Annelida > Polychaeta > Spionida > Spionidae > Streblospio > Streblospio benedicti. The sequence continues at coordinate 7,355,688 of CM032660.1, forward strand.
CACCATCCCCACCCAGTATCGTTATTATGATCGCTCCCTTTAGCCACCATGGTCCATTACTTCTTTACAAGTCTGGTGCATCATAGCACCTAGTCATGTTATTACAGTCAAACAGTGCACATGGCTAGCTGCATGTTCTTTAAATACCAAATTACCATTAACCCAGTTAGTATAAGCAGGACCTGTGATCTGTGTCTTGTATAGTTCATTTTGTAGCAATCAAAACATTGTGTAAAACATTTATGCTTGTAAAAATGGTGTCTGAAGTATTTGACAAAAAATATGAAAAATAAATAAAAAAAATGTAAAAACCCTTGAGCGTTTCCCCCTAAAATAGCACTTCGTCTGTTTTTGGCCTCATTATTGTGTTTATATATACTGTCTTTGCCTGAAATCTTAAAGCATATGCATTCTTGTTGGCTACAATGGATATTTATTTTCAAATTAAACATAAAGCGTGCATGATTATTGAGAGCCAAATTCAAGAAGACAAATACAGAATATCAGCACTGGATTTACTTTATTTCAGTATCTCGGTTTACACTGTCTAAAGAAAAAGTTCAATCTGGTGAAGTGATGACGTCTGCTGGTTTGTCATTCGCTCAACTCGCCACCTTCCTGAAAATAACAACATTCACTTGATACTAAATTCATATGTGACAAAGAGAAAGGCACCATGCACCACCCTCTCCCAGAAGCTCACCCATGATTATAACCGATTCCCTAGAATTGCACCTGTTTGCTAACACGATCATGCATTTGACATTGGGAGGGGTGTGTGTGGGGGGGGGTCAAGAAATCCATCAGCCTAATTCTTGGACCTTATTTTCCACATCCTTAATTGTTTTGGAATTTTCCCCACATCCCAAAAATGTCATGGCTTTTTTCCACGTCCCACGTCCTTGAAAACCCACATCCCTTTTCTGGCCTTTTCCCCTACATCCCTATTCTTTCACCGTTTTCCCCACACCCCATTGCCTTATTAACCAGCCCCACATAAATACAGTAATTTATCCCAGACTGAGTACATAATGTGCAGCTGTCTGCGTCCTATCAAATGCAACATCATTTGCATATTCCTTTAAAACATCTTTGAATGATACTTACATGTGTCTTATGCGAGGAGTGCTAGAAGTCCTAGACGTAATCGTCTAACCTCCTCAACACCAAGCATGGACATAAGTTCTCTCCACTCTGGTTCTGTAGCAAATTTCATGAGTAGCAAAATGAGAACGTAGTCAATGTCAGCGGCCTCGGTAACTTGATCTGCAATAAACAATGGAATAATGTAACAGCGGGCAGTTGTATTAGGGTCTCAGTGAAGGCCACACTAGGTGGTCATTGGTCTAAAGCAACACAAGTTGCACTGGACTAAGTATAAGCCCCTGTTACACAAGCCATAAGGTTGTTATGTTCGTTCACTATGGCCACTTGTAGGATTAAGACCAGTACACACCAGGAAGTACTTAAGAGCCATTAGGGCTGCAGATTTTGACAAGGCAGGTTCGGACTGCATAGTTAGGGCTGACAACCCATCCTTCTACGGAGGATGGCTGATTACTCATTCACCCATCTTTGAGGTCAAGCCTGTGGCTCCCCTCATCCCCAGGACGTCTGCTCACTCTGCGTGGACTAGGGATTGTTCGTGTATAGCAGGAGCTTTCAGTGTCGTGTTGTGTGTGTGGTGCAAGTCCTCCCACGGGAGGCCTTTCGTGAGGCCAGGGGTTTGCACACCACCTTACAAGTGGCGAGAGGGTGACTGGCCCGTCGGCTATAGGCTGGAGAGCCCGGGTAAGGTGGATACGCATATGTCTCTTACACAACGAGGAGGAGTGCGGTTTGGGAAGTCCAGCCGTGGAGGCTGCGCTCACGCGGAGTGACGTGGAGGGGAATTACACATCTTGTCGGCCGTGTGAACCCGGCAGGACGTGAGAAGGTACGAATTTTGTTCACAATAATACCAATTAAAAACATTACAAGTGTCCTTAAAAGAGAGGCTTATTTGATACATAGAAGTCAATTGTTCACATAAGAAAGGTGTTCTAAACGGGTATGTGTCGACACGTACTGGTCACGCTGTATAGGTTAAAGGGAAGCTCTACTTTATATACGCAACTGTGTTACAAAACTGAGAATTGGAAATATTTAAATTTACATTTCTTATGTCAATAGCAAAATGACAGACGGCTAAATAGATAGAGAAGGTTGATGTGCACAGCTATTGTCATATTAATCTGAATCTACAAATCTGAACAAAAGGTGAAACAAAGAATACAAATACCTACAATAGACGATAAATTAACTATTCCTATGGCCTATCAGATCACAATGTCTACCATAGTGATCAGGTTATAAAACACAATGGAAACACAATAGAAATAGCTACATGGGACTTCTTTGCCAATATTCTAAACACTTATTCTTGAAGGCATCCATCAATTATACATTTGCAAGTTTTGCCCAACAGACATCTCAGACGTTGTTCTCTCTTGTTCAAGTTGACGTCACACATGATGACAGGATGTGACGCCAGGGAGTAGGTCACTGATGGGGGAAGTTATTGCACTAAAAAGTATGTGCAGCATTACCTGCTTTCCTTGCATTTACATGATCAGATTATACATCAGCGTTGGTTCGCAAAGGCAGAGTAAAATCATTTTCATTGCTTCAGTGTAACAGATGGCACAGAATGCCTCTTCAGCATTGTGCTAAGATTCAACAATATCAAATGCTTGTGAAGAGAATGTACAACTATTCACATCTTGTCTGTATGGTGCAAAACAGCCTGGTTGTGATCTGAATGAATAGAGCTTCAAAATAGTTTCTAGAGCCTACAGCCAAAAGGCAGGGTTCAAAGTTCTTCTGGATAAGCTGAAGGGCATTGGTGGTAGCCTCATACCACCGTGTAAAGCTGAACTATCTCAGCATATTCGCAGATGTTCATATGTGGCAGGGATGTGGGCAAATTCTACCAGCAATAACATAGAATAGGATCCACAACCCTCAGATGACTGGAAACTGATGGACTCGAGTTATGAATCAACAATGTTTTCCGGGGAACAAGTGCCAAATAGTGTGGATATTGTTAACAAATCACCAGCAGAAAGTGATTGTGAGATGACTGATGACGACACCGAAAGCGAAAGTGATGATGATTAACTGTTCAGATTTATGTGGAAACAGTTCTGAATGTTTTGACCGAAACATGATTTCGATGTAATATTATACTGGCGAACTTACGATAGAGGTTTTACAGTATATTCTTTTATGTGACATGTAATGCAAATGGAAAAACGTGTGCTCAAAATGTGAGGATAGTTAGCGCACTTATACACTGTAAATATGAATACTGCAACCTTGGGCGTGCACTAGCATTATGGTCTTAAATTGTGTCTTTTAGTTAAACACACCATAATTGATTAATGAACAACTTTTCTTTGTGTACAAATTGTTATCAACCTGTTAATTTACATTAAGGATCTTAACTGGCAATATTCACAAATAATGTTTCTCAAGTTTTATCTTTTGCAATTAATAAACTTTAGTTGAATAAAATACAGCTTATATAATGTTTGTGAATAGTGAATACACCGTTAATTAGATTGGCCATTTGACCTAATTTATAACCCTGGAATTTTGATTAGGGTCTTAAACAACCTATGCACCAATATTTTTGGTCTTAAGAAGTTATTTTGTATTCATTGGACCATCAGCAATCCATCTTTATGAAAAATGCATTTGTGCTCAAATTGTTAATTAAAATGTTAATTAACATGAATTAATTAGGGTCTTGATTTACATAAGCACCCTTTTTTCGTCTTAAGTTGTTGAATTTGATTATTAGGGCAAATACCTATCCAATGACACCAAAACTAATGGTGTGCCCAAATTGTTAAAGAAATGTCTATCTTCATTTGGCCTAATTATTGACCTCGAATTTTAATTAGGGTCTTAAATGGCCCATGCACCAATATTTTTGGTCTTAAGAAGATATTTTGTATTCATTGGACCATCAGCAATCCATCTTTATGAAAAATGCATTTGTGCTCAAATTGTTAATTAAAATGTTAATTAACATGAATTAATTAGCGTCTTAATTTACATAAGCACCCTTTTTTTTCGTCTTAAGTTGTTGAATTTAATTATTAGGGCAAATACCTATCCAATGACACCAAAACTAATGGTGTGCCCAAATTGTTAAAGAAATGTCTATCTGGAAAAGATGATACTTCATTTGGCCTAATTATTGACCTCGAATTTTAATTAGGGTCTTAAATGGCCCATGCACCAATATTTTTGGTCTTAGGAAGATATTTTGTATTCATTAGACCATCAGCAATCCATCTATTTGAAAAATGTATTTGTGCACAAATTGTTGATTAAAATCTTAATTAACGTGAATTAATTAATGTCTTAAATAACATACGCACCATTTTTTGGTCTTAAGTTGTTGAATTTGATTATTAGATTGATCTATAGACTTCAGCCTGGTACATACTGTAATATGAGCAAACTAACCAATTGGCAGTAATCTTTGACATGATTTATAGTGTGTAAACACAGCACACCTACACTGACATAAAATGAAATATACAAAACATAAAATATGAAACATAAATAAGAGCGATATATAAGATATGCACATACGACAATAAGAGTACATTATGGTAAGACAGTCCTGTTTCCATAATGCATCCTCGATCTATGCATGCTAATAGACAAGAATGCATAATAAACATCTTTGACAAGGAAAATTGGATTGTAAAACTAACTATTCCATATATGCTACACAAAACTAGTAATAGATTTGTGCCTGTTTATGTCTTGTTCCGTAAATTTAGTGTATGATTTATCATTACCATTATCATAATTTGTAACATTTATAGTTGTTGTTTGATCCAAATACAGATAAACTAAATACATTACACAAACATGAATTAGTTCATAAATATTTCAGTGTCCAAACATATAAAACATCTGTGATCACTAATTGATCACTTATCAATGTCTGAAATATTCCTGGTGTTAATTAAAAAGTCATTAAGACACACCGTCCTGATTGGTAGATGGGGAGTCCACATTGGTGTCCATCAATCCTTGGGGGAGTGGCTTTCTCCACGTCTTCTGGTGGTGTATAAGGGACTGCACCGCTGAATATTGCACTCCTTCGTGAGAATTCAAAGTTTAACCTCATAACATGGCTTCCGCAGTGTTTGGTTTAGCAGACTTCAGGGGCGTGAGCTCCGTTTTTCTTGATACTGTATATGATATAATAGAATCCTTGGCAATCACTGCTGGCTTTGGAAAAAAATGTATACCTCGGAGGGCAGCCTTGTGTTTCTGATGGTCATGACGGTAGCGGGAGCAGTAGCAGCAGTAGCAGCAGCAGTGGCAGCAGCAGAAGCAGCAGCAGCAGCAACAGCAGCAGCGGCGGTCCGGATGATATGGACGTTATGGAAATCCTCGATTCCGAGGACGACGGAATGGAGGTGATAGATTTGGAAGTTGAAAATGAAGATGTTGACGAGGAAGGCAAAATTGGCGAGGAAGGCGAAGTTGGCGATGGGCCCCGCTTCTGGGTCGTTAACCGGTAAGTTGAACTTGTATAACTTAAAATATATTGTTAAAGTAAAGCTATTTGTATGCTATGGCATTGTGTCAATCTATTATTTAGTAAATAAGTGACTTATTATTGTTCTTATATTTCTGCAGGCCTGACAGCAGAGCTGAGTGCGACGATGCGTGGCTTGTAGTCGTTGTCGTCATGAGTGGAGAGGTTACCAGACCAAGTCATCTAAGTAAACCACCACACTAAACTACCAAATGGATGATTGATTAAGGATTTATTAATGTCGCAAATTTACGTGCATGACAGCCACTCACCAGAATTTGAATTTGTTCCCACTTAATTGTGGTAATTTTCCCACTTCCCAGTACACCCCCCCCCCCACCCCAACTACACGTGAACGGTCACTTGACAGTTCATTCTAGTACACTAGTATATGTAATCTATACATGCAGATCAGATGAACCTCAAGTTCTTTCATATGCCATTTACAGTACGAAATGAATGCAACATCTAAGCACTGGGTACAATTGATTAGATGTGTACCCAATATATTGTAACCGGAACCGGAACCGGATAGTTCTGGTGTCTCCTTTCCTGTTCAGACAAAGAGATATTTGATCTATAACTGGTACGTATGTGACCACAAACTATCTGTTCAACACAGCTTTTTAAAGCACCTGTATCACTGTACACTGGGGGTTCTTGCATGATCGTGGCTTTACAAACATGTTGCTAATGTGGGCCATCGGTGGGCCATCAATGCACCACTGTTCTGGTGACCGGTGACCATCACTGTCAGGCCAGCAGAAGGGCAAAAACGCATTACTCACACATTAACCAGCTAATGTTTACGGTGGTCGATCTAATGTGACTGGGGTGTAAAGAAAGACGTGAGCTGTGGTTCGAGTTATTAACACAATGCTTTCCAAAATAAATATTTTTCTAAACTTATGAAATTATTTTCTATATAGAAATAACTTCTTGGAGCTCACAGGCTCCTTTTTTACAAATACAAATCTTTAAACAAAGAGTAAAGGTGCAGTTCTAGTTCTGAGCATAATTATTGAAACATTATCCGAATTGTTAAAACTAAACGGAGCATTACTTGTTATATTTAATTTTTAACAACAAAATTGTACTGTTAGATAATTATTTATGCTTCATACTTTCATCTATTAGCATCGAAACACACCTTTAAAGTTGCTTCACAAGGTCAATAATCAATTATAATTGGCACAACTCTATGATTGAAGACGATTCTCTGGCTAATAATACCTCTGCTCATGCGAGTTATTGGAATGTCATACACTTGTACACTGCTTCTGATGCCTATTACTATTGATATTTGAGTTTTATGAAGTCTAATGTTAGAAGACATTGTTTTATACAAATTCAAGCTGACGGAATTTTAATGTGTTTGTACATTTCTCTCTACCAACGCTCTCCCACCATTTCTACCCCTGCTGTGGCAAAGTCAATATAAAGTTGGACTCGTGATCAGAAGGAAGGGTATCTGCAGTGGTTGCTGAGAAAACTCACCCTTAACTGGTTGCTGCCAGTGTGCACTTTGGTACCTACATGTAACCTAGGTACAGGCCAGGAGTGTGAATGGTAATGTGAGTGAACTTCAATATCGATGTGTTTTATGCTGTCCATGGATTTTAGGGACAAGATTGACAGTTATGCCAATGATCTGGTGTTAAAATGTTTGACCCGTGTTCCTCAAACCAGATTTCCCTGTACGGATTCTTAAAAGCCACATTTTTATGAGTTTGAAAATGTAAGACCCTAAACAAATATATTTATAGTTCATTAAAGGAACTTAGAAACAGTGTATACTAGTACGTGACTCGTTGTGACATTGAACTGATCACGCACATGCAATGTGACTCGTATGACTTTGAAACCATGCTCAAGGAGAATACCGCTGCAATTGGAGCTATTCTTGTCCAGGAAAATGGATGATCAATGCTTTACTGTAAACCCAATAACGAGAAAAAAATATTGAAAATATGCCTTGTTGTTTAAGTGACAAAATTTAATTTGAATGTGCAGGATCATCAAACAATCAAATAATCAACTAAAATGATGAATGGGACATTAATGCTTCTCTTATAATTTTCTGTATAACTACATATCTTCTAAATAAATGTTTTTCAAATATTACACACTTACTGCAATAGTAGATATATCAATATATCAATGTGGTAAACCTGTCAATTACATCTGTGCATGTTGCATCATCTCACAAATGCTATATATCCCCTACGATGCAGCACTAAGACATTGAGACTTGAAGATCCAGCATCAACATGCATGTCTTGCGAGTCTTTGCGGTTGGTCTGTTAGCGGCAGGAGCAGTGTTGGGACAGAATGATGCAGGTGAGGGTATATTCATATGCAGAAAAGATTACTAATTGAATTCAAGCTGGTTTATTGTTATCTGCTGTAATTGATTGCAATTTGAGGTTTAATTGGGATCTATTTCTAGTGGACAACACCAATCAAGCATTTAGAAAAATTCTTAATTTTGAGAAACACTTTGGACATATTGATATTTCTGTGTATGATTGCTGTCAACCGGTTGTCCCATTTTCTTGCAATCTAATGCAGGGAAACATCACTCAATTGAAATGAAGGTGCATTTTATGATGTTAATTTCTTGGAAATCACTGTTCACGTCCATCGTTCGTTTGCCTCTAGGTTGTGCGTGTGACGTCACGCACCTGGCGGGGAGCGCAGAACTCTCTCTGTTTGACAAGTGGGACGTGGACAAGGTGAGCTCCACAACACACTTGATGTTATCCTTGAACGTGTTTATTGTGTTGGTAAAGAGTATGTAGGTTCATAACACTTCGATTTTGCGGGGATTTGAGAATGGGGTAGGGTATATTTCCCCTCTTATATGTATCTAATTGAATTCAACCGCAATCACTTATTTGATGCAATTTTGTTACAACTAATTAAAGTTTATCACACGAGTGTGGGCGAGATATCAGAATATATCTCATTGAGTGTGGACTTAAAGTCCATGCGAGGTGAGAAATTTTCTGATATCTCACCCCCACTTGTAAAATAACCTTTTACGCCCATGTTTATTCATCATTTTAAGCTATAAACTTTGTAGTATAGGGTATCTGAGAATATCCTCCGCCTCTCAGCCAATCAGAATCAAGTATTTTCAGCAAACATGGAAATAAGCAATCGGGACATTTTAATTCCGACACTTACATTGCTACATTTTTTTTCAATTTTTCATTTTAACATGATGCATTAGAAATTCATAATGTCAAATCAAATAAAAACATGTAATGTAAATGTGTGTGGCAATGCGCACTGAATTTGAAACCACATACAATCATTGCAAAGTGCGTTCATGATCTGGTTACTTATGTTCACTGACACCAGCATCGGTATTAAAACCAAGAAATCTGCCCGTATTTGTTATTGGTCCTTACACTTCAGGACACAATATCGGGCATAGATTCAGGGAAGCAAATAAAAAAAAGAAAAAAAAGAGACATCTATAACATTACATATAACACATAGAGATCCTGATACGTTTTAACACAAGTAAATCTTGCCGAGTGTAAATTCATTGTCTGTATCCATGTTGATATTCCACTGGTCCTAAAGATGTTTGCATACTTTACGTACTGTTCATGAATGCTGATTAAGTATCCGTTGCCTCAGCGAGGCGTCATGGTGGATGTGAGCAGCACCTTTGGGGCGGACAGCAACATCAGCACGTTTGTGGCTGGAGGGGACCCCAGGCAGCAGCCAGCGTGGCAACATCAGCATTTGTAGTACTGATTGTATATTTGCTGTGTATAAACTGTCGTCTATACTATATATATTACTGTATATAACATATGTGTATAACTACATTGTACTATAGTTTTGGCGCACTGTAAATGAGTTAGTTGGTAATAAAATACTAAACATGGCGCAGTCAGCAATTTAGAATTAAGTAATTTGTGCCCAAACTTATGCCAAAATGTCAAAGAAATGTGTACATGGTCATGTTATAGCAGAAGAACAAGAAACTTGTGAACATGGTCACCCAGTTGATACCATGGAAGCTTCCGGACATCAAATTGACAGAAATACCCCTAACACCAAAACTGCTCAGGATGGCATCACCCTGACACCAGAACAGCTAAGTAACATTATTCAAACTGCTATTCAGGGTGCTCTGGCAGCACACGTTCAGCCGGCTCAAGCAAAAGTACACTGTAGTACGAAAAAACCTGACAGACCAAAAATTGACTTAGATAGTAATGAAAATCAGTGGCAGTATTTCAAACACGAATGGAATGAATACAAGAAGAAAGTTGGCCTGACTGATGATGATGAACAAATAACATCTGAACTACGGATCTGCTGTTCAACAGAACTTAGACAAAAACTGTTTGATTTTATTGGTGGAACTACCCTCGAAACATTAAATGAACAAACATTGTTAGAGAAAATTAAAATGATAGCAGTTCGAGGAAAGAACAAAGCAGTACACAGGAAAGAATTTTATTCTATGACACAATCACCAGAAGAACCAATACAAACATTCATTGCAAACCTAAGGAGCAAGGCACAACATTGCCAATTTTCATTTCGTTGTTCAAGTGAATTGTGTAATAACCGAGTAAATAGCTATGCTGAGTCCATGGTCGAGGACCAGATGGTTGTGGGTTGTGCCAGCGAAGACATTCAAGAGGAAATACTTGCAAGAGACTCACAGTTGAAAAATTTCCAAGATAAATTTGACTTCATAGAAGCAATGGAACAAGGTCGGCGTGCAAAGATGACGTCAAAAAGTTATCACATGTGGATTCAACATTTGCCCTACAGAGAGGTAAAGATAAACGTCAACCGAAAATAGCATCCACCACCAGCCATGCTAATAACAACACCAACAACAACAGAAAAGGATGTTCGGGATGTGGCAGCACACAGCATGGTTGGGGCACTACTTTCCCTCGAAAGGATAACTGTCCTGCTTGGACAAAAATTTGCCATAGGTGCAACATTAAAGGGCACCTTGCTACAGTATGCCGTAGTGTGAAAAGGACTTCATTACCAGCAGAGACCAACAATTTTGCTGAACACAATACTATTACCTCAGATCCTGGTATGTCCTATTTTCTAGCTTGTACTCAAAGACCAATTAAGTGCATCACTATTCCACACATGGAATGGTCAAAACAGTGTAAGTCATTTGTATATACAAAACCGCTACCCCTACCAGAGTTGAAAATTAATGTATCTGTTTTATATGACTGTCATAATGAATTTGGAAAACCACTTCCACATGAAAAAGATTACATGAAAAATCCAATTACTATTTCATCATACGCTGATAGTGGAGCCCAAACATGTGTGAGTGGGACCGAGCTTCTAAAAAAAAAACTGAACGTTGGTGAAAAACATCTGATTCCAACATCACATCATATTTATGGGGTTACACAGTCAGCTCTCCGTATTCTTGGAGTTCTACTACTCAAAGTTCAAGTAAATATGAACATTACACATCAAGCTGTGTACATCAGTCCCAGCATCAAAGGGTTCTTCCTCTCTGAGAAGGCACAACGTGATTTGGGAATGTTATCAGAAACTTATCCTCTTCCTCACACTAACACATTGGAATCTTCAGTTAATACATCTGTTAACGTGCCAAAGAATGAGCCACCATGTGGTTGCCTTTTACGTACATGTCCACCAAAGCGCCCCACCAACATACCATTTGCTCCAACTGCAGAAAATATTGATAGACTCGAACAATGGCTGTTAGATTTCTACGCATCTAGTGCCTTTAATAACTGTGAGCATCAAAAATTGCCAAAGATGTCCGGGAAACCCATGGATATCCATTTTCGACCAGATGCAAAACCCAAAGCATTTCATTGTCCCATTCCGGTACCCCATCACTGGAAAAAACAGGTAAAATCTGACCTTGATAGAGATGTTGCATTGGGCATTATCGAACCAGTACCTCCAGGGACACCAACCATTTGGTGTTCAAAAATGGTGGTGGTTCCCAAGAAAGATGGAAAACCACGACGAACTGTTGATTTGCAGCACTTGAATGCAGCTACGTTTAGGGAAACACACCACACACCATCGCCATTCAACCAAGCATCGGTGGTACCAGCCCATACATTCAAAACTGTTCTGGATGCCTGGAATGGCTATCATTCATTACCATTAGCTAACAATGCACGAGATGCTACTACGTTCATAACAGAATGGGGCCGTTATCGTTATTTGAGCTCACCACAGGGGTTTCATGCTGCTGGTGATGCTTATACGAAGTGTTTTGACAGTATCACTAATGACTTTTCTCGCAAAGCAAAATGCATCGACGACACAATCTTATGGGATACGGATATCGAAAGTGCATTTTGGCACACTATTGAATACATAGAACTGTGCAACAAAAATGGAATCGTTTTCAATAACAAAAAATTCCAATTCTGCAAATCAGAGGTAGACTTTGCTGGATTCACTGTGACCTCAACTGGCATAAAACCAATGCAACAAATGCTTGCTGCAATTAGAGATTTCCCAACACCAACTGACATTACCGGAGCAAGGTCATGGTTTGGCTTAGTAAACCAAGTTGCATATGCATTTTCAGTTGCCGAAGAAATGCTACCTTTCCGTGAACTATTAAAACCAGGAAATAAGTGGTATTGGGATGAGACTCTAAATGATGTTTTCCTGAAAAGTAAAGATAGAATAGCCAAGATAGTAGAAAATGGAGTCCGGTCATTTGAAGTTGGTCGACCGACCTGCTTAGCAACAGACTGGTCAAAAAACGGAATTGGATTTTTCCTACTCCAAAAAAATATTGCAAGTGTTCTGATGAAAAAATACCAAACTGTTGCACGAATGGATGGCAACTTGTATTTGCTGGATCTAGGTTCACAACAGAAGCAGAATCGCGCTATGCACCAGTTGAGGGCGAAGCTCTCGCAGTAGTTTATGCTCTAGAGAAGTGCCGTATTTTCATACTTGGATGTCCAAACTTGGTTGTTGTTGTTGACCACAAGCCCTTGGTAAAGATATTTGGAGACCGGCAGCTAGAAGAGATAAAAAACCCACGGCTGTTCAATTTGAAGGAAAAAACGTTGTTATACAAATTTTCTATCAGGCATATTGCAGGGGCATGCCATGCTGGTCCAGATGCCTGCTCCCGCTACCCAACCTCTAGTGTGGGTTCCGCGTTAATGACCGTGATTAGAAGCTCCCCATGCGAGAATGATGTTGAAAACTGTGTGGAATCTGAGCATTACATAGAAGCTACAGTATTTGCCTCTATGGCAGGAGCTGGATACACTGACGGTATTGACGTTCAAGCTATCACATTGGATAGAGTAAAACATGCAACAGCAAATGACGAAGACAGTCAAATGATTATCAAAACTACACTTGATGGATTCCCTGAAGATAAACAAGGTCTAGCAACAGTTTTAGAACAATATTGGAAACATAGAAATGAGCTTTCCGTGGTGAATGGAGTGCTGCTATATAATAACAGAATAGTAATTCCAAAATCATTACGTAAAGAAGTGCTAGATTCCCTTCATTCTGCACACCAAGGTGTGGCCGGGATGAAAGCCAGGGCACGGGCCAGTGTTTTCTGGCCAGGAATAAATGCTGCTATATCATCACGAAGAGCTCAGTGTGTGACATGTAATAGGATTGCCCGTCGCAGCCAAGCCAACCCATGATACCATCTCCTACTCCAGAATATCCTTTTGACCAAGTTGTCGCGGACTTTTTTTAAGTTATATGGTCAAACTATATATATTGTGTATGCAGACAGATACACAGGATGGGTGATTATTGCGAAGTGCGAACAAGGCGATTGTAATGCATCTGGCATTATTAAACACTTCAGAACTCTGTTTCACATGTATGGAGTACCTAATGAACTTGCAACTGATGGTGGTCCACCTTTTCCATCAACACAATTTCAACAGTTCCTAAGAGTCTGGGGTGTCAAATACAGACAGTCATCATCATACTACCCTCAAAGCAATGGCCGTGCAGAATTGGCTGTCAAAGTGGCCAAACGTATTTTGTATGATAATGTGAGCAGCAACGGATGTATGAATAATGATAAAGTAGCAAGAGCTTTACTACAACATCGTAACACCCCATTGCAAGATATCAACCTGTCACCAGCACAACTATTATACGGTAGAAACCTCAAAGATTGTCTACCAACAATGAAAGATGCCTGTAAGATACGTCCAGAATGGCGCATTGTTGCTGAAGAGAGAGAAAAGGCCCTTGCAAAAAAAGGAACATCACAAATATTGAAACCTTTAATGAACACACCAAGCATTTACCCGAACTCTGCATAGGGGATCATGTATCTGTGCAAAACCAGACTGGACCGAGACCAAATCGATGGGAAAAGACTGGTGTAATCGTAGAAAAGGGTGATCACAGGCAATACATTGTTCGCATGGATGGGTCAGGCCGATGCACTCTTCGAAATAGAAGGTTTTTACGTCGTATTCAACCTGTTTGCTCTGATTCGTCCGTATATTCTCCAAAACCCTATGTGCATGAGCTAACACCCCTGTACAGACATTCTATATCAGAGGGAGAAGATCAACGATTTGTGGCTCGTGATGACATTTCTTCTGCAGAAAGAAAACTGGTAGCTGCAGAGACTGAGATGCAGCCAGTGCAGAACACCGATATGTTGCCATTGCCGGATTCAACAGCAGATGAGCCAGATAATATCACATCACCTAATGCACAACAGACAATAAACCATGCAGTATCACAAAATGTAACGGAGACTTCCATTGCACAACCTGAACTTCGCAGGATGTAGTCGTTCCATACATTAAAATGCCTAGACAATAAATTGTGTATAACTCATGGTAATAAAATCCCATACATAGGGAATAAAACCAGTGAGTGGATAATTTACGTTTAATATGTTCGACCCCAATTTCTGTTAGATTTGATTGGTCTAATTGGCACTTCAAATTGAGCTGTAGAATATTCTGTTCCATACTGATTGTATATTTGCTGTGTATAAACTGTCGTCTATACTATATTTATATTACTGTATATAACATATGTCTATAAGTTACATTGAAAAAATCAAATAATCTGTTAAATATCTGTTGAATTTTAACAAATTCTCAATTGCTCTCCGGATGAACGACCAAAACATCGTGGCAAGTTTTCCAAAAGGTACTTTGAGTATCAGCCTGGTGGATTATACTGAAGCCGCGTCAGTTTTTTTTTTATGAATTTATGGTTCATTTGGTGATTCCCCCTTTTTGTATTCTTGAACTTTACAGTATGAGAGATGTGGTAAGTCATTCTTGATGATTATTTATTTTATTCTATTATCTAAACTTATGCAAACGGTAACTCAATATTACACTAGGTATTTTTTATGTCACACATGGTTTCATTAATAGTTTTGCTGTTCCTTAATGCTACTTAGATGTATCATTTATTAATGCAAAGTTATAAAATTGTATATTAATTGTGTTCTAATTTAAACAGCTTTCAACACTGAAGTCTCCTACTCAAACATGACAAGTTGACATAAAAATAGTCTTCATGTATTACACTTGTCCTCTCTTCCATCCCTTATTACCACATTTCACAGTCATTTAGTGTATTACAAACATATCAGCTGGGCGTGTTCCGACCTGTAGACAACGGAGATGACTGCTCCTTCACTGTGGTCCGATTGAAGCTGGTGGGAAGCAACTTCATCAGCGGCCAAACTTATGAGGTAACGTCGCCCAAATTCAGACGTACCGGGTAACATTTTCACCTACATTCACTTACCAGTAAATGTCACCTAAATTCGGATGTACCAAGTCTCATTGTCACCTATATTCAGACATATGAGGTAATGTCGCCCAGGTGAAATGATTTGGAGATTGAGTAAATCACATTAACATCTTTTCCATTCTTGTATTTTCTTTTGTTTTATTGTTGGTTGTAAATGTCGTACAAGGTATTCAGCACCCTCATGACGTAACGTTGTCACGCAAATGCAGACTTACCAGGTAACATCGACACCTATTCAGACTTACCAGGTCACTCAAATTAAGAGTTATGAGGTAACGTCACCCAAATGCAATATTTGGAGATTGAGTAATAGGTGAGCCATATTCTTAGGCACATGCCAACATTAACATATTCCATTTGCGTGGTTAGTTTTACATTTTATCTTATTTCTTTCTGTATGTCGTACAGAGTATCGCACACTTTAACAGATTGATCTGGATGCGTGTATCCCCGTGCAAGCCGGAGATTCCGTCGGCTTCTACTGGAACCGCTATGGCGTGGTCTCATACGAGGCCCAGAATGAGGACATTGCGTAAGTAAAACTCTACTTGCAATCTTCAAGTGATATGCATTATTTACTTGACACATTACCGGATGTTTGTATATTTTGATTTGAATTTTGTCTTTACTGACATAGATGAGCAGATTATTCAGAGTACCACCCAGAGCGCCATATATGACCTCAGCATGTGACTTCAGATATAGTATGCTAGTACACACCACATACCTTATGACATCTGTCTCTAATATGAATGATATGTTACGATTGTAATTAGTATTGATATCTTCACAGGCGTTACTGCTACGGCAGCGGTAAAGGAGCTTCAAAGCCTGAGGAAGGAGGCGTGGTCCAGCTGGGGGTGTCTCCTACAGGCCTTCCAGGCCGTCCTATAGGCTCTACGCTCTACGCCTTCCAGGTCACCTACTGAGGTGAGTAGGCTAATGTCTCCTACAGGCTGTACGCCTTCCAGGCCACCTACTGAGGTGAGTAGCCGTCTGCTTGATTCTTGCATTATTAGTAATATTGCTTATATATCTATATGATTAGGTAATCAGCAGTTTACCAGGTTAAGGAATTGCGCTACAGCAGGTCCTCTCATATTTATCTAACAGTAGTCAAAACAATGACAGTTCTTTATAACTGCTTTTAATGTTCCCAATGTCCAAAATGTTTTCCAAAATATACTAGAATACATATGGTTTTCCGTTATGACAATAAATGTTTTGGACATTGGGAATTAAATAAATTCCTGTTTGTGAAGTAGTAGCGCTATATACTTAGTAAATGTTGTATTGCATTGTATCATTTTTATGTAAATTGACAATTTTGTATATGCAGTAAAAAGATGGAAGGAAACATTCAATCAATATAACAATTACATTTTATGAAGCAAGATACCTCATTCTACCATATATGAAAAGGAAAAAAGTTATGGATTAGTTTTTTCTATGTACCGTCACCTAAATAGACATTCTGAAAATCCTTTATCAGCATGATCCACACTTTATTTGCCCTTCACACAAATACTGCAGGTTATTGTGTGTATAGCGTACACCAAACATAAATGTTTGAGTCATATAGGTGTGACTGCACCCAATACCACCTGTGGTATCAATGAGTGGCAGTGTGCAGATGGGGAGTGCATAGAAGACTACTATATGTGTGATGGTGTCTTGGACTGTTATGATGAATCTGATGAGATGGACTGTCTCAATCACAGTAAGTGAGGATGGAATTTATTGCAATGGTACTATGATACTTGTATTTACAAATATCTAAATAAACGTTCGTACCTTTTTAAATTTAATATGAATAGGCTTTGCCTTAGACAGTTGCAGCATTTTTTGTACTTTTTGGAAGAGTGCAGTAAGTTTAAATGAAGCACTAACGTTCACGAACTGTGATTATGTTAAAGACTGTGTATCACTATTGACATTTGTATGGGTTGACGAAAAACGTTTGTCTGACATCCTCACAAAGTGTTAGTCCTGTACTGAGTGCGTAATTGATTTATAAAGTAGTGAAACGAAAGTCAGTGTTGCTTGTAAAGGCAATTTAGAAGATCGTGGAATCGAACTCACGACCTCCCAGCTATGAATCAGACCGGTCTTATATGTCATAGTCGGGTGTGCTGCGTTGCACCACCACACTGTCTGACACCTGACGCTATATTTAGCTTCACCAGCCGCGCAGCCTTGATACGATACGCAACCACTGACCTCGTTTGTTGGCATGCTGTGATTAATGCAGGATGTATTGTGTCTCTGAAGCACTTTCTTTACAGAAGGGCAAAATCGGTTGTCATTTCCTTACATATTATTTGTTCTGAAATATGTAGTAATTTGGTTTGAGATTGATATATTTGCGCATAGTTTTCATTGATTATAAATTTGTCCTACATTTAGCCTCGCATGAGACTGTCAAGTATAGTTCATGCAGTATTTACAAAGTAGTGTCAGTAGTTTAGTTTTATGTTTGGCTTTAATTAATCAACTTGTAAAATTATGATGAAATTTTAATAAACATTCTAAATAAATGGAGTTATTGACCAACACTCAATTCAGTCTATGTTATGGTGCCAGAAACTGGGAAATATTTTGAGTTTGAGCAGGAGAGAATGAACAGGAGAAGGAGCAGAGTTTCAGGAGATCTAGGAGTGTGTTGGTCACATGAGGTGAGCAGTCCACCATCTTTGATTTTGTCTGTTGTTTCAGGTGTTTCAGGTGTTAGGCATAGATTTTGCCCAGTGCCTTCAAGGTTGCATTCCACGAGAATGTTTTCGTCATTATAGATTTTGTTTGCCATGTTGTGGAGGGGAGGTATGTTGATCATGAAATGCAAGTCGAAGTGGCCATCAGAGTGGATGATAGCGTCAGGCTTGTGGGTGAACCATTAACCGACTGCTGCCTTGTAAGTGATGTGGAGAGGTGTGGCTTCCACTTGTTGTGTGAAGATCCACAGTAGAAGTATTGACCACATGGCTGAGGTTGCGGGCGCGCCCGGTGTTGTTGTCGGCAATGATCCGGCAGTGTTGTCAGCAAGCGGATGTTTAGGTGTGGAGGTTGGCGTGAGCAGGAATCGTGTTATAGTTGGCTGAGCGTCAGGGCGGAAGGTGAGTTAGACTGTGGCATTGTGATGTATGATGGCGATGTTGGTGTGATGACAATTAGTGGGGGAAATATTTACAAGAGGTGTCGTCATGATGGTGGAGTTGATTTTGTGAGCTGTGGTGTCTTGGCATTTATTTAGGTGGTGTCGTCGGATGTGCCGCATAGACTGCGACGCAGTGTTAGCTCGTCCGTGTGGTCATGGTGGCACATTGAGTGTGATCTTGGTGCGCAGGCTTGGAGTGCGCTTGCATGGGTAGTTGCATGTTCGCAGCACATTCATCGTCTGAATCGAATCGACAGTTGTCATTGCAATGTAACACCAATAGTTGACATTGCATTATGATGAATGTTCTGTTCGGAATGAGCTGCAATAGAGTGTGCCCTGAGTCGTAGGCTGCGTAGAACGAGGGTATGCCTCCCTGTTCATCATTAGCAGGCGTCCGCAGTAGCGTCTGCTCGAGCACACATGAAGCGCTAACTATGTGGACGCGGTGTTGGAGTTGCGGTGCCACGTGTGTGTTTGGCTGTGTTGTAGTGTGAAGAGATTGTAGCGGTGATTATAGTGTGTTTCCTTGAAAGTTCACTGGGCGTATCACGTGGGTGATGCTCACTGGGTTTCTGAGTGGTTTGTCTGTAGTGATGTTGTGTAAGTAGACTTGGTGATGTGTGCATTTGGTAACCTTGTATGGGCCGTGGTTAATTGATTGCAGTTTTTGTTGCTGCTTGGATCATCAAGGGCCGGTCGGCGCCAGAAGCAGATGTAGCCTACTTTAATGGCAAACTCCATGACCCGTTAAAATGATGCTTCTTCATTCTGCCACCGAGCGGCGCTGCAGTAAATTTCAGGGGTAAGTTGTCAAAACATGGGCTAAACACCCGTGTATATTAGTCATTTTGAAGATGGTATTATTGTACTCTATGTTCATAGTTATGTTTTGTGACACACACAGAAATGTTCGCATATTTCTCTAGTTTTCATATAAGATACTCACATTTTATTTGGACTTGTATTTAATGATCTCTGTCCAGATTTCCAAGTTGTGTTTTGGAATCAAGCTCAAGCCAAGGCCGTTCTTGACAGTCAGTGTGTTTGACAAGATTATCCATAAATGTTTCTTGTCCTTGCTCACTGTATACGATGCGTATGTTATCCTTGATATATATATACATGTCTTTCACGTATATATTCCTTTATAAAGTCCCTATTTTGCTACAATTTCAATGTATAAAACACTCCATTTGACATTAAATGTACAAGTCTAAGTACTATATTTTTTCAAACATCGAACGTAATAATAATGCGTCGGGGTTATAAATCTCGCTAAAAGCCACACTGGCAGGTCAGATAAGTATGTTACTTAAACTAAATTATTCTAATTATGACATGTATTTGAGACAAGCTGCTCAGATGCATAGATACTTAAGGGCTTTGTTATTGAACACGACAGTTTGGAATAACATGGATGAGTATTTCTTACAGAAAATGAACCTCAAAGTGGGACTTTGTGGGTTGGTTCCCGTACAATTATAAGGCGAATTGCACAATGTTTACCCCTGACAATAGCAGCACCGTCTTATAGCAGAGGCGGAACTACTATACGGTTTCAAGGAGCTTGCCATTGGCGTATCTGGTGTGTTGTTGCGTGCGTGATGGTTTAACATGGTGAGATTGTGTTGATTTATTGCTGCCATGGCCTGTTGTTGAGATCTCTACGTTGTGTTATTGGAGGGTCTTGTGGGGGGGGGGGTGATATGTTGGTTATTTGTCACAGGTTTTTGCTGTAGATTATTTCGTGTGGTGAGAACCCTGTGGCTCGTGATTTGGTGCTGTTCATGTTGAAGACGACGATGGGAAGCATTTCGTCCCACGAGCGTGGGTTGTTTTCACAAATGCGATGCAGGATGCTGGTTGTAACTTTATTCTGTCTTTCTGATCTGCCGTTTGACGGGGCAGGAAGGGGCTGCTGTATTTGAGGTCCATTCCCATTATAAGTGCTGTTTCTTTCCACACATCTGCTATGACGTTACTTCTGCGATCGGAGATCATGGTGAAGGGCATGCCATGGATGGCTATGACATTCTTGACAAGTCCTTTAATGAACTCTGCTGCTGACGTGGTTTTTGTCGGCCATGCTACTGTCATTCGACTTGCATGGCACACAAGGGTTGCTATATAGAGATTTTTGTTGGGGGTCATGGCAAACTTCCCGATGTGGTCTGCTCCTACCTTGGCGAGAGGTGTCAGGGGCGATAATACGGGTGTCCCTGGCACATGATGTAGTGGTAGGGACTTTTTCGCTTTGTTGCGAGTGATGCACTTTGCGATATAGGTTCTAACCAAGATGTCCATATGATGTCACACGAAGTGGGTGCCTACGTGTGAGTCGTGCACTGCTTTAATGACTGTTTGTTGCATTGAGGGTGGTACTACAAGGCTGATGTGAGGTTGTGATTTTGGATATCTGCTATCTGGTAAAATGTTGTATAGTAGGGCTGGTGTGCCTAGTATGCAGTGTAAGTTTGATTTGGCGTATACAAGTCGGCGTCATTTTGTAGTGGGAGGTAGTTTTCGGTGTTTGAGGTAGGTGGCAAGATCATGACAGTATTCGTCATTTTGTAGCGCTGTTGATAAGTCTTGTGGTGACAGGCCATGGAAGTAGGGCGTATTCCGTGGTGATTCGTCATCTTTAGATGTTACACTTGTTTGTTTTTCCCGGGTCTGATAGGCGGGCCGGCCTGTGTCGGCGGGTGGTGGGAGATTCTGTCATCAGGTGACTTTTGGGTCGTTTGGTGGTTGTGGCGCATCAGTGTCTGTCGGTGGCTGAAGTTAGGTTGGTGTAGGTGGTGTTGCTTCATTGGTGGCGGTTTGTCATTTTGATGTTGAGCGCATGATGGCACATATTTCTGAGCTGTGTAAGGGGAATGTATCTAGTTTGTCATCCGCCGTTGTCTGTGTTGTATCATAAGGCAGTGGCTGAGCCCGTCGGCCAGGCTGTTCTTGGAGCTTTTGATCTGGTGTATTTCGTAGTCGTAACCGCTCATGAACAGTGCCCACCTTGCCATTTCTCATTTGCAAGGATTTTGGTGAGGCTGTTGTTGTCTACTTGTTGTAGCTGAGATAATAATCAAACTGGGTGAGGGATTAGCAGACGGCTAGGATTTCCAGTTCCAGAATGTCACGTTTTCGTTCTGGTTATGTGGGTGGCTGTCTGCAGTATGCTATTGGGACCAAGTGTCCGGTTTTGTCTTGCCACATGAGGGCGCCGCTTACTGCTGAGGTGCTGCGATCCATAAAGAGACGAAAATGCTTGCTGTGGTCAGTGTAATGTAGTAATGGTCTCTACGCTAGTGCATTTTTAATGGCGTTGAAACTCTCCGTGCAGGTGGGCCTCCAAAGCCAATTTACATCCTTTTTGAGTAGATGAGTAGCGGGGCTAATTTTAGGCCGGATTCTTCGTTTGACAAGAGGATGTTATGGAGGTCTATGAGGTGCTGTTGTTTATTTGGTGAAAAGACAAGGATATTGTCTATGTAGGCCGTTGACCTTACTCCAACATGTTCTTGGACATCGGTGGCCATGACGTTTGTAAAATGGGCGGGGGCCGAACAGATGCCCTGTGGACAGACTGAAGCGATATTCTTTGTTCTCGAAGTGAAACCCACACAGTGGTCAGCTGTCTTGGTGCAAGGGTATCTGGAAAAAACCCCTCTTTGAGATGTAGGACTGTGAAGATGGTGGTCTTTTTCTCTGCTATTGTGTCAATGATGGCCTGGACACTGGGGATGCTCCATTTGCCCCAAACGCAATTTGCATTAAGACCTCTCAGGTCAATGATGGGGCATATCTCATATGCATCGTAGGGTGATTGGAGGTGTTTTCTGCTCTTTTTCACTCCTTTAAGGACAGGCACGAGGGAGCTTACCCATGTGATATGCAATGAGACTTCAATTATACCTTGATCAAGCATCTCCTTGATTTTTTTGCCATGCGTTTATGCACTTCCTGGTGATAGCGATATTGGAAGAAATGTTTGGGTTCTGCATTGGGCTACAGTGTGATTTTGAGAGGTGAGTGATTGCATTTGCCCAATATGCTGTCTTTTTCATGAAGGCATCCGTGAGTTGTTGTAGAACTTCTAGGATTTGTTGTTGGTAGGTTGTTGTTGTTGTTGGTCATCTGACAAATTGTCTAGGTCGAATTGGGGGTCATTGGCATGGTGGTGCGTGTCTGGTGGTGGAGCTGGCATGATGTCGTCTTTGTCTATTGGTGTGAATGTGGTGATCAATGACCCTTGCGTGATGTTGACGGGTTGAAGGCTGGTGTTGCATATGAGGATTGGTACTTGTGACGCCTGCGTGGTGGATAAGGTCGAGATAACATGAGCTTCGTCTTATGCAGCGTGTGGTTGTATTTTACCGTGGAGCCCGGATTGCAGGATCTTGTGACGTGAAGGCAGGCGTCCGGCAATGATGGCTGTGGATTGAGGTTCCAGTTGGAGATTTTCATATGTGTATACATCGCAGACGGGCGTTGGCATTTTAATGGTGCTCTGTTGCGGGATTGATCACGGTACTTGCGTGGGTTTTTATAGCTGTTGTATCTTGACCTGTTATTGGTTTCCGGGCATTTTAGTTGGCGTTGCTGGTCAATAGTCATTACTGGTGTATTGTTTGAGATTGCCATTTTGTGCTCCACAGTTTCAGCACAGATTTTGGCCTGGCTAACGCTCATAGGCAGCATGAACAGAACACGCTGTGCCATCGCGGAGATTCTATATGTAGATGTCCAACTAGCAGTCCGTGTCCGTGACGTCGCATTCTTGCAGGCAATGTGTGATTTCAAGATTGTAGTCTCCGACTGATTCTGTGGCGCCCTGTTTACGTTGGAGGCATGCGGCTCTGGTGGTAGAGAGCTGTTGTGCAATGGAGAATGCTTTGACGACGTTGTTGATTGCCAGGTTGTATGTGGTTTTATCGTTGGCCATCATGCTATTGTTTTGGACCTTGGCGTAGTCATGAAGGACTGTGGGCAATAGGGCCAGTCTTTTGGCCATTGAAGATATGTGACCATATATTCTAAGCTGGAACGCAGTTTTGAAACTGGAGACGTGGGCGCCGTTAAATGTGGGCGCCGAGATTTTCGGAGCGTTGCAACAGGCTGTGGTTGATTTTGAGGACATTTTGTCTTGTAGGTTGGCAAGTCAGCCAGATATCGCGTAGCCGGAGTCGGTGTTGGTTTGTGGGTTATGTTGGGTCTGTTCTATCGGCATGTGTTGTTGCCGGTCTTGGCTGCCATTTGTGTTATGATCATGGCAGGGTGACGATTGTTGCTGTTGTTGTTGTAGTGCTGGCTGACGTTGGGCTGACTGTCTTGAAGGCGTGTATACGCCACCAAGTACTTCTGCTAGTGTTTGGTGGGCACGGCGTGGGCTTGGTGGCGGCTGAAGTGGATGGTCTTCTGTGATGGTTTGATGTAGACAGGCAAAATGTTTCTCTTGTTGTATCGCGAGCATCCTCGCTGACTCTTGGGCCAAGTCGTGAATTTGCTGTCATAGGTTGGCCATGCGGGAGGTGTCTGATGCTTGCATGTTATTGATTTGGCTGGAGATAGATGATAGATTCTGTTGCAGCGATTTTAGCGGAATGGTGTGATCTGCGTGGGCTGACTGCAAGTTGGTGTTGAGTTTGTGGATTTGTGAGTCGTTGACCAACTGCTTTTGTTGTTGCGTGGCCAGTACATGACCGAGGTCGTCCACTCTCTCTCGCATGTGGTCCATGTGGTCATAGAAATCAGAAATCATTTGGGACGTTGTGGCTGTCAATGTTCGTGTGAAATCGGCATGTAAGTTGCTGAGTAATTGGCGTTGACTGTCTGTTAAAATGTCGAACACCATGTCTGAGATGTCTGGGGCCGTTAGCGGTAGTGTTGCGCCTGGGGGAGGGAGAGCGTTGTCTTGTTGGAGTGGACGTCAGGGATGAGTGTCTGGTGTGAGGTGGACCTGATTTTGCAGGGCTTCAATCGAGTTCCACATTACTAGTTCACGATCCGTCCATCGTGTGCTGGTTGGAGTTGGACTGTGATGGTCATAGAACGGGTATTGGCGGAATGGGGAAGGTTCGGCTGGGCCAGGTGCGTGCCGATTGTGAATTCCATTTTTGTCATCCTGGCTGGTGCTGTCAAACATTGTGTTGAGATCAATGCTCGATGGTGGCTGCGGCGTTTTTTTGTTTAGGCGATTAGCCGCCAGCTGGGGCGATGTGTGGTTTGTGGTGCGGTCGTCAGGTGCATTTTGTGAATGTTGTCCAGGTGTGAGGGCGTCTGACGAATCAATCAGTCGCCAGTCTGGTGACGTGATGACAGTTTGATGATCATTAGTGCCGGTTAAATGAGTCGTGGCTTTGCTAGTGATGGGAGAGAAACGTTACAGCAGGCTCTGATGTAAGCCTCCAGGTCCCAGAAATGCAGTTGAGGTGCGCCGTGTGTGGTGCGTGTCCAGCTTGCGTTTGTGGGGTCTCACGTTGTCCTGGGGTCAATGGGCTGATAGTCCGATGTCACCGCGGGTGGCTGCATTGGCGGCGTTGTGGGAGTTCTCTCCGTCGGCTTGTCAATCTGCCTGCCCGGTGTTGTCGGAGCTGTTGACGGTGGTGATGTCGTAAGGCGCTGCATTCCTGTTGTGCTGGGTGGGCACGAGTGCTAGTTGTGAAGTGAACTTACTGTTGGTAGTTGATTCAGTCGAGGTGGTTGTGGTAAGTGGGTTCTTCAGGCTGGTTGTAGTTTGGGACGCGGACGATGTTCTTTGTACCCGGCATGCTGTGTAGGTTTAGGTTGTCGACCTCTCTGCTGGGGCGGGTGTCAACACTGGCATGTCTGTGTACGTCAATGTCGTAGTCCGTTTTGGCTCTGTGTATTGTTTCGAGTTCGCCTTGTAGACTGGAAGTGTTTTTTAACACTTCCGGCTCGGACTCCATCGCTGTGTATAACTGATGAGCTGTATGGCAACTCTTCCCAGTCGAGAAAGGAGCACTCGGTTGAGCAGAGGGGCTCCTCATTGAAGCGATCATGTGCTTGTTGTGACGGGAAGAAGATTAGCGTTTGGCAGATAATGCACGTGCCGGGGAAGTTGGTGATGGAGATGGGCGTATTGTGGGCTTGATGGGGTCGCATAGGTGCCGGTGTGATGTACGGAAGATCCTCATAGTCGAGGAAGGCACACTAGTCTGAGCAAAGGGGCCGCGGCGTCCAATGGCTGCTTGGTCGTTAAAAATACCAACTCTTTGCAGATTTTGCACAATCCTGGGAAACTTGTAGGTTGGGTGGGAGTACGCGGTAGATCTATGGAGTCACGAACACAATGGTAACGAATGTGTTTTATATACTCATAAAATGTAAATATCATGGTTATTTTGGTTTAGTATTCATAGCACCTGCACATATTGCAGTATCATACGCCAATATCCTTACATAATACTTACATCATGCATATGTGCATCCTTTTGTAATCTTATGAGGTAAGGTCAAAGGTCATTATGGCATATTGAAACGAAAGTCAGTGTTGCTTGTAAAGGGATTTGGAAGATCGTGGAATCGAACTCACGACCTCCCGGCTATGATTCAGACCGGTCTTATATGTCATAGTCGGGTGTGCTAACCGTTACACCAATCTCCCATGACGAAGGACACACACTTCAACTTCGCCTATATGCTGCGTTGCGCAACCACACTGTCTGACACCTGTCGCTATATTTAGCTTCACCAGCCACGCAGCCTTGATACGATATACAACCACTGACCTCGTTTGTTGGCATGCTGTGATCAATGCAGGATGCATTGTGTCTCTGAAGCACTTTCTTTACAGACTCCCCCAACTCCCTTCTCTACAACCAGCCCACAAGGCCTGTGACGATCTCACTTTCACAACAGCCCCTTACAGTGATCGGGTACCGTATTCAACCTATCCCACTAGGGATCACTGGCACTACCCAGAGTCGCTATCACCTCGCTACTGGCTGCTTGGAGAGTGAGCTAGGGAGTTTCTATACTACGTCAGTGTTTCAGGGACACAGGGTTATCAGATCAGGAATTCTCCCTGGGGAAGACTGTCCCATAGTCAGCTTTCGGTGACTGAGGGACCTGTAAGGATTCACAGATCTAACTTCCCACCATCCAAATCACACATACCCAACTATCTGAGTTTGAAATTCCTGGGCGGTAGCCCCCTCCCCCAGTGTCTTACACACGGGGCCAGCCCCACTGGACTAATGGACAATTTCACAATTTCACAGGGCAACTACCCGGTGGCTTCACCTGAAGCACCCGGGTCCTTGTCTTCCACCAATTGAAACGAAAGTCAGTGTTGCTTGTAAAGGCGATTTGGAAGATCGTGGAATCGAACTCACGACCTCCCGGCTATGATTCAGACCGGTCTTATATGTCATAGTCGGGTGTGCTAACCGTTACACCAATCTCCCATGACGAAGGACACACACTTCAACTTCGCCTATATGCTGCATTGCGCAACCACACTGTCTGACACCTGTCGCTATATTTAGCTTCACCAGCCGCGCAGCCTTGATACGATACACAACCACTGACCTCGTTTGTTGGCATGCTGTGATCAATGCAGGATGCATTGTGTCTCTGAAGCACTTTCTTTACAATATTGTCATATTGTGCTGGATTGCCAGTGACCATGGTATACGGTCCAAATGACTGCTCTTCAAACTCAGGATTCTGGGAGCAGCACGCACTTAAAGAGTGTCATTAATATATAAATATGAAGATTGATCCACCAAATGAGCAATGCATAACACAGAAAGACAGTTTTGGCACCATGATGTAGCGATGACCAAACTGAATGTGAATTAAGTACAAACTAGTTCTTTTATAGGGTTGTAACTGATGTATCCTGTCCACAGAGGGATCTGGTTGACTCACATATCACGATCATATATTTTTCATATTATAGCCTGTAGGTTCGATAAAATGGCAGTGTGCAGATGGAGTTTATGTCGATGACGGATATCGATGTGATGGCGGCGCTACTGTTTTGATGGTTCTGATGAAGTGGACTGTCTAAGTCACAATGAGTGGGGTTGAAATATATGACTGTAATAATCTGATAAACATTAAAAGTTGACTCACATATCACAATCATATATTTTTTTCATATTATAGCCTGTAGGTCCAATGAATGGCAGTGTGCAGATGAAGGTTGCATCTGGGAAGGCTATCGATGTAATGGATATATGACAGTAATAATCTCATAAATATTTTATAGATCTATGTACTACTGTACCATCCAAGTCCAATGATATGGAATGATGACAAGCAGAAGAAAAACAAAGGTTACAATATGTATGCTTAATTGAATGTTTGAACAGCAGCAGGTGCTCTCATTATTGTTGGGTGTTTATGTCGTAACTGCTGGTGATAGGTTGGTTGAAAAAGATAAATTTGAATCAATTTTTCTGATATCAATACTAGCTTACCAAAAAGATATATTTTAAACTTGTATTTATGACAGGCAATTTGCTTCATATAATCAGAAATTGTTTTTATATTTTTGGATATTTTTTCTCTGATGAGGAATTTATTCCAAAGTACTTAGCTAATAAATTCTAGAAAATGTAATTCAAGGGTACAATATGGCACTTATATCTTGATATGCAAGTTGTTTTATTTTGGACATTACAGATGGTCTCATAATTTTTTGTCAGGTTCTGTATTTTTGTGGAGACTTATTTTGAATCACAGAAAAATGGAATTTTGAAATTTCACAATATTTCATTAAATAGTTCCTTATTAAATAGTTCCTATGTTTCAACACAATAGTGTCCTCTTCAGGGAAAATATAACACAATTCAAATTAAAATTAGAAACCAAAAACAACAAATAAACATAAGGTATATAAGGTACGTTATTTAAATAGGTAAGTATTACAAATTTTGTTCTATATTTCTAATAATAGTTAGTTATATGCATTAATTTAATTAATTTAATTACTTTTTAATTAATTATTAATAATTAACAATTGATTTTATTAACACTGAGACTGTACCTTATATATGCTTATTAATGTTTATTTGTTATTTTTGGTTTCTAATTTTAATTTTTAATTGTGTTATATTTTCCCTGAAGAGAACACTATTGTGTTGAAACGTGGGAGCTATTTAATAAGGAACTATTTAATGAAATATTGTGAAATTTCAAAATTCCATTTTTTTGATTCAAAAATAATTCCACAAAATACAGAACCTGACAAAACAAATATTATATCTTGATTGCAATGATGAATCTGATGAAAAAGACTGTCTTAATTCAGTAAGAGTGGGTACACTGCAGTAGGGGTTTGTAAAATATGAACAACACATACACTTTTATTTGTGGACTATATAATTACATAATGCTCTTTATTTTGCAATGTATTTGACCTTTCCAAGAGACATGGTGATGCATGAATGAATTACATGACACATTTACCTTTTATGTCACATAAATAGTACTTCCTGAGCCACTTGAATAAATACATTTTTATCTATGTTTAGTCTTCCACTTCTTCATAATTAATCATTTAATTGTACAGGTTTCATGAAATGTACCCAAAGATCATGTTTGCAGCAGCTAATGTCTGCTTAATAACAGATTGGTCTATCATTTTGAGTGTACTATAATTGTTATCTATAGTTTGTCCAGTATTGATTTAGTACCATAGTTTTTCCCAATAGTTTCTTCAATCTTAACTGACTTTCATAAAACTTTCCTCGTATGCTGCATAGTCAAAAAAGGCTTGCTCAGAGTGCAGTATCATACATCAATATCTTTACATTATCCATACGTCATGCCGACGTAAATCTTTATGTACTGCAATGAGGTGAGGTCCACGGTCATTATGGCATATTATCATATCGTGCTGGATTCCCAGTAATCATGGTATATGGTCATATGGTGACAAAAACTGCTATTTAAACTGTAAAGATATCTTTCAACAACAAGCATGAGAAATACTGCAATAAATTTTTTTAAAAATAACAAAAGAAGGTCGTAATGTGTTTTTCATACATGAATATGAAGATTTTGGTAACCAAATGAGCAATGCATAACACAGAAAGAGAGTTTTGGCACCATGATGTAAAGATAATCAACCAACTAGTTCTTTTGTAGGGTTGTAACTGTTGCAATCCTGACCGATGATCTGGTTGACTCACATAACACGATCATATATTTTTCATATTATAGCCTGTATTTGAATAAATTAGTGTGCAGATGGAGTTTGTGCGATAACACAGAATGTGGAGTTTTGGCTGGGACTGTAAGGGATGGATCTGATGAGTGGGACTGTCTAAATTACAGTGAGTGGGGTTGAAATATATGACAGTAGTAATCTGATATACATTAAAAGTTGACTCACATATCACGATCATATATTTTTCATATTGTAGCCTGTATATCGATGAATGGCAGTGTGCATATGGAGTTTGTGTCTGGGAAGGATATCGATGTGATGGCGTTCCCAACTGTTTGGATGGATCTGATGAGTTGGGCTGTCTAAATCACAGTGAGTGGGGTTGAAATATATGACAGTAATAATCTGATATACATTTGATGGATCTATGTACTACTATACCATCCAAGTCCAATGATACAGAATGATGACAAGCAGAAGAAAAACAAAGGTTACAATATGTATGCTAAATTGAATGTTTGAACAGCAGCAGGTGCTCTCATTATTGTTAGGTTTTTATGCTGTAACTGGTTGTGATAGGTTGGTTGAAAAAAGATAAATTTGAATCAATTTTTTTTTCTGATATCAATACTAGCTTACTAATAAGATATATTTTAAACTTGTATTTATGACAGGCAATTTGCTTCATATAATCAGAAATTGTTTTTATATTTTTGGATATTTTTTCTCTGATGAGGAATTTATTCCAAAGTACTTAGCTAATAAATTCTAGAAAAATGTAATTCAAAGGGTAAAATATGGCATTTATATCTTGATTGCAATGATAAATCTGATGAAGCAGACTGTCTTGAATTTCCATTTGCGTCAATGCTTAGGAGCCCAAACAAAGTGTGGGTCATATTTATCAAGAATGGTGAAGAAAAATGATAAAACTGAATCGGAAAATCTGTTGCAATTTGAATGATATCAATTATATGTAGAAATGGGTATGGTTAAAAATTTTGAATAGAAGTTATTTGAACATCAAGATTAG
>CM032660.1:7437750-7460357 GCA_019095985.1 Streblospio benedicti
ATGAGCAGAGGTATTATTAGCCATAGAATCATCTTCAATCATAGAGTTGTACCAATTATAATTGATTATTGACCTTGTGAACACTAAAAGGTGTGTTTGAAAAGATGTGTATGGAGCATTTGATGCTAATAGAGATGTACTTTGACATGGTATAAGCATAAATAAATGTAAATTTATTTTATAGTTTTGATATGTTATCTCACGATTTACACCAGGTATTTTGATGCAAATACATTGTATGTATTCAAGACGCTTTATAAATAAACCCGACTATCGTAGTTTTATTCGCCAAAAGAAAGAAAATGCAACACAACAATGGTTTTGACACTTAGGATAATCACAGAATGTTAACTCTATTGGGTTCCATTATATAAACATTTACATATATAGCTACCTATTGGAACCTGTCATTTTGTCTTTGGCAAGACTTTGGCTCTTTTCTCTCAAGAGCTACGTCAGTCCTAATGAAAAGGATCCTCTCGAAGAGAGAAAGTCTTGCCAAAGACAAAATGACAGGTTCAATAGGTAGCTATATAAGTGAAACGGATAATGTTTGAATAATGATGCTTAAAAGTAGAACTTTACTTTTACTCTTAGTCTAAAGATTTGCATTTAAGAAAAGAAGAAAACTCGAAAACGTTATATAACAATAATTTCATAAGTTTCGAAAAAATATTTATTTTGGAAAGAATTTAAATTGCACTAATAACTCCACAGTTCGGTTTGTTTTTTATATCATTCATTCAAAAAGCACTAGGAGTGCTAATAAAACGTACCCAAAATATCGTCCTCATGTGGGATTCCCAACTTCCGACCACTGGGTTGAGATGATAACAGACAAAGTATTAAGCTGGGTGTTACAGAGACAACAGTTCAGGTGTGTAACCTTTTAACAGCCCACTGCCTGGGATGATGGTCATTCTGGTCTCACAACCTTGGTGTCGTGAGTTGAGTCCCCAGAGCCACTTGATATAGTCAAATGGAAGCTTTGGGTTGTAAAACCTGTCTTCAGCTATATCTATCATTGATATAGAAATATGCTTGCTAAAAAGACGTGAAAGAGAGACAATTGTTTGAAAACGAGGATAATATTAGATGAATGAATTTATAATAAACATCACTTTGTCATGCTGTTATAGGTCACAATAATGAAATGTAAAATCAACTTTATATTTCAAAAGCTGCTCAAATCTTTTATCATATAAAGATGGGATCATCTGTATCTAGGGGAAATGAAATATCCATATAAGACATGTATTGCCAAGTATTCAGAAGAAGAGGTTTGGCTTACTCTTCTGTGGATCACTGATCAACTTGCAATCAGTGGTTTTTATTCAACAAATCCTTCATGGCTCAGTAGCCAATTAGACAAATCCTAAAAGATCCTTCATGGTTCAGTGGCCAATTCAACAAATTCTTCACAAGGTTCAGTGAGCAATGCAGCATTTATTTGCAATGCCTCTACCAATAGACAATGTGTCAAATTTTATGACAAAAGGATTCATTGGAAGTTGCTTTCCAATCTCGCAAAATCGCACTTTTTAAACACACAGAACAGGGCTACATAGATAAAATGGAATTAAATTAATTGTGTTTTTTTTAAGTATTGATAGAGGATTTTTCACTAACAAGAATTTTCATTAACAGTCTATGAATGAGACATAACCCGGACACACTAATGTGACTTCACCGTATTATTTGTTTGCAAGTAATGTCTAAATCATATATGAAAGAGCAAAAAATCATCTTGTTTGAATATTTTGCTTAAAACAAAATGCACTGAAATATATTTGATTCAACGATTCATTCATTTCTTGGGTATATTTTGTGTCTCACACACATGCTCAGCAAATGATAAATACTACTGTGAACAAGTACACAAAGAAATTAAAAAACAATACAACTGTTTGAAAGTCAGCATAAAATGTAAGAGTAAAAACAATACAATGGTAAAATCAAAATTAAAAAGTGATCATAGTTTATATGATGACAGCTTAACAGTTAGTTATCTTCTCCTGTACCCGTCCTTAGTGTTTATCAATGGTCTTTATTCTTTATGTACAGTGCCTCTAGATAATTAGATCTATATTTTGTACTTTATAACAAATACAATTAGAGTAATGATTAAAACATCAAGAAAGACAAAGGCAGGACTTAGTGGTCAGCGTGTTAGAAGAGGCTGGTGCTCTCCCAGCAGCTCTCCTATCTTCCTCTGGGGGAGAACATAGAGGAGTCTCTTCTTGAAGAACACACAGCTCTCTTCAGGTAAGGTGAAGCTCTTAATGTACAGCCTGATGTCTTCATGAAGCTCAACAGCTGGTATATCTTGGGACAAGATTACAATGAGGCGTTTTTTCTTGTAGGAGAAATCAAATGAGCGCTGTGATGAACTCGTGCATACAGAAGTTGCTGTCCATGAACGCTCTCGACACGATACACAACGTCCTCTTGCTGTAGTGCACGGCACACGCTCCACGTTCTCTGATATCCTGGTTCCAGGATGAAAGTCCTGCTCGTGGTGACAAACACGGAAGCCGTCTCGCTCAGGTCATCAATCAGCTGCTGGGCGAACTCGGAGTCATTGCTGCTGTATGACACAAACACGTCAAACCGTTTCTCCTCATTCTCACATTCGTCCTTGTCGAAGGGATGGAAGCCGTATTGTGGAACAGGTAAAACTTCCACCCATAGCGCCACTTATACAGAAGAACGCTTGAAACGATAAGAAGCAGCGATGACACTGGCAGCAGCAAGCCAGCTACGGTGACACCACACACAAATCTCCTTAGTCCTCTAGAGACGTTCAGCAAGAAGCCGCTGTTGAAGAAAGGGCCGCGACAGACAGTGGTCTCCTTTTCCTTTACGCTTGCATTTATGTCATCCACGTCTTCATCCACTGCAGATCAGTCACAATACCGGGGGGTTGGCGTGTAGACGGAGCCCTCTTTGACTTGCAGCATTTGTAAGCCTTGGGCAGGGCCGTCAGGCTGTTGTTGCTGAGTCCAGTATCTGCATTGGTGCATAGCCTGTGTCTCTTGTTGTGCATATGATGAGAAACAAGAGAACGCCGAGGTTTAAAATGCATCAGCATATTGTTTTGTAGGAATAGAAATTTTGCAATTTGGGCCCTGCAGTGAGGACAAAGTAGCCAGATGATTGCAGGCCAAATCTACAATAGCGGTGGCAAACAGGTTGGCAGAAATGGGGTTTTTGACATGTGTGTGATGAGACGTAATTACGGAGCAAACAAGTAATCTTTATCCAGTTTATTGACTGACTACTCAAAGCCTTCTCTCAACTTATATAGCACCATCTACCTGTAGCCGGAAGTGAGTCAGATCCGGTGATAATCTGCTAGATCAGCAATGCTGACTGAGCATACCAATGTGTGTGGGTGGGTAGGCGGGGCCGGGCTTATGAAACTTCCGGTGATGCCTATGAGTCTAATCTGACTCAGCACTTCTGAAATATCACAATACCTCCGCCCCCAGAAAGACATATTTGGAAGTTTACAAGAAACATGGCTTTATCAACCCACACATAAAGATAAGGCTGGTGGACATAACGCAAACAGGAACCTTTGTCTTATGAATTTGCTGGTTCAGTTATGCACCAGTTACAAATGTTTAGACCATGATTGCATTATGTCAGCTAAGAAGGTTATTTTACAAATATATATACTCATTGAGAATCTAAATCTACCAATGTACATTATACATTAAACATGCAGCGGTATTTGCGTGTAACAATTGAGATTAAATAAATCATATAATACAATATACATCAAGCATACAGTAGTTTGTTGGCTACTACAATGATAGGAAATTCTACATTATCTAAAATCATGTTTTTACATTAAACATATAATAAATTTTATCTTTTTATTTAAACAATACAATCACATCAAGCATGCAATGGTGAGGTTCGTTAACAATCATGAGTAAATTATTGAATTAAATTAGATTCTGACAATCAAAATAAAGCATGCAGTGGAATAATTTGTTTTAACAATCAAAAGTAAATGAATTGTAAGGCGAACATAATTATGCAGACTATCAAAATTATTCACAAAATATAGTACAATTACATCAAACATGCAATGGTGTTGGAAATCCGTTACAATAATATTGAAAAACATGCATTAAGCTAGGGATTTCCTTCAAATAACAAAGAGTTGTTGTGCAGTCTTCTTGGCTTGTGTCAGTTGACATGCTCCATTTGTTCTTGTTTTCAGGAGCAGACGTTTGGCACGTGGGTGATTGATAATTGAGATGGGCGGGGGGGGTCATATGATAGCATACAGATGGCGTGAACTAATTGATTGTTATTGTAAGACGGGCAGGGGTCAATTCATGGAATGCTCATGTGACAAGAAATATGACTCATGAGATTCCAAGAAAAAGATTGATGATTGTGCATGGGTGAAGTTGAAGATATCCAAGGCTAATCATTGTACAGAGAACAATTGTTCATGAGCTTGATAACATTGTGGTCATTATAATGTATAGAATTCAATGTTTACATGTATGTAGCAGAGAATGAAGCAATTTCCAGCAAAATGCAGTTCGATCACTCTAGGTAAACAATCCATCTTCCCTTAGACATAATTAATCTACCAGGAGCATCGGTAACTAAACCAATATCATACAAAACAACAGATTATGTTTGACGTTGCATAGGCTTATACTTCAACGATGTTATACAACAGCAGGGCCCAGGCTACGGTTTTGTTGAGCACAAGGAACCATACGTACACTACAAATTACACATAATTCTGTTAATTAAGTAGCGATTACTACCACCTAATGCAGAAAACAAATAGATTCAATGCAAAATGGGAGATTGAAATATCCACATTACTAACTTAATGCGTCTGGTTTTGCATAGGATTTGTAATTGACAAATATATACACAATTTGGGTTATTGCTTATGGTATTACAGTTAATTCATCTTGCTCAATGGTATGTAACTAGCCCACAATTACATTCACCATCACCATATGAATGGTATCGATTAAAACCTAAGTTTTAAGAGAGAATTCCCGATGAATTAATTGGAGTAAACTATGACGTATTGTTCACCATTATTTTGGCATACTATGTAATGTAAAAATGAATAGCCGAATTACATTAAATGGATAAATCACTTGGCAAGCTACAACCAATTGCATTATTGTGAGTAAGATTTGGCAAACACTTGAAGGATTAATGATTCATAAACAGCTGGAGGTATGAGTCATGCCGGCTTAGACTGTTTGGCCTTGAAAGGGGACTGACGTTGCAAAACGTGGCATCCCGCTATGCGGAAATCATTTAGAAGATTGAGTCACGCTGCCACTAACAAATGGGTGTAACATGAGAGGAAACTATTTACTTGATTGACACGTGGCACGTGTGGGTGGTTTGGCGGAATTGAGATGGCTGTGTCCGGAAGTAGCTATTTATAAACATCTTACCGTGACTTGCATTTGCAGCATGGCCTGCTATTGGTTGTGACGTCATACTGACGCCGGGAGGGGCAGTGACTGTATTTAAGATATGATGTCACGGGCGATTTGGTAAAGGTCGCCTCATGGCTGTTCATGGTATGGTTAACGGTGAATATGTGTGTACAGATATGGGACACTCCAAAAAATCAGTGTGACTGGGGTTGCATCCAAACTTATTATGACTTCGACGTTGAGCTAATCACCAGGAACCGCGTATGGGAGCCGTGATGGACTTGTTTTCATCATAAAAAAGTAAGGTACAGAGCCGGCACAGCCCAGATTATCGAGTTTGGATAGTGTCTAATATTCATCATCATCATTATTAATAGTTGTACTTCTTATCAAAAGTGTGGAATTGCAGGCTGACGCATTGCCTTCATATTCTAGTTTTACATTATTAAGGGCGGGAGCATGATAGGTAGAGGGGATGTTTGATTCTGAGTATAAGGTAACATTTAAACTTATGTGGAGGGAAGCTAGTCGGACTCAATATATAGACAGCAGAGCCTGAACAACCGACATTAACTAGTAACATTTAAACAGGGCGGGGAGTGACGGTGATGTGATCTGGGCTTGGTTGTAAAGAATATATACATTGTAGGGTGGGCTATGTACATCGGTTGGCGCTACTCTAATACGCATCATCATAATCATCATCATACAAATCATAACAATAACCGTCATCTGAATATACATTGACGTCACTATCATTATTATCTGTATCCTCACTATCTTCATACGAATTATCTCCATCATCAGTACTTCCGTCATCACTATTATCACCATCATTAACATCATTAACGTTATGGCCCACATGTAGTTGCAAATCTAACAATTTCTGCCTCAAATCCTCCAAATCAGCTTTCAAATCTTCTAAATCCGACATGATACAAGAGTTATAGTTACCACTTTTCAGATGATCTTCTAGACGAGCTGAGATGCTGCCGTGTATCCAATGCCACTATTAGTAAGTGAGAGGTCTACAAAGTTTCAAATTCAGACAGTCTCCACCACTTATGTCATGTATGGTTTTGACATGTGTGTGATGAGACGTAGTAACGGAACAAACGAGCAATCTTTATCCAGTTTATTGACCGACTACTCAAAGCCTTCTCTCAACTTATATAGCACCTGTAGCCGGAAGTGAGTCAGATCCGGTGAGAATCTGCTAGATCAACAATGCTGACTGAGCATACCAATGTGTGTGGGTGGTAGGGGGAGCCAGAAGCATGAAACTTCCGGCGATGCCTATGAGTCTAATCTAACTCAGCACTTTTGTAATACAGAAACCCAGCTGATATGTTCGAAATATTATTGTGATCGAGACAAGCTTCAGACAACTCGCCAAACTTGATGATATTTTTGTCTACAAAAATTGTATCTATATCCATGTATTCCAGACTATTGTGTGACAGATCAAGTTGGTGTAAGTTGGGGAAGGGGGAGAGAAACTGAGCCCCAATGTGGGATACGTTATTGTGCTGCATATCCAGGCTGGTCAGGTAAATCATTTGCTCTGTATGGTTGTTTATTATAATCATGTCTGTATTCATCCGTACCAGATTATTATGTGAAATATCCAGGCTGGATAATTTTGGAAATCGAACAAAGTTTCCAAATCCAAAGTGAGAAATCTCATTACTTTTCAAGTTGGAGAAACGTTAGGTGTGGAAAAACGTTAGATTGCTGTGTGAAAGATCCAGGTTGACAAGACACGTCAAAGAAGCTAGAAAGCCATCTCTGATTTGGCGGATACTGTTTTGAGAGGCTAGAATCATTGCAAGTACTTCAACACCATAACAGTACCATCGCTTACAAACAGCTGAGCGTTGAGCTCCACCAAGCAGTTATTTGAGATGTCTAGGTGCTTCAGGGCTAGAAGCGACGTTGAGAAAACTGGTCCCGATTTCTCTGATGCTGTTGTTGGTCATTATGAGAACTTCCAGCTTTTCCATGGTATAATCCAGTCTCTCCAGGAGACTCATTGGATTAGTCGTGAACGTCAAAGAACAGACAGAGGAAACAGCTGCTTGGTCTGGCAGGAACGCGGTAAAAGTCGAGTTCACAAATGAAACCTGGATGCAAGTGGCATTTTTGCTGCCAATGTTTCTAATAATAGCTCATTCTGTTGCGCAGTGCACCGGATGTAAACAAAAGAAGCCCAGAGCCACGTGTCATGCTATACATGTGCAGTTGAGAACCATTTTGCTTGTCTGGTATATTTGTCAACAGAATGGTTTATAAGGATGGAAAATGTAAAACATATTTCATTTTTAGTTGAATATACGTATGTGTACTATCATGTAATTATTTCAATCAAAGTAGTATAATGTCAGCCATATATAGGTAACTGATAGAATGATAAAAATATGGTGTGTTCTATATGGCAATGACTTCAATGTGGCCTGGGTTTTGAACATTGGAAGTGAATATTGATATAAAGATGAAGCATTAATAGGTTGGCAAGATGGCTGAGGTTTTTTATCCATAGGGGTTGAATAGTGTATAGGTACTCGTCATTATTTAGTATATGTCCATCAGTAAACTCAACTTCTGGGCGCTTATATATAAATGTTTCAAATATAAAGTGGTTGGGAAAAAATTAATTGCAATATCAATCAATTGAAGAGCCACCAGGGATGAGGATGACATTTTCCCGCTATGACGTAATTGACTGGTTAATTTACTGCACCGAATGAGGCTGGTAAGGATGCAGTACAAA
Organism: Streblospio benedicti; assembly: GCA_019095985.1. NCBI lineage: Eukaryota > Metazoa > Annelida > Polychaeta > Spionida > Spionidae > Streblospio > Streblospio benedicti. Next base: position 7,445,962 of record CM032660.1, read on the forward strand.
AATTGATATTGTTGCATTTGGCAGGAGCTACCTCCCGGGTTAAGTTTCAACATGAAAAGTCAAGTGGAAAAATCTACTTATATTGAGTATTTAATCTGACTATACATTTATTTTGCAATGAATGGTTTAAAGGATGGAAGATTTCTGATATTCGTTACTGTTTCACACCTTAACTGGCAACATGAAAAATGTTGCACCTGTTTTGTTGTTCCCTTCATTTGAATTAATAATTCATTGGATATACAATTAGATAGGCAGACCATTGAAATATATGATTATTCTGAATCATTTCACACCTGTACATCCATGTTGCACCTATTTTGTTGTTTATACAACTGATGCATCAGGCCACCGGTTGGTCAGAGTGTGCCAACAGCCCCTCCCACTGACACTTTTGCTGGCTTCCTTCAGTTTTTTGCCGCTTAGAAACAGATAAAAGACAAGTGTCCTTGTGTTATATCATATTCAATGAATCCCAATCTCATTTCAATTTTTGCCCCCACCCAGGTACAGTAATTATGGGTAATTTGGCTATAAAGGAGAATATACTAGTATGGTTTTAATAGATCTACGGAAAGCGTTTGTTCATGATAATCTATTAAGCAAATTGTATGTGTGGGTTTCAACAAATGGTCTATTAATCAAATTAGATCATATTTATCTGACAGAACACAATATGTTGAAGTGATTGGAACTTAATCATCGGCTGGCACGATTACATGTGGTGTTACAAAAGGCTCCATTCGAGGAAAAATGTTATTATCGGTATATATCCGTAACCCTGTTGGTTCATAGTGTAATGCACACTGTTGCAATTTGATTTGCAGAGTATAAGTAGACTCTAGCTGATTATATAAACTGCAATCCGTATGCTTAATTTGTAAAGTTTTAATACCGGTCTTGATTTGTGAAGCAGTTGGTCTTGAGATTTGGAAGTAGACAGAATAAAGTTTCTTAATTGTCATGCGTATTATTTCACGGGCATTACATATCAATGATATGGAGCTAGCAGTTAAACGAAAATCATTGTTATGTGCTGATGATTCTGTGCATTTAACCAGATCTCAGTTAAGATGTGTCTCTATTTTCAGCAAGTCACCATTCTTAGAAGACGCTTTGCTATCTTTTATGGAGGGGTCTGTTGTCTTCAACATAGCACATCATAGCACAGCTATGAAGGGTCAACGTGAAACTATGTACTTATATTCTTGTAGCAAGATAAACACATTTTCATGATTCATCAAAATTACATGATCTATGGTGCATTTTGTTATGAAAGAACGCACGCACACACATCCCGTAGGTGCCGATATTGTGCGATTTGAACATGTTTATTTACATTTTGTCACATGGTATTATAAGATAGTATTATTGTGGAACGCAAATCATGGGCTGGTACCGGATCTTTTGAGAGAGGCTTCCTTCTGAAGCAAATGGTACTAGAACAGAAGAACCACTTTTTCAAGACAAATACAGAAGAACCACTATTTTATAAGATATAAGCCTGTTGTAGAGAGTGGGCGCAGTGTGCAGAGTCAGCATTGATGTTCTGCATCATTGATTGGGTTTATTGTGAAAAACTTCTCTTTATTAAAACCGCGTTTTACGTCCAAAACCTTTATAAAGCTACCAGACGTAACCTCCGTATAAAGAGCATCCTATTTAGACCGGAACCTATTCACCTAGTTGGTATGGAATCTACACTTACCCATTACTGATGCCACATATAGTTGTTTTCCCTAACTGACCCGTCGTCACACAGGTCAGTTTACAAATATTATACATCTATTTTACATTTATATTATAATCATATTATATGTCATGTTTCACCACGAAAAAACAGTGTAAAATGCACACAGTTCCTGGAATCCTATTTGTAACATAAGTACTTACTGAATGTGCACAGTAAATGTTCACATTAGAAAAGATAAAGCCAGACATTTCACATATGCAATAGAAAATTTAAATTCATTGCAATCTAATCCAACGTTTTGAAATGACTACTAGCAACCCTGATTGTGATGCCTAGGCGACCTGGGGCACCACCGGCAGTACAACCTCCCTACTGCCTCTGCTCACATCTGTATTGAGAAGTATGCTAGGCAGTACGTCATTTCTTGCCATAGATGCTGCACACACAGATATCGAATTCAAGATCAATACTTTGAATTATTGTTTTAATGAATGCCATTCTCTACACAAATTACTTGCCATATTTATAGTCACATTATGTAGAACTTGCTTTTCGTAGATTGCCTATCATATATGGCTGACCTAAAAGTTTCCCCAGGGGATCCAGGCCAACTTTCCAACCTGTTTTCAGCTTGGCTTCTGTAGCGCCAATGTTTCACACATTATTTCACATTATTTGGCAAACATGTCCCACCTTCCACTAAATCTTGTAACTGTATGTGATGCAATAAATTAGCATAACATGTTAATTGTTCCATGTAATTCCTCAGGCTTCAGGAGGTAGCCACATCTGCATTTGTCTTAATGTAGGAATAATGTAAACATGTACTAAGTATTATGCAAGTATACAAATCAACGAAAATTAGATTGCTTATGTTCATTAGGTACATTCAAATGAACTAATTTGCATACATCATACATTTTCTAATATACCACATTGCCAGCTTTAATTTGATGCATAACACAAAACTATAGTTCAAATGTAAGTTGTTTTTTCATCAATTGTACTGCTGTGAGTAGATTTATATTGCTGTTTTTAGTTACCATGGAAACCAGTCAATTATGCATTACATTAGCATATAATCTTATTTTTTTATGTAGCTTCATCAATTGTATATCTTCTTATATATGCAGACAACTAATTAAGCCACCATGATGAAGAATATTTGAATGATAAGTCACTTCTATGATGAATGCGCTAAATTACGATATTGAATATTGGTAACAGGCTAGCATAAAAGACTCATATACAAACGAATCATTATATTGCTATCAAAATTACTGAGTATGTAGGTTAGTATCTTGGGAATGATATACAATAATCTTTGTAGCCACATTTGTATCTTCCTTAAAGTAGGAAGAATGTAAACATGTATCATATGAGTAAATTACCAAAAATTGAATTAATTAAGGTTATTAGGTATATGCAAATGAGCTGAGTTATATAAAATATACACTGTATAAAAGAGTACAATAATAGCTTAATTGCTTTAATTTAATTTGCATCATACAAATCCATAGTACAAATGTAAATTGTTTTATCACCAATTTCACTGTAGTGAGTAGATTTACATTTTTGTCTGTAGTTACCATGGAAACCAGATAATTTAAAAACTTTCGCAAGAGTCGCCGCATAAGAAAATTCTCATGACATGATAGCCAAGTATCACTTGTATAATGAAATTATGGTTAACAAAATATGGGAGAACGACTCCTCACCACCCCATAATTGATGGTGTTTCTAAGATTTCTGCGGTTGCTGAGACCAAGGAAGCTCATAAAATGTCTACCAGACTATATAATGTATGTGAGTAACATAAGTGCATAACATTGAACTGTATGATTCTTATATGGCGTTTTTTTCTATTTGTTTTTTGTTTGTTGAGGGAGAGTGTGCTGGACAGTAAATGCTGACAATAAATGTGTCCTGTGTTTAAATGCACATTGTATTATATTTAAGTATTACATTTGTGGCTTTGGTTTATTGTATTAACATTATAAGAGGATTCGAAGTTTGGAACTAGAAGGAAAAGGAGGGAGATTGAATTTAAGATGTGTATAAGACAACAGAAAAGTAAAACAACTGTATAATTAAATTGATTAATTTCTCTTTCAATATCTCCTGGTATATGAAATAAAATTCTAAACACAAATTAATTTGCCAATATGTTTAATTAATCACAATTTGTTACATAATTTTGAAGACGTTTCTCATCTTGCGGATGTAGCAGCGTTTGTGGTAAAATCACCAATTGGAACCTGTAACATGTTGGTATACACGAAATATTTTTCTTTTTAAGGCATACATTATGTACATCACCATACAATAGTTTGAATTCATACAACAATACATTATATATATATATCATACATTATATGTATCATAATAAAGAAATTGTACAATAATTAGTTAGTTTTTAAATATAATAATTCCCAGGGCTAAACTTAAAAAGTAAAAACATCATTTATCCCCATTACATGATGAATGAATAAGCTAATCATTTTCATTAACGTATTTAAATATTGTAGAGGCACATATATTTATTTCAAGATACTAATATCGACTTGTAGTAAAATGCATAATTTGAAATTTTCAAATATCCCTTCAAGTGGCTTTGGATGTGTACTATTTACAATATGTCCTCAAAAACCCTTAGTGTTGAAATCAATCAATTTGGCATGTCTTTACATATTTATTGTGTGAGCGTATTATGTATTATCAGTCCAAGGATTCTTGGTTTTATGATATTCTGTATAATTATCATTGCAAAAATAGCACATCTTTGTTGTCGACTAAGTAAGGTAATAAACGTCAACTTGGATCTTGAGATTCTTTTTTCTTACTTTCTGATACTTCCCCATCCAAAACTATATCACCCATTCTCTATTTTTCAGAAAGTGCCATTGGCAAGAAAATGCCAGCACACAGACAACGAAGATGACGCCGGCTATGACGAAGATGACGACACGCCATAGGAGAAATTATGTATAATAAAAGCCCTGTGTGTCTGTGTGTGTGTGTGTGTGTGTGTGTGTGTGTGTGTGTGTGTGTGTGTGTGTTGTGTGTGTTGTGTGTGTGTGTGTTTGTGTGTGTGTGTGTGTGTGTGTGTGTGTGTGTGTGTGTGTGTGTGTGTGTGTGTGTGTGTGTGTGTGTGTGTGTGTGTGTGTGTGTGTGTGTGTGTGTGTGTATAGAAATCGGCAATTTTCTCAGTTGGACGACACTGTCAAAACCTACGCTAGCGTAACTATAAGAATATTGCGTGTCAATATTTTAGGATATATTACAAAGCAATCCCTGGCCTGTCTGAATTTGATCTGTAATAGAAAGAATACCAATCAAGGCAATGAATGGAATTTTTCCACATGATGTTCAAAGTTTATACTGCTTAAAAGTGTCAAAGATTTAGATCTACATCTACATCTATCACTTATTGGAATGTGCCAAGTGAAGTATGGGTTATCCTGCTAACCATTGGAATGTTCACAGATATTCCAAAAGCCACAGAAGACCTGATGTGGATGGCGTTTGTTTATGCTCATACTTACCAGGACAGTCCATCTCATCAGATCCATCAGGACAGTGTGTGTAACCATCACATCTCACACTTTCGTGCATGCATGGTCCATCTGCACACTTCCACTCATACGACTCACAGACTACAGTGATGGAAAACAGTCGATGATTGTATGATTTATAAGAGAGAGGTTTGAAAGCCATGTTTATACTCATGAGTTGCTTTAAAATGTGGCAAACCATCTTTTACCACAGAGATGCATCTATTTGATAGGGCAGTGAAACCAGTCTTCATGTACGGTTCTGATCTACTTGGTTACAAAATTTTTAAATGCCACACTCTATACAATGAAAAGTTTAATGATATCTTTGAAAAATGCCATCGTAAATTCTGTATATATATTCTTAGTGTAAACAAATATGCCCCATTACTAGGTATTTATGGAGAATCAGGCAGGTTTCCTTTATGCATTAGTGGTGTTATCCTTTTTGTAAAATGTTGGTATAGACTTGATCAATGTGACAAGTCTGATGAATTACTTTTTAACGCTTATTATAACAATAAATCCACAATTAGCTCCTGGTGGAAAAGTGTACTAAACTCCTGAAGTTTGCTAATCTTGATATGAACCAAGTAGGTCAGAAAAAAAATTAATTATATCACTAATCTGATTATCCAATATCAAGTTTATATGGTACACTGCATGTGGTCTCATGTTCATATGCATAGTCTTTTCATGCAAAAAAACCGAAAAAAAAATCCTAAAGTTTAAAAAAATCAGGGAACATTGTTAAACAATAAAATGGACCACTATCAACCAGCAATAGGAAGGGTATATTTCACAAACCAGTTGCAAGATTAAAACAGTTCTCTTCACCATATAAGTGTTGTTTCAATATATTATAACATGTAGTGCCTTCATTCATTTATTGATCCTTACATGTAAAATTTGTGTACATTGTGGGTATCATTAATGTTGTAAATATATCTCTTAATACACCATAGTATTTATAAGAAAATATATACAAGTAAGTTTAATATTGTATAATTGTAAAGTAATTCCATTTGTTTTATTTTGTGTCTGTTGGATTATTGTAAGAATGGTAATATATATTGTACTAAAATATAAATAATGTAAATGTAAAATGATATAAATTAAACAACAGTGATTGTTAAACAGGTTGAAAAGGAGGCTGTTGCCTAGAAACCAGGTACCATTGGATAATAGATTTTTAAAACCTTATGACTTTTTCGGTTATTGCATGGAAAGACTATTCATATTAACACTAATCTGATTGCTAATGTCATAAAAAATGAAGTTATTTCTGAATGGAAACAAGGTTTATTCAATGATATCTATTTGAAGGAGGCATTAATTAATGCTAAATAATTTCATCACCTTACGTTAGACACACCCACAATAACTTACTCAAGTTACTTCAAATAAACTCCAGCAATTGCTTCCAAGTGTATAATTACAGGAATTAGTATGTGACCCCACTCTTAACGTAATAAACATTATTTCCCTTTGGTAATTACATACATATTCATATAATGGTGTAAATAGTCATATTTACGATAGTTTCAGCTTTAAAATGATATGTTAACTGTCACAATTGGACTGATAATAACGAAGTTACAAGCAAACAACCACATCTTAGGTAAAAGACATATTAATCAACTTGGCGCCAGGGGTGTTCTCTTTGTGTCAGCCTTGAATAGGCGTTAATGCAAGGGAGGCTTTTATACAAGGGGGGCGTTTATTGATTCAAAATTGTGTCTAACCCAGCGTCTAATTTGAGGGGAGGCTACCATTTGGGCAGAGGCTACAAAACGTGGAAATACAGTAGAAGAAAGAATTTGCAAATTCTGTAATAGGAGTGAGGTAGAGGATGAAATTAATTCTTTATTACATTTTGATTTATATAATGCTGAGAGAAAACTACTTTTTGATAAAGTTCATGCGTCTTATAAAGGAATCATTAACATGAATGACCTTTGTAAGTTTATGATTTTTATAAATACTTGTGACACACGTTTTCAAAATGCTTTTGGTTATTTTATAACCACATGTTTAAAAAACGTAATTCAAAATGATATTAGTGGCTTATTGCTTTTCAAACTCATTTGTTTATTTAGCACAATGTATTTGATTTTGACAAATGTACAGTCTCATACCAGAGACTCACCAGGCACCGCTAGGTGCCTGGCTAGCAAAGCCTAATAAGTCTGGAAGGTGATACTTAAGCAGGACATAGGCGAGGGACGAGCAGTCTGCTACGAACTGAAGAAAAATAAACTACTCAACAAGCAGCTGGCGTTCTCACTACTTAACACTGGTGTAGAACACACAAGATTTAACCCAACGCAGCAAAGCGAATATATGCAATTATATAGTCCACAAATACAGTGTATGTGTTGTTCATATTTTACAAACGCCCTGCTGCAGTGTACCCACTCTTACTGAATTCAAGACAGTCTGTTTCATCAGATTTATCATTGCAGTCAAGATATAAGTGCCATATTGTAACCTTGAATTACATTTTCTAGAATTTATTAGCTAAGTACTGTGGAATAAATTCCTCATCAGAGAAAAAAATATCCAAAAATATAAAAAACAATTTCTGACTATATGAAGCAAATTGCCTGTAATAAATACAAGTTTAAAATATATCTTATTGGTAAGCTAGTATGTAAACCAGAAAAACTGATTCAAATTTATCTTTTTTCAACCAATCCTCACCAACAGTTACGACATAAAAACCCAACAATAATGAGAGCACCTGCTGTTGTTCAAACATTCAATTTAGTATACATATTGTAAGCTTTGTTTTTCTTCTGCTAGTCATCATTCCGTATCATTGGACTTGGATGGTACAGTAGTACATAGATCTATAAAATGTTTATGAGATTATTACTGTCATATATTTCAACCCCACTCACTGTGATTTAGACAGTCCATTTCATCAGAACCATCCAAACAGTCGGAATAGCCATCACATCGAGATCCTTCCCATAGACACAACCTCCATATGCACACTGCCATTCATCGGGCCTACAGGCTATAATATGAAAAATATATGATCGTGATATGTGAGTCAACCAGATCTCTCTGTGGTCAGGATACAACAGTTACAACCCTACAAAAGAACTAGTTTGTACTTATTCATATTCAGTTTGGTCATCGTTACATGTGGTGCCAAAACTTTCTGTTTTATGCATTACTCATTTGGAGGAACAGTCTTCATATTTATATATTAAAAGACACACGTTACGTGTTCATATTTTTATTGTATATGTATATGCAATCTTATACCTCATAAGATTACATAAGGATGCACGTACGCATGATGTAAGTATAATGTAAGGATATTGGCGTAATATGAATAGGCAATGCCTAAGACAGGCGCAGCATGTTTATAACCTAGGGATTAGAAAAAATAAACTAAATTTGTATACATTTGTATGCACATGGTAAAACAAAATAACTAATCAAAAAACATTTGGGGGTATTTTTATTACAAAATGTATGATCTTTTTTACTTGTTGGTAAAATATGATAAGGCCATAAAAATCATAATATTATAAGAAATATTCAAACTCAACGTACAATGCTGCTGTGTACTTTTAGATAAATTAAAATATGATTGTGACGTATTTGATGGACTAGTTCATGCTAAGTGTGAAACAAAATTTTAAGTATTACAGCACATTGGCAAATCAGTGAACGCTTACTGTAAAATTAGAATATTTTATGGCTATTAAATTATTTTGTGACCATTTAATTTTATGATTTTTCCATCCTAGACATACTTTACACAGGCTATTAATGTTTGCTGACTATTTAAGTTTGAGTGTTTGCACCTACCCACAAAAATTCGCAAATTACATCATGCACAAACATTTCTAGTTTTACAGTATTTCAATATTGTCACTTTATGACCTAATCTTTCAAATAACTGTTCTCTAATAAAAATCATTTGCATGTATGACACACTGGATAGTTATACATAAGATAACATATTATTAATTATTTTAAAAACTTGAAAGCATGTGTGATGTCATAATTTTATGGACGACAACTTTATTCCCAACTCGGGGCTTCTTACAATATTTTTCTCTTAGACACTTATTCTGTAAAGCATTAGAACTGATTAACACCTTGTGCTTCTTCATAACTTGAAAGGATGTACACACTACAGAAGGTTTGAACATTTCAGGCTTTTAACCATGCAAAATGGCCATATTGTTAAGAGGCAAATGGGCTATGACTGGAACAGCTGTGTTTATATGCTTTTTGAAACATATAAATAATCCCTAAGATTTCACATCCAATGTTTGCTTAATCGTTAATGGTGTTGTATAATCTCCTGTGCATTTGGATATTATTGACCAATAGAAGTTATGCTATCCTTCACTGGTTTAAGTCAGTGGCAGTCCCAACCATGCAAATTGCTCTTACATTTTAATTGGGCTTTACCTTTTTCAAAATGTGTAAATTTGCAAATTTACAGTTTGAAAATGATGGAATGATGAGATTTCTGTAAGCGTGCATATCTAGGTTACTTAGAAGCATGAAACTTTGCGTTGGTGCAGTATTTTAGTTTAAATCATGTCTAATAATTTTTAGAATAAGTGTCTTCAGAAAACGTTCTTTTATCTGGCAAAAAGCAGTGGAACAGAATTGGTGTCAGTACAATCGGCTGATTTTGATAGAGATTCCACTCAGATTGTGCTAAGTGGTGGGCAGGATCCGATATACCTCCATCTCTAATCATTTCAGATTTCAAGTCTAATGTTCGAATGCCCACCCTCAATTGCCATTTGAACTGCTAATGTTCCGCATTAAGCACAATAGCTAATGTAAACGATTGTCCGCGACACGCCTGCAGCATATGAGGTGAAGATTTGGTATCCGTGGGAGGCTGGGTCAAGTAATGCACTGTTACAGTCACGTTCTGGTCCATTAATCCACAAATAAGCCAGCTCCAGTTTTGGGGACAGGCTTCCTCTGTCATAAACACATTTTGAACAGGGTGAATAATAAATTTATATTGATTTGTATTGCAACATACATTTGTGCTTGAATATACGTATAAGCCTTACCTTGCAGTAATACTATCAACTGATATGACAACCGCCGACTACAGACTATGATAAGTTTATAACTAAGCGTGTACACATAAATCGCAAACTCTGCCATCTTGTGCTACTTTAACCTAGATACTGTCATTACTGACACTTGACTGTTCACAATATTGTCTTATTATTATTGACACAAGATCCAGATCTATGCACAGTTCAGATGCACAGTTCACAACTATCCTTATGAGTCATGAAAAATTATCCATCTAGATCTATATCTTTTATGAAGACTGTTTTTAGTAGTAGGAATATCCATTTGGTTAAGATTTAATGACACTACCACTTACATTTTAATATTTTCTTAACGTTGCGGTCACCATCACGGGACCTTCAACAGAAGTGACTTCTTCTGGTCTTTTTGATGACGTCACATCGGCGCTTCGTCTGACAGGTGGAATTGTGTCAGACAGCAGATGGAGGAGGGTCGGGGTTTAGGTTTAAGGTTTAGCTGCGGTTGGTGCTTGTAGAACGTGTCGTCGAAAAAATTAAGTGCATCAGCTGTCAGTGTTCTCGAGAAAGAGCTGAATTATGCAGTGACTCCGAACAAGTTTCCGATGGAGGATTTCATTGTTGCCGCTGAAGAAGCAAATCAATTAAGTGAAAACGAACCAGCAAGCCTCAGAGGAGATGTTGCTCATGTATTGAAAAAGCAGAACTCCCGGGGTCGAACGCTCTCTAAAGAAGAAAAAAAAGCCCTCGTCGGAACTGAAAATGGATAACGACATTCTAGTCCTACCAGCTGATAAGGGAAAGCGACAGTTGTGATGGACAGGAAGTCCTACCAAGATAAACTTCATAAACTACTCGATGACAGAAATGTGTATGAAGTGCTAAAGAAGGACCCAACCAGTAAGTACAAGAACAAACTTGTCAACATACTACGTTCTTGAACACTGCCAAAAAAATATCTCCTCAGTTGTACCGAAAGATATACCCTACCTCAGAACAAATCCCAAAATTCTATGGTACCAACGATACAAAAAAGACACTCCACTTAGACCGATAGTGTCAGAGTATTGGCTGTATATCTTACCCAGAGGCTAAGTTCTTGTCTTATGTGTCAACCGCAGTTAAGCCTTAACCAAGGCAAGAGCATCCCCCCCTCCCCTGCTCCATCTGCTGTCTGATGGGAATTCCACCTGTCAAGTGAAAACACGGTCGCTTATGTAATTGGTAGATAAAATAAACTTGGTTAGTTACTAACTGGGTTGGCAGGTTTCCGCCACTGGCGGTTTAAAACCACAGTTTAATCCGCGGTTTAAACTGGCCGGTGATTTATACTTTCCCGCCACTGGCGGAAACCCCAAAGCGGCGGAAACTCAAAATCTCCCTTAAAATCATTAGTTTTGTCTTAGTACTAAGTACTTTGCCTTAGTACTAACCTTAGTACTTATATTATGTTGTGGTAAGTTTGAGAGGGTTGTTGATAGAACTGGAATTTGATTTTGAAGTTACTACTGACATTGTTGTGGTAAGGGTTTGGTTAGAACAATTGGTAGCTATAAATTGTTTCGCCATACAGATATCAAATCATAGTTGTAGCCAGCATTCATTGTGAACAGCTGATTGTAAATTCATTGTGATTATTTAAAGAAATGCAAAATGTTTAAAGGTGGAAGGCCAAAACATGCTGTATGGCAGCATTCTTGTAAAATCATTTAAAAACTTTCTGTTCCTTTATATAAATGCAATAAACATAATTACATAATAATGTTAATATAAATTAAAATAAAACATAAACACATGGCTATCAAACACCCTGATATAGCATCTTCTGGACAGGAATTTTCCCCTAGTTTAGTTTCTGCCAGTTTACGCCAGTTTCTGCCAGTTTCCGCCAGCCCGAAAAGGAGATTTGGACAGTTTAGCTGACGCCATGTTTATGCCACTTGTCCGACGGAAATAGGTTTCCGCTGGTGGAAACCCAACCCTGTTAATAGTTAGCTTAATTGGCACCTCGTCAGGTATATTATTTCAAAATGAAAGACGAAAATAAGAAATGTATTTGATGATGGTAAATAATTGGAGAGAAACTCCCTCTTCTGGAGACCCCCCAAATAAATTGATCAATGTCAATGTGATAAAAATTAAAATGTCTGGGAGAAAAAAGATGGCCGCCTAAAACTAAAACATGCATATGTGAGTCAAGTCCCTAATAAGGAACATGCTACTGGCAGGCTCTGCTGCCACTGTATGATGCTGCAATATGTGCAGGTGCTATGAATACTACTCCAAAATAAGCATGATATTTACATTTTATGAGTATATAAAACACATTCTGTATACTGTTATACTGTCATATATTTCAACCTCACTGTGATTTAGACAGTCCAATTCATCAGAAAGATCGTAACAGCGGTGATGGTTATCACATCGAGCTCCTTCATGGACACAACCTCCATATGCACACTGCCATTCATTGGACCCACAGGCTGTAATATGAAAAATATATGATTGTGATATGTACCGTGAGTCAATTATGTTTATGATACATAAGTCACAACATTTTTACCTACGCAACTTTGAAAACCACCGATTTCCTAAACTTTCTAATCAATACACAAATGTTGATAATTCACCAACAAAAAAGAATGAAAATCCCTAGTGATGTTTCTCTCAGAAGGCATATTTCTTCAAGAAAATCAGCATTTGTAAAGGGGCGGTCTAAACAAACATCGGAGGGCATGGGGGGCTAGGTCACTTTTATTTTAGATAAATAGTTTGTTTCTGCATTTGTATCCCCCCAAAAAAGTTTGTTTCATATGTGTCCAGACAAAATTGTTTTTCTTTAAAAACGAATTTTTTCATGTGCAATGCTCCAACCCGGCAATCATAGTATCGACTTGGATGTTATAGTAGTACATAGATCTATAAAATGTTTATGAGATTATTACTGTCATATATTTCAACCTCACTCACTGTGATTTAGACAGTCCATTTCATCAGAATCATCCAAACAGTCGGGATAGCCATTACATCGAGCTCCTTCAGAGACACAACCTCCATATGCACACTGCCATTCATCGGGCCAACAGGCTATAATATGAAAAATATATGATCGTGATATGTGAGTCCCCACCCCTGTGGTCAGGATACAACAGTTACAACCCTACAAAAGAACTAGTTTGTACAAATCACATTCAGTTTGGTCATCGCTACATCATGGTGCCAAAACTTTCTGTGTTATGCACTGCTCATTTGGTAGAACAGTCTTCATATTTATATATTAAAGACACACTTTACGGGTTCATATTTTTATTGTATATGCGATAATGATCTTATACCTCATAAGATTACATAAGGATGCAAGTACGCATGATGTAAGTATAATGTAAGGATATTCAGAATCGATTTCTTGCTTCCGGTTACCTAACCTCACAAAAGTTTTGGTGCATCAAAATAAAATGAAATGATCTTTTGTCCGAACCCCATTTTGAAGTGATAAAAAATATTACTTTCTAAGCGATGTCCGAATTCAATTTTGAACTTGGAAACGAACTGACAACATTTTGTGGCCTAACTTTCCGAGACCTCGTTGTGAAAACATCCGCAATCAAAATGCTGATTCGCCGCATCATTAATAACGGTAATAATATAACACGCTGCTTGATGGAGGCTGCGATTCGTGTGATGCCATGTTGAACTCGGGAAGAGCACTGCACCAAGACTACAGAGACTGCTAGAGGAAATATTTTTTCAGGATGCTGTCGAAGGTTTGTACACAACTTAAATGTTATATAGTAAAATTATGATATAATCAGCATATCTAGTACTGCATAGTCTCAGCGAATATGGTTGAATAACGGTAGAATCTGGTAGATCTAGTTACCCAGTAGAATCCATACTCCAGAGTCTGGCAGAGATTCAAGCTCAGCTAGATCTACAGGCAGATCCAAGGGGTGGGAGGGGGTGCAATAGGGCAAGGCCCCCCCACCAAAATTATTCATTTTTAATAGGGCTCATGACTGCCATCCATCCTCGAAATCCATGAAATCCAGTAAATGCCCCAGCGACACACGGCCGTTTTTGAGCCTGTGTCAGCCA
>CM032660.1:7467187-7488798 GCA_019095985.1 Streblospio benedicti
TTTCCTAAGACAATAATCAAAGATTTTTGAGTTATTTTGACTGAATATAATTCGTTCTTTTAAAAAAGAAATTTAATTTTTTTGCTTCATTTTAGTTGAGATCTCGTCACGGGCTAGACGACAGTAAAGAAAATAATTAGTCAATCTATATATATTTTAAATAAAACATCACATTGAAAGACTATTTATTATTCATTTATTAAATACATCAATAATCTTCTACACATTTTTTGCTAACCAATTTTGTGTTATCACGAACTGTAATTTAAATCCGACTTTGATATAGTTAGTTTGCTATTGTCACAAAATTGTGGGTAGCCTCAGGTAGTATTGCAGTAAGCATGTTGTAGGTAGCCTCACAGTCTTGCGAAGCATGACAGCAGGGCTGCAGTAGTATATAGTAATCAGTCTTGTGATTGAGTATGTGGTTGAAGTCATTGGGTGTTCAGCTGTCATGTGAGAAACAAGTGGTTTGGAAAAGGTGCGGGAAAAGTGGTTTTAAAGGAAGCATTTCAATAACTGGAAAATGATTTGGAAGTGTTTTAGGATTGTGTCAAAGATATAATTTCGGGATTTGCAAGCAACTGTAAGTTAACTTTATTTCGTTAGGGTCTGAAGTACTGTGTGCGGTATATTAGTGAAAATGTAGCATTTATTGCATGAAGTTTATTGATAAAATGTAATT
Organism: Streblospio benedicti; assembly: GCA_019095985.1. Taxonomy (NCBI): domain Eukaryota; kingdom Metazoa; phylum Annelida; class Polychaeta; order Spionida; family Spionidae; genus Streblospio; species Streblospio benedicti. The sequence continues at coordinate 7,467,873 of CM032660.1, forward strand.
TCCTTTATATGGTGTGTGATAACTATTTACACAGTAAGTGTATTGGAGTAATGGTGAATAATGCATTTGAGGCTAAATAGGTGTGGTATATAAATGGACATTGTAACTTAGCGCAGTGGTATATGATTGTTGATGATTGTAGGGACACCCAATCATTTTGGGCCTACATTCTGCTGGTGTCTGCAATGAAAGTGGAGCGCTCAAGAGCTATTGGTGAACGTGGTACATGCATGGCTGTATTTTGACTGAACTCGTGGACCAGTTGGGCGTGGCAGATGTGAAGGGCATGTGAAGGACTTTTGAAGGACACCATTGGAAATTCTATTTGTTTGTGTTGTGATCTGTGAAATAAACTTGTATTATTTAAGCATAGTTCAGTTACTGTCTGGTTGGGGATCATCAGGCCCAAATATACTTCACCTGACCCGCTCTCCAGGGGATCTTGTGACAATTATGGCGAGCTTGCCACGATATTTCTTACTAGATAGTAATGAATTGAGTGGCTAAAGCTGAAAGTAAATGAAAGAAAGGATTGTTGAGATTTATATTGTGCCGCTTAATGATTGTTTAAGACTTTGGAATTCATATGAAAGAGTGTGTAGTATTGTATTTTGTGTCTAAATTCATAGTTATTCTTACAGAGACCAGAGTGCCACAGCTTTATGTGTCCTTGTGGTGGGTGTGTGAGGCAGGTGATGAAAATCGTGTGGTGAGGATCTCGTAGTCGATGGAGTTGGTTGGTGGTAAGCAATCTGTTTGTGTTTGGGGTATGCTTAGATACGCCTTATTTGAATTGTTGTGAGCTTTTGTTGGTAAGAATTGGTGTGTTGGCAGGTATTGGTTGCATTAATTACTAGTTTAGTGAGTTTAACACAGTTTGGTACCTTGAGAATGGTGATGATAATATTGGTTGATGTTGTCGTTGGCATTACAGGTAGAGTTAATTGTGAGGTTAATGAGGATCGTAATAAGTTTAGAGATGAAACAAGAACAACACGGTTTGGCATCATAAATTTTATTAACCTAAACTACATGAAAGAGGTTGATAAATGAAGTAGAAAATGTAAATATTGCCCTTGTGCAATGAGGCTCATTTAACAATTTATTGGAGGAGATCAATGTATGAAGAGGAAAGGTGTTGAGAGGATGAATGGCTAATATGAGATGAAAGGAAAGTTGATAGATGATCAGCCGGTTAATAGCCTCGGTTGGCTGAGGCGACCGTTATAGGAATGAGGTGTGATTGCAGGGCTGGTGAGAGGTAGATGAAAGGAAGTTGCGAGGAGCATGGGGAAAACAAGGAGGCATTTGGGAGTGGTTGGGTGGGAAAATTTGGACGTGCAGCGTGGCAGTAGAACAGAGAATGATGAGAAGTGTTATTATTTTCAATATAGATCTTATCCATTGCATATTAGACATTACATTGGTACAGGATTATCACAACCCGGCCAACAACATGCATATAGATCTATATTAATATAATCTATTCCGTATCAATTCATATTGAAAACCTAAACACTAATCCATCAGCTTAAGTATTGTAACCTTTTCAGATGAACACCTGAAATGTCACAGAATTATTCATAAATTCAACAAACATTACAGGTAGAGTTCATTGTGAGGTTAATGAGGATGGTAATAAGTTTAGAGATGAAACAAGACCAACACGGTTTGGCATCATAAATTTCATTAACCTAAACTACATGAAAGAGGTTGATAAATGAAGTAGAAAAAATGTAAATATTGCCAAATGTAGTGTGCCAAACCGTAGTTGTGGTTGGAAGGGCGAGAAGAGTAGGAAGTGGGAAGGTTGGGAATGGGCAGGGTGTTGTAAATGATATGCGAAATGATAATGATAAATGATATGCGACATTTTGCTAAGTTTTCAATTTATACAGGTTAAACAGACAAGCAGTAAAGTCCTGGAAGACAGTTCAACTGGCGTCACACTTGCAAGCTCGCCGTGCGAGCCGCTGGTCGGTTTGACGGCAGAGCGGTGGAGGCAAGGCGATGAGGCTTGGAGTGGCTGGGAGTGGCGAGGCTGGTGTGTTTAGAATTGGCTTGCGAGGGGGGCGTTAATTGCCCTCCTGGTGGGCTTCTAGATGCTCATACGTGCCGAGCTGGAAGGCCGGGCAGGCAGTAGCGGAGCAGTCAGACGTTTGTTTCTGCTGATTTTGGGTTTGTGGCCTCGACCACACGTGGAGGCATCGGAGACGTTCGTCTGTTGCCTGTGCCCATGTTAGATGGCCTGTATCGATGTGACTCATGACGACTGCATGAGAGGAGCGGACGGCCTCCCACTTGTAGGAGCAGGCGTCTTCCATAAGTGCCTTGAGGTGCGCCTTCATGTTGTCCTTGTCCTTATCAGGGGAGTGTTCTATCATGTTCAGGTAGCCGAATGTGAATTCGGCAGTTGACAGGGAGTCGTAGGTGGCGGGAGCGTCGCTCCTGTAGATATGGTAATGCGGCCAGTCTAAATCATATTCGACTTTGTGAGAGGCAGTGTGGAGCTTTCCTGACTTTTTTACCTTTCGTTGTCTTTTTGTGGTGTTTCCTGGTCGCTCGCGTCTGTGTCATCCTCGTCTTCTGTAGCATCTAGAGGGCCTAGGTCTCGGAGGCGCTTGAAGTGTGGGCAAACGCGCCGGGCGGCGACGTGTTCTTGGAGGGCGGCGACGGTGGGGTCTCCAGGTGGGAGATCCTGTCGGTGAGTGCGGAGACTGCATCAAGCAGCCTGGCCACGCTGTTGTCTTGAGAATCCATGTCAGGTGGTTGCTCAACTACATTCACACTTCTTCCCCTGGGGGCGGGCGTGTATCAGATTGCACTTTGAGCAACGGATTTGTCTAGACATTGTGGTTTTATCCGAATTCTAGTCAGTGGTATTGAGGTACAACGTTACGGTTTAATAGATATGACCATATTGGATATGATCTTTTCTTTATAAAAGTGTTACTTATCCAACAAAATGTTAATGTTCGTATTGTATTCCCGGAGATAGAGAAAATTTGGACGGAGAAAATTTGGACGTGCAGCGTGGCAGTAGAACAGAGAATGATGAGAAGTGTTATTATTTTCAATGTAGTTCTTATCCATTGCATATTAGACATTACATTGGTACAGGATTATCACAACCCGGCCAACAACATGCATATAAATCTATATTAGTATAATCTATTCCGTATCAACTCATATTGAAAATCTAAACGCTTATCCATCAGCTTAAGTATTGTAACCTTTTCAGATGAACACCTGAAATGCCACAGAATCTATATATAAATACGCTTAAGGATTTTCAAACTTACACGCATCAATGTTGGCTGGGCGGAGACGGCTTACGTTGGTCTCAAATCTTACCTTCTGTCTTGCAACGTCGCATTCACTTTCCCTTTCCTGTCGGGTTTTCGTGTATTTCAAGATTTATTTCAAAATCGGTGAAAATTGCCATCCAAACGTCCTTGGCCTTCATTACTGCAGCATGGTGCTTACGTAATCGACATAACTACAGCAGCAAGCACCTGCCCTATAGTATTCCTGTTGGAGTCATTTGACGCCAATCAATACGCACAGACGTTCCACCAACCTCCAAGCAGTAATCATAACGCCCTCTTTCAGTGAGACCAAAGAGCATTAAACTATCTCTGGCGATAGTTCTGGGGGTAGAACAGTAGTGGGTGCTGTCACAACGATAGATGGGTTGCCAGAGCAGTTTAGTTTAGTTGGTGTTCATCTGTATTATGCAATATTCATTATTGATTAGTGATGTGGTGATGGCTGTGTGCTATCAGGACAGGGGTGCAGGTGGTATCGGAATGGGTAGCGGGATATAGTGAGATATGGGGGTGGGTAGGTGGGGGAGATAGAACAGTGGTGGGTGGTGTCAGGACAGTGCAGATGCTGCAGACCAGTACTGTACAATATTTTGTTTCTAAAATATACTGGGGGTTAAGTGTGGGTACGGGCAGTGTTTACTTAGAAATAAGGCATGTACATATAGTTCCTATAATGATTTGTCGTCCTCACGGGTTCGCATTGACTTTCATGGAACATTTTCCTACTATGGCTGTTGTAATGTAGCAAAGCAGAAGGCAAGCAAGTTTGAACAAGGGAAGAGGTGGAAATTTGCTAGAAAAGCTATGCATTAAATTGTGTCAACATTATCTATTTGTTTTACTCCCTGAGCCAAATGTTTGTCCTTTTCATTGATACACCGTGATTTTCACGGGGTCTTGCCACTCCATTATTCATAAATTCAACAAACATGTGATGTCAATGTTGTGAGATGCGATTGAGATGATAGGATAATGAGATGGGCATTGTTTTACAGCCCTACAGGATGAGTGTACAGGCTATTAAAGGATCTGCAAACGTAGGCGCAGATTACCTTAGTCGTGTTGTTGTGTAAGTGTAGTATGGTGTAAATATCTGAGATTGTGACAGATTTGTATAGGATGTACTAGATGGAATTACTAGGTGAACGTAGTAAATTTGTGATGTGTGCAAGAAATGGAGATTTCTTTTGTAAAATAGGGGGATATGTCACAAAATTGTGGGTAGCCTCAGGTAGTACAATACGAAAGCCACTGTAGGTCGGACTGCCCTTGGACTCAAAAGCCCAACTCCTACAGACGGGGTGGTAACTGGCCCACCGACTGCTAGGACTTACTCCCTTGATGTCCCAGCCATCAAGATTTCGCCACGCGGCGTCCAGCGTTGCTGGGCAAACCTGGCCAACACTCAATGGTGCCGCCTACCTGTCAGCAGAACATACCACCCTCGACCCGTTGGTCGGCTTGATATGCTCTTCCCCACCCGGCGCATCCTACTTCTTGACCAGCGGGATGCCAGACTTGGACCCGCTGTTCTTGGAGGCACGAGCTCTTGCCCTCTCTGCTGATGCCGACGGAACAGGATTCCGCTTCACTCGGCCGGTGGGTTCAGCTTGGGCAGCCCTGTCGCCGCTTCCTGGTAAACTTCGCAGGAACGGCTGTGGGACCCCGGTGTCGGACGTCACATCCATACTTGCTACGGAGTGGGACGAACGGCTCTGGCTGGCCGAGTACGAACTGAGAGTTCGCAAGGGCGCTGTCGGGCCTAAACCCCATCGTCGCCCCCCGACGTCCCCAATCCGCTCTCGACTTCCTCAGATTTCCTTGTCATCTTGACGGAGTCTGATGCTGCTCCAATGCTCTGGAACTGGTCATAACAACCGTCCAGCTCTTGTTCCAGGGCAGCAGACTGCAGAGTAACCTGTGGGCTGTCAGACCCTTGATTGTGATCTCCCTTAGAGTCGTGGTTCTGCAGGGATAGGTTGCGCAGATTGTCGATCAATTCCCTGAAGGTTGCCGACATCTCGCGAATGTGGTCTGCATTCTTCGCGCCTTGCCGATGCATGCGATCCATGTCAGCTATCCGTTGCTGCGCGAACTCCTTGTACAATTTGGCCTCTTGCTGTGCAAGTGCCAATTCCTGCCGCAATGAAGGCGTCCCCATCTGTCGTCGTGTTGAGCTGGTCAACCATGATACAGGGCGTGGAACGTTCGGGCACCAAGCGGAGTTCATAGGCCAGAGAGAGTTCTGCCGATGTGGTGCTGGGTAGATGAGAGGCCAGAGTCTGACGCATGAAATCCTCGAGTCCGGCAACCAACTGTCGTACACAAGTGTAGACAGCCGAGTGCACGTCGAACTCGGGAACAGCCTTCTTGTGGGCAGTGAGCATGTCGCGCGCATTGGCGATCTCCCCCACGCTGGTCATTCATTAGGTCCTGCAGCGTTCGCCAGTCGGCTGCCCGAAAGTCGGCGGTCGCGCCATCGGCACCACCAGCTCCCCTCAGACAACCACTGCAGCTCCGCCCGACTTGAAGTGTGGCGCACACGCAAACTCCCCTGAGGAATCGCGTATGACAAGTTCCTCGCGGACAGCCTGTACTTCTGCGGTGAGCTGTTTGCATCTGCCTTGCGAAGTCTCCAACTCCGTTTGCAGTGCGTTGCGCTCCCTCCGAGCGTCATCTCTCTCGGCGTGTAGGCGATTGACCTCCTCCTTGTACTCGTTGCCTCTCTTGGTTTGGGTGAGGAGCTGTTGGTCCCGGGCCCACTTAGTCTCCTTGGTGCTGAGCTCCTTGTCCAAAGCGGCATGTTCGCTGCAAAGAGCCGCCAATTCCTCCTCGGCCTTTTGCGTGCAACCTACCCAAGTGTCGCAGTCGTGACACAAATGACACGCGATGGAGGGTTTCTTCCCACCGCGAGGTGTCAGGCTAATGCTCGTGGAGTCGGAGCAACCGCGCTTCTGCGCAACGCCACTCTCTCCCCCAGCGCCTCGCCCACCACGCTGACCCGCTCGGGATGCCCATGATGGAGGAGGTGGTGTGCCAGTGCCGGCAGCACCCGTAGACAGGTACTCCGACGAGCTGGTGACGGTAGCCACAGGAGGTTTCTTCGCTGTTGGACTTTGCGTCGGGGTCGACGAGGGAGCAGCAAGCCCCTTCACCGACTTGAAGAGGGCCTGCATCACACTATGCCTCGCAGGCACCGGTGTGGATACAGGCTCGGGAGCTCGAGTCGCGGCTGACTTCTTGCGCGGGATCTTTGGCAAGAAGCCGCTTTGTTGGTGCGCACCGGTTGCGACGCTGCCATCTCGCTGTACCGGCTCGGCCCCTTAGGGACTGTCACCATGTACGAGCTGAGAACAGACGTCCACCATGCGAAGTCTTCTTGGCACATCCGGAGCCAATCTCGGTGCGCGCTATCCCACAGTGGCTGTTTGTCCATATCCACTTCACGGAGATGGAAGCCCATGATGATTCGTGCCAGCTTAGCATCGGGAAACCATTTCTTGCGCCCGATGACTTGTGGAAGCCCGATATGAGACACATAAATGCTCATAAATTCGAGTACCAGCTGCTGTGCGACTGAGCGGGGTGAACTAATGTCTCCCATCCAGCGCTCCTTGTCGTCCTCCTCACTCTTTGCGTCCTTGTTCTTAGAACGCTGACGAGCCTTCTTGAGCGCTTCGAGAAGTTCCGCTTTCCTGAGGTCAACCTCGTTCAGGGGCTCAACAACCATGTGTTGAACAGCTGCTGTCAGAGGCAGGGAACATCGCGTTCTGACACGTTGACGTCAGCATATCCACCGCCATTCCGCTGCAGCAAGGGGCGGAGAAACAGCATCCCCCTTCATGTGGAAATGGGCCCAGTGCTCAGTAACGCACTCGAACCCATCCCATCCATGCTCCTGTTGAGACTGGGTAGCGATCAAAAATTGACGATCCGAGGTTCATCAACTCAGCTGCCCAACGCATCCAGCGTCCCAGCTTCCAGATATGCCTTTGGCTGCATGAGCTTATCCACCGGTAGCGCTGAGAATGTGACCTCGGGAACTAACTTGGGAAAGGCGGTATGATCTGACTGGTTCACCACCTTCCCTACTGCAGCCTCGCAGCATCCCACTATTGTAGTTGAATAAGTCAGCTGGAGGCTTTATTCATCAACTCAGCTCGCATGCTCCCCAGCTTATATAGCATTGGCTAGGAAAAAAGCGCTATGCTAGGCGGCGGTGTTTTTTTTTTTTTTTTTTTTCCTTATTAATTTTGAGTCTAGTGAGCCAATAAGCGGGAGAAGCGTTGACAGCTTTTGGGTACATAAATAGCATATAATGTACAGCATACATAAAACCAATCATTAGATATATACATAGAATGTAGACATAATGATTACAAATAAATATATAGTTTATAATACGCACAAACAGCTACGTCTAACAGTGAGGTATGCTTGGTTAACATGAAAGTTTGGATACGTAGATAACATATAATGCACAGCACACATAAGATTGATCGTAAGATAAATATATATAATAAGGGCATGGTTACCATGATAAGCATAGGGTGTATATTATACGGCACACGATACACAATAACTAAATCTACATTTGGAGGTATACTTGGGTATAGATATGAAATACAGTGTATTTGACATTTAACCTCCGTTGTGGTTTGAACTACTGATGATTAAGTTAAGTGAGAAAAAAAAACATGTAATGTTGCATAATTGATCAAACTAGGTATAGCTAACATATAACACTGAACTAATGTTTGACATAATGTACAGATTGCTAAATTGGGCACGTACGGTGCTAATTTGAGGTAATGAATTTCTAAGATAAGACAGAGGTGAACTATGCTAATTTGTACAATATGGTATGGGAGTAAACATTCCGAGATTGGCGTCGATTGGGCGCGTGTGGTCGCAGCAGGGAGTCCGGGTTGGCGTCAATCGGCATGTCGGGGTCTTGGGCGCGTGTGGTCGCGGCGGGGAGTCCAGGTCAGGTCCGTGGGGAGGAGTGTGAGGCGCGGTGGTCATGCGTGGGTTGGTATCGTTCAATACAGAGATGATGTCTCAGCATTTTTTATTTCTTTGTGATTTTAGTATTGTAAACTCAAACATCATGAGCAAGTTTGATCATTGGAAGATTTGGCGATTAGTTTGACGAACTCTCTGAGTTACGGGGAGAGTTTGTGCGCCTATTTAGCCTTTTCGTAAGTTGATGGATGATTTTTTTCATGATGTATGACGTTTTGATATCGAAGGTTGATGATTGATTTTTCGTAATGATGATCGTTTGTATATTTCCAGCTGGGCTATGGAGAACGGGCAGGGTGCCAATCATTTTGTAATCGAGCCTTGCCGTTGATGCTGCCATCACCGGCATTCGGTTTCGGGCCGGGGCTTTGCAGCCTAGTGAAGAGGAAGTCAGCGGTGGCTCCATCGCCGGTGGCTGAAGGTGAAGGGGGCTGGTGTCGACAATATGCGGCGGATGGACCATATCAGCCACGCATCAGAGGCCGTCGATTGGCTGAGAGCTGGTCGGTGAGGTGTCCAGCATATGATGGACCATATCTGATGGTCTGGGGCCGGCGTTTAGAGAGAGAGAGCGTGAGCGGTCAGGCGTTGAGCGCGGCGGGGGGGGGGTTGTTCGGACAGTCTGTCCACGAGGGCTCCGTAATGTTGTTGCAAGCCCTCTATGGCGGTCACCATGATATTTGTACGCTCAGTGGGAGATAAACGTGGCAGCTGATGGCGGTCGTAGAATTCGTAGCGCGGGAGGCGGTCAGTTGTAAGTGATGGCAGGCGGTCTGGAGAATGCCATGCATTTTCGTGATGTGAGTCAAATATGTCAGGCGTAGTGATGGTAGAGCCGAGACGTCTGTTGAGATCGTAATCACCGGCAGGAATGTACCGCCGCTGATTGCTTCCTTGTGATGGCGGCGTGCGCTGGCCAGGTGGTAGGTCAGTGGATGAGTCGGCGTCAGCGGTGTCGGCTGCGTGACTGACATTAATGGGACTATTAGTTGCGGTCGGCGGCAGCTGTTTGGTGATAGTGTCGGTCGGAAATCGGTCCAGCAGGCTTTGATGGAGACGGCTGCGACGGAGGCCGCCTGGGTCCGGGTGAGCCGCGTCTGGCGTGGATCCAGCCGTGTCGGGGCCGCCGGTTGGGGGCAGGTCTGGTTGGGGGCCTCGCGGCTTCGATTCAGCAAGGTTGCTTGCGGGGTCAGCGGCAGTCTCTGAAGGGGCTGCGGCCTGTGGCGTCGCGGGGTTCGGCGTAGACGTCGCCGACGGGCCTATCTTGCTGGTTGGCGTCTGGGAGGCCGATGATGCACGCGGAACCGGCGTCGTATGGAGGTTTCGGTTGTAGCCGCCTGCATCTGGCCGGGACGTGTTGGTCGTGTGTCGATGCATATCGATATCGTCGCTTGATCTGGCGTGAGGCACAGTGGCATCGAGGTTGCCACATGCATCCGAGGTATTTCTGAAAATTTCGGGCTCGGAGTCCATGGCTGATGGTTGATGGCGGCGTTGCTGGGTGATTAGATTAGATTAGAGGTCAAGTGGTCTGGGTGGTGGTAATTACTAACAGATGTCTGCTGGCAGGCGATATTGGTATTTGGGAGAGTGAGGGACGTATTTTAGATGTTTACTGGCAGGAGGGATTGTTGTTGGGAAAGTGAGGGACGTATTTTAAAGAGATGTGGGGCGTGTTCTGTTTCCACTCCTGGTCCCAGAAGTAGCACTCCGAAGAGCACAACGGCACTTCCCGGAAACGATTGAGCTCCTGTTTCGAGCCGAAAAACAGTTGCTTCTCGCAGGAAATGCACGCTGCAACAAAATCGGTGATTTTGGCAGAGTGCTGTGGCTGGCGTGGAGGTGTAAGGCCTCTTGGGTGGATGGTCTCGTGTCTGCGCCGCGGCAAGTTGGGGTCGGGAGCCACAAACGGGAGCCCCTCGTGGTCGAGAAAGGCGCACGCGTCAGAGCAGATGGGCCGTTCACGGAATTGACGTAGCGCCGCGGCTGTGGAGAAATCAATCAGGGCGTTGCAAACTTTGCAAGACCCCGGGAAGCTGACGTGCGGTAGGTATTTGCTGACGTCGTCACGTTCTGCGCAAACGTCCGAACACACTGGATCGTGCAGGAACGTGAGAACTTGTTGTTTCGTCGAGAAGACAAGCAGTTCCTTGCAGATTTCGCACTCTACTGCGTGGCTGTTGCTAACTGGAGTCGCGGCAGCCATATGTTGGCCGTAGTCGCACTGGAGAAGTCTGCACACGCAGGTGTTAGTTCGGCTGGCTGGCTATCTCAGGCGAGCATGGGCGGTGGTGGCTGATGAGGCGTGGACGCGGTCCGCTGGGAGCAGGGCTGGTGATTGGCGACACGGGTTGATGAGCAGGGCGGCGCAGCGTAGGCCGGTGAGGCGTGGACGCGGTCCTTTGGGAGCAGCAGCGGCGTCAACGGGAGTTGATGTCCAGCAGCGCACGGTAGCTGAGGTGGCGGGGGCATAGCGGGCGGCGACGAGTGCTCGGTGAGGCGCAATCTGCAGAAGACTGGAAACGGTGAAAGGATGATTCAATGCGTGACTATCTCCGCCAATGTTGTAGTTGAATAAGTCAGCTGAGTAGTTTGGATCTTTATTCATCAACTCAGCTGGCAACGCAGCGTCCCAGCTTATATAGCATTGGCTAGACTGTACGGTAGCGCTATGCTAGGCGAGCGGTGTATGCGAGCCTCCAGCCGTGAGCGCTGGAGGCTTGTATGACTTCTGGTAAGAATGTTGAGGTAACCCGGTGATGTGGTCCGCCAAGAAAGGGACACCTTCCTCGGGGTGATCCCCACGTACTGGTTTGCATACAACTCCTGTCGTGTGTATGGCTCGCAAAGAACCGCCGCTCTTTTCTCTCGGTCGGTTCACGCTTGAGGTCGGGGCGGCGACATCTCTCGCCACCCACCGCTACCCACGGGGCTTTCGACCCGTCACACCACCGTTACGCGTGGAAATTGACAGCTTACACATATTGAACAATCATAACGTACTCCGACTTAAATAGCACGCATGTGCATACATCTTCGATACTAAGAGTACTTCATTTTTTTAACTTTGAAAGAAACATGTTTGGAATAAGTTCCATTTTCTACAACTTATAGTCCACGGGTTTGTATGCAATTAAGGTCACATGGAGATAAGAGATTGCAGTTTGATAGGCGTATATTTTGTAGTTGAAAGTAAGTATAGTATAATAGTCCAGTTTAATAGAATGTTTAGTAGTGTAACGTTAGCTGCTTGAACTTATTGATAAACAGATACTGTGTTATGGCTTTTCAAATTCACTTTATGTGACAAACCAATTTTTCCACGAAATTGTTTGCACATTTTGGAAAATATAATCAATATTTTATATGTTTGTTCAATAAAATTGCTGCTTAAAGTTTTTATATTTATGTAGTTAGTTGTTATTATCAAAATGTTCTGACTTAGCTCTACATGACTATACTACACAGTCTACAGCATTCAGAACTTCAGTTAGACTACTCACTAACTACACATGACAAGTATAGACTAAAATAACCTCTGTGTCTCTCAGGATAAGGCAATAAATGTCAAAGCAAGAATAGGTCTAGATATTGTATCAATGTGATATTCAAGATTTTTCAAACTTTATTTGACAAGTAAATCTAATGAACATGATAAGCTATGAACATAGGTACAGATTTCCTTTTAACAATAGCTGTATACTATGTAGACACATCAGAGTTATGGCACATATTTGTAAGATATATACAAATATAATTAAGTTATTTCTTTTTTCTTTCAGATATCATTCAGCAGTCCGCTTAAGTGATTCACCAATAAGCATGTCAAGGCAGCCTGCTCATTTTTATGGTGCTTGCTTACATTTTCGGATCTGTTGAAACTGTGGAAAAGAAGAAGTTATTAGTTTGAAATCAGTTTTAAGTAAGATAGACGTTATTACTTGTTATCTCGCATTGAAGCAAAATCCATACTAACGTAGCATGCAACTTTTCCCCTCCTTGCTCCCCAAAGTAACATAGCCGATGTTTCCATTGACGCACAAACACTGGAACATGATGTTCTAGTATGTGCATTTTGGGAGTGACGGATATGTCGGCTTCTCTTACTTGTCTTAAGAATCTTTCGATATTCATTTCTAGAAATCAAAATTTACACATTTAACACAAATGTAATGCAAGAAGCAATATTAGACTTTAATCATATCCACATCAAAGCATACCTCCTTCTTCGATATCTTGATTCTCAACATCACGCTTTCTGTTCAAGAACAAATATACATCCTTGAAACTTTGGAACATAGCTCCATACTTTGCACATGTTTCACCAATTTTAGCATGAAAATCTTCTTGAATTTGCACCATTACAATTTCCCCTTGTAAATATTCATCTAGTTTATTATGGGCAATATTCCAAATACCGCCAAATAGGTTTTGCTGAAAATATTGTTTATTGTTAATTTCTTTTTTACTGAACAAAATTAATTTATTAGTCATAACATGCAAAATGTGTTATTCTATTGACACATATATATGTACATTTCACCTTCAAAAATTTGTCAACATGATTGCCCACAAAAAGTATTGGAATGGTAGGCCTGACGCCTTATGCCGTTCACCTGTAGATACTTCTCAACCTCTTGGCACACGGGTCCTGTACCAAACCTTAAATTGCCTTGCAATTTCTCATATTCCTCATTTTGAATTAAATATTTTGATGAACACATTTAAGAATTTTTTTGTGTTTTGTTTCAGCAGCAATTCATTTTGTAAACTCTCTATATCGTCTTTTATTTGTATGAGTTTACTTTGAAGGGATATTGCTTGCCTAATGTCATAGAAGAATATAAGATCTTATGCATAGTGTGGTAACGTACTACTCGATGTTGTATCTCTTTATTATTCATATAACTGAAGCATACAATTAACCACTCGTCCCTTATACAAAGCTACCACCATCGTTCCACTCTCTAGACTTCCATCTCAGTCTAGAGGTGTCATCTCTAATCACAATACCACATCATAACCTTTCTTCCAGTTATTAATTTTAAAGTGTAGCTTGAAAATTATATACTGTAAATTTATTAAATGACAACATTCTTTACTTTATATCTTGAAAATTATATACTAACATTCTTTTACTTTATATCTATATATTGCTACCTTCTTTTTAAAGAATGGTGGTAGTGTGATTACATTAATATATACTGATGGTGATGTATGAACTTAAGATTTACATTATGACAAACCTATCTAAAGAGATGAGCTGGCAAAAGAATTAATAATGTTTTATCATTATGTTCAATATATATTCCTGTCAGAAAATAGAGATTACTACAATCATAAATGTAATTTTAAGAAATTGAGAATTTTTAAGATTAATATAGTAAGTATAATATGGATTGGAAGTGTAAGATTTATGAACAGTAAGTTACATTTGTTTTGCTCACTAAATTTAAGATCAACCCTAAAAATCCAAACTTAGTATTAGATTAATCTAATATCAACATGATTACATGGAGAGTTTCCAACAAATGGTGACTCGGCTACATAAAACACTTATGGAGGAGTAGAGCGTATAAAAGTCTCAATAAATTATAGAATCAAGTTATATAAACATCTTGCTCAATGACATAGAATGACCACCACATAAAATCATTATAAATCATCACCAAAAAATGGTATCGAATTTACACTCTATACGAGTGAAAGAGAGTTTCCTGATGCCGATAACTTGAAATGGGTTATTAATATTGATTTTGTTAACAGTATAAAACACCAAATATGGATTGAAATACTCTATATACCTATATTACAGTAGAGAAAAAAAATTTTTAGTCAATTATACCTATGTGCATCATACATGTATTACATTATATCATGACAAGTTAGCTAAATTAATGTATATACAACACAGACATATATTTTGATATATCTAAGTTTAGAAATATAAAATGAAAAAAAAACTAACTACACAAAAATAACAGTACACGTGGTATACATAAAATTGGCAGTATTACAGATTTGAAATTACACTGTTGGTATGATGTAGATGAAAGCATTTTTTATGGTTTATCGTGAGCTAGAAATAAAGAAACTTAAGTAAATAAATGCATTAAGCTATAACCACAATCGAAAAAAATTCTATTCTATATGTTCTGGATTTTTTAATATAACTCTCACTTTTCATGAAATATGATGTTATTCAGGCACTTCCAGTCTTTAAAATATCTTTATTGAACACTGATTGGATTATAAACATTTGCTATGCCACTTGCAGCTGAGTCTCAGTGGGATAATCACCAAATGTAACAAGTGCTACGCATGGTGTAAAGTTAATTAGCATTTCAACAATTCAGAGATACACACACCTTTTGATATTGAATATATTTGAGTAAAGTCTGTTGCAGTCACTATCACATTGTATTGAATCTCGTGGGATGTTATGGTCAATCTGGTTTGTTGGTGATTACTTTGGTGAACACAAGGCACATTACACAACACCCAGGAGGCAGCTGATGCAATCATGTTGGTCCTTCCTAATTGACAATCTTTAGCCGTATTAATTTCCTTTGCAGATGTCCCAATACTCCTGTGGAGTTTGTGTAACAATTCAGATAAACACACCTCAATATTGAATTATCTTGTAATGTATGCCATAGGCACATTCCCGTGTGCATTGAGTCTTGAAGGATGGGTTAAATCAACCTGGTTTGTTGATACACAGTTCTGTTAATGTATTACACAAATTTTTGGATGATGTCATTGCGGCAGCTTGAATTTCTGATTGAATATTTTGAGCATGATTAATTTAAACATTTCCATTTCTATCCATGCAGAAGTCCCTATGTGACAATATTGATGATCAGTTTATTTTCCATCCTTAATTATTGTAGAATTGCGTTTTATTTTGCACAAATATTAACAGATGATTTCTTATATATTGTAATTCTCAGTTATATATATAGCAACTTGAGATCTCTTTTCATGTTCCCCGTGCATTGAATCTGGGATGGTTTATTGAACACACACACATACTACTGGTGTGCACATACTATTGGATAATGGGTCAGTGAGGTTGACCGGTCAAAGTCCGTTTCCAATTATAGTTACACGTGGGGCGCCTTTGGTGGTTGTGCTGGCAGTCACACAAGTTGGTGAATATCCTGGCCATGTCGACACCATTGCATAATCAATTGGGTTTGATTAGGTATGCTGGTGTAGTTCTCTTGCAGTCTGTTTTCTATTCACGTGGGAGTAAGGTGATGCATGGTACTGTTGTTGGTGTGAACTTTTGAATTAGATGTGCAGATTGTGTCAAATTTGATTGGAAATGAAGATTAGGTGTGTAACCATGTTAAAGTCAATGTATTTATAGGGCTTCATGATGAACTTTAATATATGTGAATATATACTATTGTTTAAAAAAATACAAGAAAGTTATGGTTGAGAATTATGAACATATATATGATGAATGTTCTGTTACTTATATCATGTCTTTATCTTCGATTGTGAGTGATATAGATTCGAGAAATTATGATTTGTTGATTTTAACATTAACATTGATGGATAGATGGTTGTGGTTAAATTTAATCCATTTTTGTACTAAACATTGCTTTGTAGGCAAGTTCAGTTTCACGATATTAATTTGCTAAAAGCATCTTTATGTATATCCATGTATTGTTACATGGTCTTATGTATTATAAGTACCACAACCACATTTGAATATGAGATTAAGTTGACATGGTAATTGTGATCAGCTTAGCTTTGATTAGTGAAAGGTTTTGTAATTGTTAAGCAGTAATGAGTATAAGTACGTACAAAATTTGGATTATTCCGGTAAAATTTTGTTTAATGGTATAAATTTCAAGTCCACAATACATAAAATATTTACATTTGTTCATGCTGACTAAACAAAGTGCTTTGTGACATAATGAATTGCGTAAAAATGGATACAATTTGAGGTGGAACACAATTTGTAATGGTTAGCATAGCCGAGTGCCCCGTGAGTCATATTCAGAGGGAGGTTGCCTCCATATAACAGGGATTATGTCGTTTACTTATCGGCGGGATTAATAATTGATTAAAGTGACTTATTAACTACATAATAGTTATAGAATTTGTGGGCAAACTTCAGTATAATCGCATAATAGTATAATTGCAATAAACCAATCCTAGTACATTCTATATTGTTTACGTGTGTACTTGGAAGATTAACAATACCATTATGAATACCAATTACATTATTCACAAAGCAATATGTTTCATCAAAATTTTCGTAATTCATAATCCGGTCCGGGTCAAAAATGTGTTTAGTTTGCTTACCAAAATTACCGAAATAACCACGCAATAATCCAAATTTTAGTGATTTCCATTGTGTATCGCGCTTAACTTAAAGGTTCAATCAATATCCGAAATCGCACACCAATGTTGTATCTCTCTTTATTATTCATATAACTCCCGCATACAATCAACCACTCCTCCCTTATACAAAGCTACCACCATCGTTCCGCTCTCTAGACTCACTCCATCTCAGTCTAGAGGTGTCATCTCTAATCACAATACCACAATAGTAATAGGTTACTTAATATGTCATTATTATGGAATTTCCAAGATCTTCATTAGTGACTGCACAATATTTAAGCACTTGCAGATCGACCAAATGTAAATCACTTTCAAAGCAGTCATATATTTTTTTAAAATTCAATGCTCATGTGTAAAGATGGTGGTGCAACCTAATAATGTAAGAAATATTGAAGAAAAATAAGACAACCAGTGTTTTACTTCGCATAAACGAAACTGTTTTTATGCAATTTGCTGAGATACCTGGGTGAGGGGTATATTCACTAATCTATGTGCTATCACATTATGTGAAACATCTTTAGCATTCGATTTTTCACTGCCTGCAATTTTGAACTTATCTAAGTCTTCGTCCATTTGCTCTAAGGTTCTAAGAGGGGCGTTTCCATTGGGACTATCATCTTGTTTGCATGTGAGGCAGTAGTTGCAGTAGTATCTGCCTGTTGAGGAATAAATTAGATGTACATTTAAGAATAATGACATATTATTAGCTAGATTTATGATTTATGATTTGGGCTACAGCAGGCCCTCTCATATTTGGTTAAATAATATTAGTCACAAGAATTCTGTATACCTCCTTTAATTTCGAAAAGTCCAAAATACTCCAAAATGCACCAAAATACATATAGTTTTACGTTTTCTACAATAAATTGAATTAAAGCAGGTATAAATAAGTAGTTTGACTAATATCAAATAAATAAATATCATTTAACTTACAAAAATTTAAACATATCAATTTAACTTACCAGCTGATCCTGAAAGACCATACAAAGTTGATAACATCTTTAGGTCTGATGATAAAAATATTCGAACATTTTTGTTCCTAAAACATGTATTTAATTGATAAAGTAACATCATATATATGAAACAAATAACTTCTTTTTTGTATAGAAAATTTATTATAGAACATGACACTACCTCCAATTTGTTTCCTGCAAATTTTGTAATTCTCCTTGAATGATGCTAAGACCACTTTCGACATTTTGCTGGTTTTCCTCAGCTCTAAAGAGCATAATACAAATCGTATGTTTGTCTGAATTGGCTGTTAAAGGAGTCATCCAAAACTTACAAGTGTTACCACCATGGTCTCCACCAACTTAATTAAATGTATTTGTTTGTTTAAATCATAGGTTATTCTGCCATGTTTATGAATAATATGATGACAATTTCTAAAATGTACATTACCTTTAACCAGATTTCATCATTGTTCTTTTGCAGAAGATTTTTCCTACAATTGATTATAAAGGATATAGGGCTTTTGTAATATATGTTTGTGGTGTTAGTTTCAAATGATAAGTGCAATATTTTGCCACTTATTGTAAAAGGCACTTACTCATTCAGTTTATCAAGGTAATTGTGGCAAAAATCACAAGATTTTCTATATACACTACTGGTGTCATTTTAAGAATGGTGTTGTCAGATGTTTCAGCACTGAGACTTTTTGAAAACCATCTCTTTTCCTTTGCTGTAATCAAACTTTGTACATCTTTCAATGTAGATCGAATTTTTTTTCTCAGAGTCAAGAGGCAAATAATTTCCCGTTAGCCTAAAATATTAGGTATTTTAAGGTTAATATAGAAGTGGTGTTAATGTAAAAATGTGTATTAAACAACTTTTTTTAATTTACTTTTTCAGCTTTTCGCATTTGATGGAAAGGAAGGTTCATTTCCATCTTGATCTTTAGAGCCAAATCAGAAGGAGGACGTGGATGACAGATGTTGGCTTTAAGAAGTGTCTCATCCTGCTGACATTTTGTCATCCTGCTCATCTCAATGCTCGTCAGAGTGCCATCATCACCTCCACCACCAACCAATACTTTTCTCAAATTTTGCAACTCCTTAACTTTGTTTTTTGGGTCTTTTTGAAGCCTCTTGAATTGGTTTTCTTGGATGCGTAATCCTTACAAAAAGATAGTTGCTGTAAAAATCGATTTGTAAAGATCATATGATTTTAAACAAAATTGTGAATTTGTGTGTTAATTTTGCGGAATTTGTTATAAAGATATTTTTTAAGTATCAGTATTAGAATTGTGAAAAAATTTATTATTACAAAATATCAAGTTTAATGTATATGTTTCAATATCAAATGTAATTTCGATACCAAATTTTTGAGGTTTATTGCTTAAATATTAAAACAACTATTGAATTTTAATTTATACCTTGTTATTTGTTTTGCCTGGAATACACCAAATCCTTGGCCAATTTAGGAACCCATTTGGCTGCAACCTTTGTAGCTGCTAATGCGACATCATCA
Organism: Streblospio benedicti; assembly: GCA_019095985.1. Taxonomy (NCBI): domain Eukaryota; kingdom Metazoa; phylum Annelida; class Polychaeta; order Spionida; family Spionidae; genus Streblospio; species Streblospio benedicti. The sequence continues at coordinate 7,487,057 of CM032660.1, forward strand.
GACGTAGTAGATAGGAGCTCAGCTACTGTTATGTTGTCAATTTGACTCTTTGAGCATTCCATGTGGCCACAAGGAAGAATTTGGCTTTTGTGGTGCCAGTACATTGCAGCATATGCCACATGTGGTGGTATTAGTATCTTCTAGTGGAACTAATGTTTTTGATGCAAAAATCATACTCAGTAAGATATGATGGTTTTTGATTTTGCTGGCCTCCCAATCTGCTTTTACATTATTAAAAAATTTTACAAGTGTTGCAATCATTATCATTATGTTTTGACCATTTTCTAACAACAAATTTATAACTAATACGCAATTGTTTCAATAGACAATTGGTCATAAATGCATAGCAAGAATTAAAAAAATAGGTTGGGTCGTTTGGAGTAATAATTATTTTAAAAACATGATTTTAATTGATTTTCAAAATCACAACATGAATATTTTTTCATTGATTTGTATTTGATTGAAATGATTCAGCACATATGTCTGATAATTATCAATAATACTTTTTACATGTGCCATGATAGACTACTAAATTTATTCATGCCAGATAAGTTATAATTAGAAAAATGTTAGTGATAATGAAAAACATGTGAAAAGCAAGTAAGATAGCACATACAGGCTGAAATGGGAGATTACATCAGGTGAGTAAGTAAACAAATCTGAAATGGAAAACATTTTTAAAAATCTTTAAGCAAATACATATTAGCTCTTTTTATTGTCAAGTATTAATATCATGAAATTATATATCCAAAAGTAAGCTGGGGTACCTGGCTTAGTAGCTATCTGTCAACACTTTTGCTCACTCAAACTCTAACTATCATTTTGTTTACATTACATACAGGTAACTTTTTTGTATTGATTGTAACAAAGTGAGTTATAAAATATAATTAATATAAAAATATCAACATAAATACAAAAAAAACTAGAATCTATACTTTCAGCCTCTGGGCTGCACATATATGTTTATGATAAATAGTCCACTTACTTTTCTACGGGCTTTTTCATAATGCAAACTTCTCAAAAAACTGCCAAAAAGTGCACCCGAGTGATCTTTTTTTTTAAACGTGAAGTCAGTTTTAAAACCATACTAACGAAAACACGTAGAACGTTAAATTTTTCAATTTCCATTTTATTACGGGATAAAATGGGGTTTAGGGGGTTTAAGGGCGCCACGACGCCCCGGGGTTTTTTCTCCTGCCTGGCCCCTGCTTCCCCCCCACGCCCAGTGACGGGAGGTTTATCTCCCCCTGGGCCCCGCCCCCCCCAGCAGGGCCTTCCCATCGGGGCACAGGTCAAACAGCCCCCCGCCCTCCCTACCCCGGGCCGGGGGGGTGATAAAGCCATGCCCCCTATCCCCCTTTAGCTCCTGCACTCCCCCCCCATCGGCTGATCGACTGCACCCACCCCGACTTCTCTCCAAATTGGTTTGAACCCAATTCCCCCCCGGGGGGAAACCATCAGGCCCGGCCCTGCCATCATGACTGCCCCAGCCCCCCCATGCTGTCTTACCCCGATGAAGGGTCCCCAGGGTCCAAACCTTTCAAAAACAAAAATCAATTAGAGGTGGTTTGGAAAAAAAACCGGGAAATAAACCCTTTTAAAATTTTACTGTCACCAGTCAAAACGACTGATGGTTTTCAAACAATCGGGGTAAGTACCCCTTTCCCCCCCACCCGGGGCCGGAAAAAAGCCGTCCCGATGGGTGTTCATTTACCCCCCAAATTCCCAACCCGCGTTTGGGT
>CM032660.1:7508190-7528190 GCA_019095985.1 Streblospio benedicti
AAAGGGGGTTTTCTCAAGGTTTTAAGAAAAAAGCACCCCCCAAAAAGTTTGGGAAAAAGGGGGGGTGAAGTGCGAATAAATACAAAGGGGAAAATTTGGAAAAGGGGGTTAGCGGAAGAAAAAAAAAAGGAAATCTGGAGGGGGGGCCGCGAAGAACTCTGGGAATCGGGCCCCCTTACGGGCAGTAAAAAAAGTGGATGAGTGACCAAAGGGGGCAAAGTGGCGGAGAGGGCGGCAAAAACCCCCCACCGACTCACAAGCAAAAGCCGACCTAGTCGGCCGCTCGCCAGACGGGAGACGGTGAAAGAGGATCGGCCTGCAAAACGGTCGCCACCATGCGAGCAGAAGTTGGACCAGGACATGCCAGTCCACCTCTCTTTCATCGGGAGGAAGGCCGGGACCCTAATACCCGGCGCACCAAGCGGCGGGGCTGACACCCGCCACCACCTGGTAAGCCATGGATGCGCGACGACTTCATCGATCTACGACTCTGTAAGGGCCGGGTTTCACGACTTCGAAGCCGATCGCGAAGAAGAAGAGCGCCTGCGGGCAGGATCGCGGAGCTACGGGGATTGAGATCCACCAGCAAGGCGTGAGCCCGATCAGAGATGGAAACCCATCATCCCCTGTCGGTGCCTCGCATGGGGGCCTTGACAGGGAGACAATACATCCACAGGGGGTGCCGACCACACGCACTGATGTGGCCGTGACACGCCTCGCGGGGGCGACTCCACGTCAACGCAGTGGCGAATCATGACAGTCCGAACCCTCTCGTGCGGCTCATGCAGACCCCTTGGGTGGGGGCTCTGGGCAGTACAATCGAGAAGAGGCCGGTTGGAAGGAAGAGGGCGGCGCATAGAACCCAGCGCTCTCCGGCGCCAATAGAACCGACAAATTGGGTCATAGAGAGTCGGCCTCTTCGGGAGGATGACGACTTACCGCCAGGCGTCCCCAAACGAGTGTATCTTTCAAGGATCGCATCAAAAAGATTTTCACAAGTTCAAGCGAGCCCAACCGCAACAAGTCTTGGCCCGACTATGTCCAGCAGTTAGTGGGGACCCTCCGGATTTACCGGGTTCCGTCCCAGGGTGGGTGGGATGGCTGGTGGACCGGTAATCAGGAAGGGCGCAGTGGCATTGTTGAACCTCCCTATTTGACGACAGAAACGACTGGAAAAGTTCTCTTGGCGACCCTTAATGCTCCACTTCCATGTGGAATTTGAGATGAGGGCTGCCGAGGAAGAACCTGCGACCCTGAAACAGGGCAGTAAAGAATCGGTCCCGCGACTTCATTGCTCCTTCCCATATCCCTGGCCTTGAAAGTGCGGGAAAGGATAACCACATGAGGCGGCGTGTTGAAAACGGCTCAAACAGGGGCTGAACTCCATCGCTTGGTGAGCGTGCTACGAGATCATGATGTATCCTGAATCGGTTTGGCCATCTTGACCCAGGAGTTGGTTAGGCGCAAGTCACGTGGCGACCCAGCTCACTACAAGGCAAACATCGTGCGCAAGAGGAAAGAAGCGAGCGAAAAGAAGCCCAATCACCCGTCCACGGAGACTGTGGTGAAACAGGTATTAGCGGTGCAGAGCGAGCAGGAGAAGAAGTCAGACTCAGGCAAGGGACCGCCGCTGCTGCAACGTCGAGTCATCGGGCGCTGAGGACCCGCAGAACTGACGACAGCGACAACGAGAGGGTTAGAGGCGGGTTAGCCAACGTAGAATGTTGGCACTGTGGTCAGAAGGGCCACGTTCGCAGGTTGTTTTAAGTCAACACGAACAGATCGCCGAGTGGCACCGGCGTCCTCTAATCGTGTCGGGCAAGGAAGAAACAACGCCGGACAACACCATTCGGCCCAGGGCCGGTTCTGTGGTCGCTGTGGCAGGAGGGAACGCAGTGGGCAGGGGAGCTGAGTCATGAGCTTCCTGCCGCTGATCTGAGCGACAACCATCCTCAGAGGTCTACCGCAGATGATGGGGAGCTACTAGCCGGGTGAATTTTATCGGGCGTCAGTGCATGAGCGTGCCGTGTCGGGTTCGGGAGGTAGGGGTCGCCAGTAAAGTCGATGTCTCGCCGCCTATGAGAGCGTCCACAGGACCCGGGGCTCGGCCTCCGGTTCGCTCGGCCTAGGCATTCGAGGAGATGTGTTCGTCCCGAGGTTTGGTCTAATGGCTCGCCGTGACCGCCGGATTCTCGGGGACCGGGCTTGTTCACACCTGGGAGGGCCGGGCAGGATGCAGGGAGGCGGCGAGCCAGACAAGAGTCTTGGCGCGACCCATCGCATGCCGTTCCTGAGTGCAGTCGAGGGAGCGTACAGGATTGTTGCACTAATTTAGTAGCGACTGGGCGACCGGTTTGGTAGCGCGCGCAGGAAACAGCCAGAGACAAAAAGACTTTTTTCGGAGGTCGGTGGTACCGTCGGAAAAGGGGGCGAGGTGATGGGGGTGGAGTCGCGGAGACCCTGGGGGACCGTGGACAGAAGCTGTCATCCCATGGCTCGAGTAACGTCGACCCAACATCAACAGTGCACTCTAGCAGTGACCGAGGTGACTGTCGCACCTCTTAGCCAGACAGGCCTCGCGATTCGTTGCAAGAGCTGCGTCGGGGGAGAGGCGTATCAGTGTGTGCCAGCAGGAGAAGACATCGCGCATGTGCGCAAAGCAATGGCCCTCGCCAGAGGCCCCTCTCATGTAGGTGTCATGTGGATCTCGCAGGGGTCTGCCCTCGCGACGTGCCCCTAGACACGGGGCCACCTTCAGCCTACTTTTCCGACGACGACGTAGCTCGAGATTACGAGGGCAGCTGCCGCCGGGTTACAACCAGCGAACCTCATGCTCACAGGGGCCGGGGGAGAATCGCTCAACGTGAAGGGGCAGTGCCAAGTCGACCTGGTATTAGCAGGGGCGACGTATCAACAGACAGTGTATGTCGGGCGGTTAGAAGGTCTCGACCTTCTGCTCGGCATGGACTTCCTCGCTACATATGAAGTGGAAGTTGGATTGACACGGGACATTGCGACTGGCCCGATGAGATACCGTTTGGAAGGGCGCTGAAGGTGGAGACAACGACCTTGTGCGGGTGGACAAGACCGCAAACCAGCTCGGGGCGTGCAGCGTGTCTTGTCATCTGCCGGACCTTTCCAGGGCTGGGGGTACGAGGTGTTGTAGAAGGGGTCACGAATTTGGGCGATCTCCTTTTTAAATGGGTGCCATCGCTGGAGATCCTCGGGGAGAACGGAAGCATTCCTGTTGACTCTGGAAAACCAGGGAACATTGTTCCGAGAATTACAAAAAAGATTTGGTTGTGGCCAAAATCACCGACCTGCCAACCGTGGATGCAGAGCGTCTGGATGATGCGAATGAACCTTCCGGGCGAGGGTGAGAGTCCTTCTGCCTGGCGAATATGGCAGATACCCGCCCAAGTGGCGAGTGTCAATGCTGTGGAGCACGACATGGGGGCAAATGGACCAGTCGGCAGCTGATCCCGGAGAGTATGGGTCTTGGAGTCCTCTCTCTGATCAAGAGCGACTGTAAGTTGTACTGGAAGAAGCTCCGGCACGGCCGTTGGCTGAGCCCACTACTGATGGAGAACTTCGGGAGTCCCGAGTATCTTCGCTGCATGCTACCGGCCGAGGGAGAATTAGCGCCAGACGAGATCGCCAAGGTTGAGGCCCTGGTGATGGAATATCGAGACATATTCATGGGACCGGGGGACCCCCAGGCTCCACGGATTTGATCCACCACAAAATCGACACAGGGAGACACGACGCCCGATCAAGCAGAACTACTTTTGCCGCTCACAGAAGGAGCGGGAGTATGTCGATGCAGAGCTAGATAAAATGTTTGAGAGCCGGAGTTATCCGCCCTTCAAGTTGCCGTGGGGAGCACGGTAGTGCTGGTCTGCAAGAAGTCGGGGAGCTGCAATTCTGTATTGATTTTCGCAGGCTGAATGAAAGTTACCCGGAAGGACGGCCGCTTACCCCCTACCACGGATCGACAGAATGCTTGGATGCCCTCGAGGGGTCCAAGTATTTCAGTGCGCTTGATCTCGCGAGCGGTTATTGGCAGGTTGCCATTGACCCGACAACGCTGAAAAACAGCTTTGTGACACATCGTGGCCTCTTTCAGTGGACTGTGATGCCCTTCGGCCTCTGCTACGCCCCGCGGCGTTTTGTCGCATCATTGAGATGGTGCTCCGCTGACATCGTGTGGAGCCAATGCCTCGTGTATTGACGACATCTCGCTTTCGGGCGGGATCTCGGGTCGTGTTGCTGGACCTCCGCGCAGTCTTTGGCGACTACGACGCAGTGAATTTGAAATTGAAGCCCAGTAAATGCACGTTGTTCGCAACTAGTGTAGAGTACTTAGGGGGGGCACGTCGATGGAATTCGTCCCAGTCGCAGCAAGATCCAAGCTTTACACGACTGGGCGTGCCAAAGAATCTGAGCGAGGCAGCGAACATATCTGGGTTTCACTGGATAGTACCGTCGTTTTTTGTTCCAAACTACAGTGAGTGGGCTCGCCCACTGACAGAGCTGACCAAGAAAGGGTGTCATTCAGGTGGACCCCGGAGCAGCAGGAAGCGTTTTGAGAAGATTAAAGAATTTCTAGAGGAACTACCACTTCTCTACTACCCAAAACCAGACACCGCATTCCATCTGAAAGTGGATGAGATTCTGTTGCCATTGGCAGGACACTGGAGCAGGAACAAGACGGGCAGTTCATTCCGCTCGGCTTCGCTTCAAAAACACGCTGTGTAAGAGTCGCCAGGCCTATTGTGTTACTAGCGCGAAATTTTATGCAGTCGTGTTCTTCATGCAATTTTTCGAGACATTACTAGGGGCACGTTGGTCATCATATGGACTGACCATGGCTGATACCAGTTATGGTCTTTGTTCATTCACCAATATAAAGCCATGCATTATTGACTGTATTTTTATTCTACACCTTGCACGGATATGTAATGTTACATAACCCATGTCGCACCAATAAACTTTGCACCTGTATATACGTTATTGACTTCTCTCCACACTGGATACAACACATAACATGGTGGCAGCGTAAAAAAGGACCCATGGACCTCTTGTGAAAACTGTGAGTACGAATTTGGCAAATTAACGTTCATAAGTCTTGTGAAATTATACTCGAATGCCATTTTGCTACTAAGAACTGTGTCGGAATTGGGTGATATGTTTGGCTATATTATTCCAAATTGAAAAACTTTCTGTGTGTTACAAAATTATTATAAATATAAAACAAATGTGTTGTGTGTGGTATAAGGAGAACAAGTGATGATTTTAGTAAACTTTATTGGATTTTAACGTATGTACATGATTTTGATTGCTGGTATGTAATAGTGCGGTGCGCTAAATGTATAAGTGATATATAAACTACAAAGGCTGAGTGCGGTGATATACACGGTGAGCTGGGCATAGCGTTTAACGCAGGGACTGCCAGCGTATAGACCAGACCAGGGAGTCTTATTATAGTGTGTAAGTGTACACACATTAGTGTATAACCACCAGAGCAAGACGCCAGATACTAGCAATATGAATGAAGAACAATTGAAAGAGTTTGTAGATACTTTTAAGTCGGTAGTGGAGAAACTACCAAATACGGTCGCAAGGACCAGTCATGTACAAATGCCAATGTTAAATTGGGAGGGAAATAACCCACAGAAAGAATTTCAAATATGGCGAGACTGTTTACAGAGCTCATTTGTTATCAATGGGACCCCTAAAGAAGTGCAGTGGCACTACATTTTCTTAAGCTCAGGAAAGAGGGGTCAGGAAGTGTTTAAAACCTGGGATCTTGATGACGCTTCAAAAGCGCGACCCAGAAAAAGTTCTCGCATATTTTGATAAACATATGTGTGGCACAGTGAACAAGTGGGTAGCAAGATTGGCCCTCTCGAGTGTAGAGCAGCAAACGAATGAATCTATAGCCGAATTCGTGGCCAGGATAAGAGAATTAGTCATAGACTGTGACTATAAAGAAGAATCAGTTGATGAAAACATAGTATATAATCTCATTAAAGGTGTAAGATGGGAGAATTTAAGGCGTAAATTGATTGACTTTGGAAACGATTTGGTTTCGTCAAAAGCTGTGGATACAGCGCTACAGTATGAAGCTACACTACGTAGTTCCAGTGAGTTCGGGGCGGAAAGGAGTATAAACTTTACCAGGCGTATGCAGACACCAGTGTGCAGTAGATGCAACAGAAATCATGAACGGGGGTCGTGCCCTGCGTACAAGCAAAAGTGCCGCGCATGTGGCGCCATGGGACACTTCGCGAGTTCCACGATGTGCAGGACACCCCAGCAGACCGCAACAGCAACAGACAAGAGAACAGCAACCAGCAGCAGAGGAAGAGTAGGAACGTCAGCCAGCGGCCATCAGCACCAACGTCGGCGCGACGTGCACGAGACCGTGGCTGAGGGGGGGCGAGGCCACCCCGATCAGGAATTCATCGCTGACCGCGCAGACGATGCCGCGGACGCCTACGCGGACCATGACCTCATTAAGAGATGCGGTACGGTGAGAGTGAACAATATTGACAGTGTAAAAAGCGATACGAGACTGTTGTCACAGCTAATATGTACTGTAAAACTAAGGAAATCACAAGCATCTGAAATCTTTGACTGTAGCATGAAATGTGACACAGGTGCTAACTGTAATTTGCTACCCATGCGTGTGTTAAGATGTCTATTTCCAAATTATACTGACTCACAAATTGTAAAACAGTTGAAACCTAGTACCGATAAGCTCAAAGCCGTCAATGGCAGTGATGTCAAATTCTTGGGCAAGTTCACAGCCCAGTGCAAGTTTAGAGACTCCAAATGGATACTGTCTGACTTCTATGTCTGTGAGACTACTGGCCCAGTTATTTTCGGCTGTCTAGACAGTATAAAGCTGAAACTTATTGTTGTCCCTGAAACACGCTTAATCAGTAATTACAGTGAATGGGTAGCTGCAGACGATAAAATATTGTTCAATGCAAAAGTAGACCGCCAAGACACAAATCCTGATGTTGACAGTAGAGTTCTAAACGTGTCACAAGGTGTTGATGTAGGGCCCAGGAACGAGGCCAAGGTTAAGTTTAAAGTCTCAGGAAACAATGACACTAAGCCTGTGTTACAGTACAGTAGCACAGTATCTGATGTATACAGTGATGAATGTCTATGTAGTGATGTGTTGAATCTGGACTCTGCTGATCGTGGTGCTGAATGTAGGCAGTTACGAGTTGATAATGTTGAGAGTGTACGTAATCTGAAACGTAAAAAGAGTATCATGAGTGAGCATAGCCGTGGTAAATTTGAGTTTAATGTGAATAAATTCAAGGCCCCTGCACATGGTGTTAATGATCTGACTGAAATGTACCCGCACAATGACGGGCTGATGGGGAACCGTTCTGATAGGAGTCCCCGTAATGACATAGTGAACCCAGACTTTGATGATCATGATATGGAATGTAGACTATTGCAAGTAGGCAGTGTTGAATGTACACACCCCGACGACAGGCCAGTTGAAAACTGTTGCAGTGAATACCTGTGTGGAAATGAATATATCTGTGATAATGTGTCACATCTTGAAAATATGTCACACCCCGACGACGGGTCAACTGAGAACTGTTCAGATGAGTACATCCGTAGTGATGTGTCAAACCCTGATGAGTATATGTGTGGTGATGAATATGTCTGTGATAATGAATTACATCCAGCAAGTCTGTTACACCCCGATGATGGGTTGTTTGAGAACTGTTTTGATAAGTTTATCTGTGGCGATATGCCAGACCTAGACTCTGGTGACCGTGGTGTTGAATGCAGGCAGTCTCAAGTCGACACTCCCACAAATGTATCACGTGATGTGAAACATAGGGGATACGTCAAGAGTGAACATAGCCTTGGTAAATTTAACTTTAATGCCAACAAACTCAACGTTCCAATACATAGCGTTAACGATTTGGCTGACATGTACCCTAAATGTTTCCATGGTACAGGAAATTTACATGGCGAATATCACATTGAGTTAAGAGCCGATGCCCAAAGTCACGTGGCGGCGCCTTGCAGATACCCGACACACCTGAAAACAGAGATTTGCAAGAAGTTAGAGAAGATGGAAGATTTGGGTATAATCACCAAGTGTGACGACGAATCAGCAAGTGATTGGGTGAATCAATTGGCGTTCACCCGCAAACGAAACGGAGACCTTAGGTTGTGCCTGGATTCAAGACACTTGAATAGGGCCATCAGGAGGACCCCCATAGCGCCATGTCCGTGAACGAGATCACACACAGATTACGTGATGCCACGATGTTCAGTAAGTTCAATGCCAAACATGGGTTTTGGTCCATCAAGTTGGACGAGGAGAGCTCTGAGCTCTGTACCTTCCAGTCCCCCGTGGGGAATTACAAGTTTGCGAGATTGCCATTTGGGCTCCGTGTCAGTCAGGACACATTCCAGAAGCACATGGACGACATCCTGAGGAGGGTTGATTTAGGCGATGAAGCCGGGCGCGATTAGAATCGCCAACGATCTGGTAGTGTACGGCCGGGACAGGAAGTCTCACGACCGGGCCATACACATGTTGATACAGAGCGCCGAGTACAACGGCCTAGCTTTAGGCGGGAAAACTGTGCAATTAGGCAGCCAGAGGTGAGCTTCTTTGGCCTATCATGGAACAAAACCGGAGTGAAGCCGGACCAGAGGAAGGGCGGAAGCCGCAGGAGCAACTGCACCGGCAGGCACAATGATAGAAGATATCGACGTCGATGGGGGAAAAGAGCGGATGCACGCAGAGTTCAAGACACGCTATATAGAAGCTCGTGTCGAGAGGGGAGAGGAGAGGTTACGTGCACAGACACTCAGGATGCACAGCAGCACGTGTTCCCCGATAGAGAGTACATTTTGTACCCAGTAGAATGTGAAATGAGACCACTCCTTCCTCCGCACATCGACCCCGACAGCCCGCCATACGAAGATGACCCCAGGGTAAGGCGATATCAAAAGAACTCGGAGATAAGCCGACACCTGCGCCGACTACAGCACCAACCGGAAAGAGATACTACCTTGGACACAGAAGAGACGTGCTCGTATACTCGACACACAGCGGGGACACTACGGGCGCCATAACAGGAAGCTCATAGGAGACCTGCCCTCTAGTATGGACATGGACGAGATGATTCGGAGCAACACTCGCGAGTGTGCCCGATTAATAGAACTGAACCAGGACTTATGCTCCCTTAAGTCATACTCAAGTATCTCTGATCAGTCAGCCGCAGCGCAGACTAATGTAACCCATAGTGAAGAGCAACCCACTGATGTTCAGTGCGAGAGTTCAAACCACTACGCCGTTCTATTCGAACGCGGCCCCTAATAGATATGGTTACGATCAGTCTTAACATTGCTATGCTTACTCATATATTAATAGCTTGTTCCCATGTACATGTTAACACTTGAGAGTATGTGTTTGGTTTTAGTTCAAGATTGCGGTAAGCACATGATGTACCACAATGTATTTTTAGCTAATAGTGAAACAAGTATTTTTATGTGATCATTACCATTTGTTCAGTTAACTAACGTGATGAATATTTTAACATTGGTACTATGACCTGTTTTACGAAATGAATGTTTTACTGTTGATATCACGGTCTGTTTAATGAAATGCATATTTTAATGTTGGTATTACGACTCCTGTAACTGTCTAATGTAATGAGTATTTTATTGGTAATATTGTAGTATGTCTTCTAATGGACGTAACATATATTTAGCATTATGCAACGATGTTGTTATATCTTTTAATGGTATTAAAAGCTACAGGGGGATGTTATGATGGCTACATCATGACACCATAGTCGCAGAGTATAATAATGCACTATTGTAATGAACATACGTCGGTAGCCCCAAATAATGTATTGTTTGTCTGATTTGTGTACAACATAGAACCGGCTGATACCAGTTATACCCTTTGTTCATTCACCAATATAAAGCCATGCATTATTGACTGTGCGAGGAAATCTTGTGAGTTTGCAACAAGGGGGAATCGCAACAGGAGTTTATAGTGCAGCGTATACCCACCAATTTTGTGTTATGTTGGGTAGGTTGGAGCTGGCGTAATCCAAGAAGAATCATCAATAGTTAGCATTGGCTAGTTGGAATATAGGTGGCATTGCCTGTAAAAGGGCGAAATCGAAAGATCGTGGATTCGGAAACAAAAGGACAAGTCGCGAAGCTCTGCGGCCGCGATAGTGGTCGCGCGAGTAGAAACACCAATCAACCAGGTCGCGACCTCTCATAAGTCGCGGGCTGAGAAACCCAGGGATGAGCGCTTTGTTAAGGTGTCTACAGTATCGGCGGCGGTCGCGGCGGCCTAGTTAGAACCCTCGTCACTATGGTAACATAGGCGGCGGCGGTGGCGGGTCGGCGGCGGCGGCTAAGTAAATAATCCCTTTACTGGGCGGCTGGGGAGGCGCGAGACAATCGCGGCCTCTTCCAGTCAAAACAAAGACACGTGTGCGCAAGTACTGGAACGGTCAAAGGTCAGACATCATGCGGGACGGCTGCCGATTGGTTGTCCGGCCCCGTAGCGGCAAAAAGGGACCGGGGTACTATGTAGTATAGCCAGTGTTTCGAAATCATCAGTCGATTGACTGGTGACAGTACAGTAAAGACGTGCAGGCGGATTTGCTGTATTTTGTTGCGCATTTTTCAGATTGTTGCGGTTTTCAGCACTCCTAATTGATTTATTGCCTTGTAGGTAGGATCCTGGGGATCTTCATCGGCGCGGAAGACAGCGTAGGGGGCTGGGGCAGTCATGATGGCTGACCTAGGCCCTGATGAAGCAACCGGGGGTGGGTCGCGGCCCACTTCCCCAACACGAGTAGAGGAGTCGGGGATCGGCGATGCAGTCGATGAAGGGAGTGCAGGACGCTGAAGGGGATGAGGTGCTTATGGCACGTATCACCGCCCTGACGCGTGGTATGGATGACGGCGGGGCAGTTTCGACTGTGCCCGACGGCGAGGCTGCTGGCGGCGAGGACGTCGACGCTGACCCGGGGGAGATAGAACCTCCGCGTCGCTGGGCGTGGGCGGACGAGGTGCAGCAGGCAGAGGAGGAAGAACCGGAGCGTGACGTGGCGACCACTTCACCAAAGCCTGACGGGTCGAAAGCCCCGCGGGTAGCGGTGGGTGGCGCGAGACGTCGCGGCCCCGACCTCAAGCGCGAACCGACCGAGAGAGAAGAGCGGCGGTTCTTTGCGGAGCCATACACACGACAGGTGTTGTATGCAAACCGGTACGTGGGGGATCACCCCGAGGAAGGTGTCCGTTTCTTGGCGGACCACATCACCGGGTTACCTCAACATTCTTACCAGAAGTCGGGGGAGCCGGGGTATGGAGGCGTGCGGCCACCTCAGTGGTTGGCACGATCTCCCAATGATTTTCGCTCGCGGGATGCGAAACCGGAGCTGCGATGGAGTGCAGTAGGGAAGGTGGCGAACCAGTCAGGTCATACCGCCTTTCCCAAGTTAGTTCCCGAGGTCACATTCTCAGCGGCCCGACTCCCGGTGGATAAGCTCACGCACGAGAGCGTCCGTCTCTTGTTCATGGCATATCTGGAAGCCGGGATGAGGTGTCCAGTCGCGGGATGCGAGCCTTGGGCAGCCCTGGATGCAGACAACAAGTTTGCTCTGCCACAACCTCAAGCCATGCTGACTCGGGATCGTCAATTTTTGGTTAGGCGACCCGACAACTGCGCGAAGCTGGACGCGACACTTGTATGTGCGCAGCGTACCCAGTCTCAACGGGAGCATGGGTGGGATGGGTTTGAGTGCGTTATTGAGCACTGGGCCCATTTCCACATGAAGGGGGGATGCTGTTTCTCCGCCCCTTGCTGCAGCGGAATGGCGGTGGAGATGCTGCTGGTTGTTGAGCACCTGAACGAGGTCGACCTCAAGAAGGCAGAACTTCTCGAATCGCGCGAGAAAGCTCGTCAGCGTTCTAAGAATAAGGACGCAAAGAGTGAGGAGGACGATGACGAGCACTGGGCGGGGGACATTAGTTCACCCCGCTCAGTCGCACAGCAGCTGGTACTCGAATTTATGAGCATTTATGTGTCTCATATCGGGCTTCCACAAGTCATCGGGCGCAAGAAATGGTTTCCCGATGCGAAGCTGCCGCGAATCATCGTGGGCTTCCATCTCCGTGAAATGGATATGGACAAGCAGCCACTGTGGGATAGCGCGCACAAAGATTCGCTCCGAATGTGCCAAGAATACTTCGCACGGTGGACGTCTGTTCTCAGCTCGTACACGGTGACAGTCCCTAAGGGGCCGAGCCGGTACAGCGAGATGGCAGCGTCGCAACCGGTGCGCACCAACAAAGCGGCTTCTTTGTCGAAGATCCTGCGCAAGAAGTCAGCCGCGACTCGAGCTCCTGAGCCTGTATCTCCACCGGTGCCTTCGAGGCATAGTGTGATGCAGGCCCTCTTCAAGTCGGTGAAGGGGCTTGCTGCTCCCTCGTCGACCCCGACGCAAAGTCCAACAGCGAAGAAACCTCCTGTGGCTACTGTCACCAGTTCGTCGGAGTACCCGTCCACGGGTGCTGCCGGCACCGGCACACCACCTCCTCCATCACGGGCATCCCGAGCGGGACAGCGTGGTGGGCGAGGCGCTGGGGGAGAGAGTGGCGTTGCACAGAAGCGCGGTCGCTCCAACTCCACGAGCATTAGCCCGACACCTCGCGGTGGGAAGAAACCCTCCATCGCGGGTCATTTGCGTCACGACCGCGACACTTGGGTAGGTCGCGCGCAAAAGGCCGAGGAGGAATTGGCGGCTCTTCGCAGCGAACATGCCGCTTTGGACAAGGAGCTCCGCACCAAGGAGACTAAGTGGGCCCGGGATCGCGTTGGTCTCGACCAACAGCTCCTCACCCAAACCAAGAGAGGCGACGAGTACAAGGAGGAGGTCGATCGCCTACGCGCCGAGAGGGATGACGCTCGGAGGGAGCGCAACGCACTGCAAACGGAGTTGGAGACTTTGCAAGGCAGATGCAAACAGCTCACCGCGGAAGTACAGGCTGTCCGCGAGGAACTCGCGGCAGCGCGAGAAGAAGTCAAGCCAATGGCGTCCGAGTTGGCGTCATTGCGGGCGACGGCGTCATACGCGATTCCGCGGGGGAGTTTGCGTGTGCGTCACACTTCAAGTCGGGCGGAGCTGCAGTGGTTGTCTGAGGGGGAGCTGGTTCGTGCCGATGGCGCGACCGCCGACTTTCGGGCAGCCGACTGGCGGACGCTGCAGGATCTAATGAATGACCAGCGTGGGGAGATCGCCAATGCGCGCGACATGCTCACTGCCCACAAGAAGGCTGTTCCCGAGTTCGACGTGCACTCGGCTGTCTACACTTGTGTACGACAGTTGGTTGCCGGGCTCGAGGATTTCATGCGTCAGACTCTGGCCCCTCATTTACCCAGCACCACATCGGCAGAACTCTCTCTGGCCGATGAACTCCACGCTCAACACGACGACAGACGGGGACGCTTCATTGCGGCAGGAGTTGGCACTTGCACAGCAAGAGGCCAAATTATACAAGGAGTTCGCGCAGCAACGGACAGCCGACATGGATCGCATGCATCGGCAAGGCGCGAAGAATGCGGACCACATTCGCGAGATGTCGGCAACCTTCAGGGAGTTGATCGACAATCTGCGCGACCTATCCCTGCAGAACCGCGACTCTAAGGGAGATCGCGATCAAGGGTCTGACAGCCCACAGGTTACTCTGCAGTCCGCCGCCCTGGAACAAGAGCTGGACGGTTGTTATGACCGGTTCCAGAGCATTGGAGCAGCATCAGACTCCGTCAAGATGACAAGGAGATCTGAGGAAGTCGAGAGCGGATTGGGAACGTCGGGGGCGACGATGGGGTCTAGGCCCAGATCGTGTGTCCTCGCGAACTCTCAGTTCGTCCTCGTCCAACCAGAGCCGTTCGTCCCACTCCGTAGCGAGTATGGACGTGACGTCCGACACCGGGGGTCCAACTGCCGTTCCTGCAAGTTTATCAGGAAGCGGCGACAGGGCTGCCCAAGCTGAACCCACCGGCCGAGTGAAGCGGAATCCTGTTCCGTCGGCATCAGCAGAGAGGGCGAGAGCTCGTGCCTCCAAGAACAGCGGGTCCAAGTCTGGCATCCCGCTGGTCAAGAAGTAGGATGCGCCGGGTGGGGAGGAGCATATCAAGCCAACCGACGGGTCGAGGGTGGTATGTTCTGATGTTAGGTAGGCGGCACCATTGAGTGTTGGCCAGGTTTGCCCAGCAACGCCGGACGCGGCGCGGTGAAATCTTGATGGCTGGGACATCAAGGGAGTAAGGGTCGTCTTCGCAGTCGATGGGCCAGTTACCACCCCCGTCTGTAGGAGTTGGGCTTTTGAGTCCAAGGGCGGTCCGACCTACAGTGGCTTTCGTATTGTTTGCCGTCGGCTAATTGTACTCTACACGGTACACCATCCGACATCGTAGCCGGCGGCCCCTCCATGTAGTTTGGCCTTTTCTCGTGTACGGCCCTCTTCCAAATTTCCCTTCCCGTTTCGTTAATAAGTCACGAGTCCTGTTACCCCCTCCTATATTTTAACGGTGTCCACAGTCCTGCTGCGTTTCACTTATACACCAGGTGGACGTTGGGGGAGAGTTTTTACTTTAATATATTTTCAGGTGCTCGGGCACGGCAAGTGTGAAAGACGGCCCAAGTGCGCGACCTGTGTCGCGAAGTATAGCGTCAGCTCGCGGGCTTAACCGCGGAGCAATCGTGAAATCCCCAAACAATGGAGTGCGAGTGGAGAGAGGATGTGGCCGCGACCCGAGTGCCGCCCCGCGCCATGTACACTTTGGATACTTGGATACTTTTCACTGTTTCGTTTAATGTGTAGTTCCCACGCAGGTAGGCTATACCCATACAAGCGGTGTAGTCCTAACTCCGTGTGATCTGGGGGAGTGTGTAACGAAACTAGTTCTCAGTAGGTCTCCAGTGCGCGAGGTTGCAGCAACCTCGCAGAGCATAAAGTAGTTACATGTAAGTTGCACTGGACTAGGTATACACACACACACATAATGACACCTTTCTACAAATGTTTTTTTGGTCTAAAACAACACATAAAACTGATAGAAAAACCATTTAAGTCAAAATCATAACGCAAACTGTATGTAATCTTAATGGATTGACAAAACTTTTTTCTTGGCATACATATCGTTTTGACAATATAATGACCAAATTAATGATAAAGATAACAGTTTTAATGAACTTTGTCAATGCCAAAGTAACCGTTGGCGAGAGTCGGTTAATTACCTCTTTTTTACAGGTGAACCTCCTCTTAAGTACTCTCTCTATTAAGACCACTCGTCACGTATTGCCAAAAAGATGGTCCTAATAGAAAGATTCAATCGCGTATTCATTACGAAGAGACCTATCGAATCAGACGTCAAAAACCACCCTTCCCACTATCATTCCAAAAGGACGACTCTAATAGAAGGTCGTACCGTATTCGTGACGTCACAAGATTCAAATTTCCCGCTACTGGAGCCCGGAGCCATCGAAAAAAGGGGGTTGAAAAAGGTATACATGCTGCTGTCACCATTTCCAACCGACATGCCAAATTTGAGCATCCTAGCTCAAACGATGTGACCTGTAGAGGGGTAACGAACCAGATGGACAGATGGATGGACGGGCGGACGGACGGACGGATGGACAGATGGAGGCGCAATTAATTGGGTACAAGTCAGTGTATAAAACACTGGAATTAGTGATATTTGAAATACTGTTTAGAAAGATTTTGCATGATTTCACATACGTTAGATACTGAATGATATTGATATTGAGTAATGTGGTGAAATTTATTGACGAACGTTTTGATGACACCTGCTCCGAGTAGACTAGATCTGTCAAATTTTATAATTATGTTAAAATGCAGCATTTATCAATTGCTTCATTTGAATTAATGATTGGAAATGAATGAAGACATGTCACAAAATAGACTGGCAAGGCAGTTGCAAAGTTTTTTCACTACTGTATCAATTTTTGAACTTGTTAAACGTTGCATGAGGTCGATCAGTACTACATACTACAGTAGTCAACTGCATATCATATTGTGCCCTGTACTGCCCCTACTAGCCCTGGCCTAGAGTCTATACATAAGGTTCTTAGACCCTACCTATGTATCATTCTAGATTCTATGTCCAGTCTTTCATATAGTTCCTAGATTCTAGATCTAGTCTTACATACTGTTACTAGGTTCTAGATCTAGTCTTGGTCTACATACAGTTAGATCTACATAGTACTAGTAGGCCTAATGTACACTGGAGCAATTTAGAGAGAGTGATCTATGCTTGATCGACATGTGGAGCCTAAGCATCGTAAGATAGTTACATTAAACATCTACATGTATGATATCTATATGTAGACTGTTTTTAGTAGTAGGAATATCCATTTGGTAAAAGATTTGGTGACACTACTACTTGAAGGTCCCTGATGGTGACTGCAACGTTTAGTCCGTTTAAAAAAGTAATTAGTAGTGTCACCAAATCGTTACCAAATACCTACTCTAGACTTCATGATTCTATGCTGTACCGTTTATGATATGCTCACCATTTGTTTCTTGCAGGATGGCCTTCTGTATTTATGCATCTATATATTGTCAACCAAAGAAAGAGGCCAATAGAGGCAGGTCATTGCCTTTCTGATCGGACACATGTGCAACAAGACTTTCTCAAAAATGATACACATACATCAGAACAAAGATAATATATAACTAAAAAAATCTACTATATGCTGTAAATTCAGTATGTGCTGAAAATCTACTTTTCAAGATTCGTGTCGCCTTGTGTACAGGGCGCGCGTTTCAGAAGATACCGTTGGTTCCTTTTAACAAAAAAAAAAAAAAAAAAAAAAAAAAAAAAAAAACAATAACCAGTTATCATTTAGGCTTCCCTAACATATTGAGTCATGCTATGAATTGAAACCAACTGTAAAATCTATACTTTAAATTCAAGACGTTTTCAAAATGAGTTTCTTTAACAACACTGTGTTCCGTCATATTCCGTTGGTACAGGGCAGCAACGTCTCTTGCTTTGAATGATTTTTGTAGATTTATTATTTTCAATACGATGAACTCCTTCAAGGATATGATTTTTATAGAGTTCTTAACAATTTGAAGAAAGAATAGTATACGTATTATAATAAAATGAATTGTGTAAACCCTCTGATTATCAAATAAATATTCATTGAATAAGCATACGGAAAACTTTTGACTAAGTCTTTTTAAGTTTAAGCCTTCTGTTCCCTTTATAAAAAGTAATTAACGGACATTATTCCTTATTCTTCCAGTTGGTTCCCAGTTAAACATTGTAATTTGTGAACTTAAGTATTGGCTGAGGATTTTCTTTTTTCTTTGTAGTGTTTACAAATTTCTTTTGGCTTACTATTACCTGTGCAAGAGTTGTCACTAGAGTTAGGATTCAATTCTATTTCTGAGAAGTTTTATTGTTCCTCTATAAATGCATGACCATCATCATGCATTGTGAATTGTATTGGAGGTTTCATGATGGAACTATTTTCATCAGCAAACTGTCTTATGACCCAAAATAAGCCAAATGGAGAATTTTGTGTGGTGAAAAGCCATATGAATGTCACATGTATTTATTTAGTTTATATTTATTCTACATTTTCAAAATCTGAAAACTACACTTTGATATGAAATAAGCCTAATAAAATATTCTATGGTGGTGAAAAACCATATGCATTTCACATTTTGACTTCCTGTTTTTACTATTTCTCCCTCATATATGTTCTGCAAACTGTTCAATCACCCAAAAATTCCAAAACAAGGGTTTTGAGTTGTGAAAAACCATATAAATGGCACATTTAACTATTTCAGATATATTTTCAGTTTGTCTTTTCTTTATTTTCAAATCTAGAAAGCTTCAAATCTACATAAAATCGATAATAAATTACATTTTGACTTGAGAATGGTTTTTGGACCAGAGCAGGCAATAAGATAATAATTATATGAATAATCGCATGATGAGACCCACTGCTATATACCACATAAAACAATCAATTGGACATGCTTGACATTTGATTGTTTCATTTCATCAGTAATTTGGATATTTTTTGGCAAATTTAAAATATCAATATCACTTCCAGACTAGATGTAAAACGATCTACTTAACTTTTATATTTTGATTCCTGATATTCAGTACTTGCTTTCAAATATTCATGCATGTATAAAATCACTGAATGGCATATATTTGTTTATCTATTTTATGTGTGATTTTAACACAATTATGACACTAACTTTTTAGTTTCTTACTTATTCCCCAATAGGTCTTTGCCATGTCATTGTCATACACTTATTCTCTATAAATAAAAGCAGTTAATACTTCTGTAATTGTTAATGAATCTAAAACTTTTTTCCAGGTTACTGGGATATTCCCTTGTAAGCGAACTACTTTGAAAATATGTCTTACACTGATGACAATGATCAAAAGAGATTCATCAGACGAAGAGATACAAAGATTTGTAGTCACAAAAAAATTCCCTAAAGGTATGTCGTTCATCCGATATCATTATCTTATACAACTTATCATTTTCATCTTCCACTTACCACTAGGACATGGTTTTCCCCAGTTACTCATACATGTACACAGGGTCCGCAAATCTAATGACATGTACAATAAATGTCAATTATAGACATATATGACATATGTCGCTATTTATGACATATATCAACATTTGTTATGCTCGTATGTTTGCAATTTTTAAATATTTGAGCGTATGGTTAATTATTTATTCAATATCCATTGTGAAACATGCTTATATCAGAAATCTCAATACATGGAGAAATGTCAAAATAACTTTACTAAATTTCATGGCAACTTGAAAATGTCAAGGGGCTTGCAAATTTGAAGAAAAGGTGTATATACAATGTATTTGGCCTGTGACAAAACGTATTCATATTCACTTGAGAATTCTAATTTATAAGGCGGAGAGTTTATAAAACACCATCTTTAATTTTTTTGAGAAATCAGTATATATGCAAGTTGTTGCTTTTTATCAGTTACGCTCAGCTTTTATTTTGTTTATTATTTTAATGCATTTATTTGTAATTGAACAATCAATTGAATGGTATTTTTGTTGTTTGCTTTCTTGTCCAGGTTCAGCAGTATTCAACAATTCCCTTCACCTCGCTTTGGAGTTTGCGCGCTGGTTTATCGCTTATATCTTGCACAAAAAAGGTGCCAGGCTTTGGAACACGTCACCACTGCTCCCAGCTATGATACGGCGTATCCCCAGCCGGGTGCTGGAGCGTCTCAATGATCCAGAAACCATCGACAAGCCGTGTCGGTCCCACTTAACTCAACTCCACCTCGCCGTGCTTCTGGAACGCTGGGACTTTGTATACCTGCTGCTCGATCTGGGAGCCAGTGTTGACGTCGGGGAAAAGTGTCCGCCACTACATTATGCAATGCACCGTGGAGCACCTATTGAAATCATCAAGGTTCTGATGTCGCCCAAAACGATCAGGATCTGGCATCCTGTACACAAAACCTTCCTCAGCTATATTCTATTGCACGAGCAATTTATCCCTGAAGAGAAATGCGATTTGCTGGAGGATGCGAAGTCTCATGGGCTGGACTTCGAAGTAGAAATTAAGTACGCTCATTTAAAGAATCTGCTTATTACGACGTTGGGAGTACCACCAACTCTGAAGGTGCTGGTGGCTCAATTTATTAGACGGACGGGTGTGATTGAGAAAACGCTCCGGGATATATTAACGCCTGACTTAATTAGATATATATTACTAGGTCATTATCAAGTTGACCTACTTAAGAAATTGTTACTAGGGGATGCATCCAAATAGCATTAGCCAAGTCATGTGATGTCATAATTATTATAGTTATGACATCACATGGCGGCTTGTCTCTACCATTTTTTTTTCAATACTTATTTCTTAATACTTAACTC
>CM032660.1:7533190-7573846 GCA_019095985.1 Streblospio benedicti
TTCGAAAGGGCGTCATCTTAAGAAAATTTTGAAATATCAGATCCATAATCACACTGCCTTTCCAAGTCCTTGTTCATTCCAACCCGTTGGCCCAGCTATGGCTTTTATGTGGAAAAGAAATTTTGGGTTAGACTTACATCAACGACAAAATCAATACTATGTTTCATTTTACCTATAAAGACAAAACCGGGTGAGTTGTTAACATTGATTATTTTATTGGGCAAGTCCTTGGGGCGTATCACGGCGAGCCCGAAGGCCGAGCCGTGATACGCCCCAAGAACGAGCCCAATAAAATAATCAATGTTAAACAACGAACCCGTTTTTGTATTTATCAGTCTTTTCTAAACAATTACAATACTGTTTCAAAATAAACTGGCATATTTCAACACGTTTAGCAAGATAATTTATTAATAGATTACAAAATGCAATAATGTAGGAATACGCTGTATAATCATAAGCGACGGACCATTTGATATTTGGGGGGGGGGGGGCGACAAAATTTTCCAAAAAAAATCTGCCTCTGATTTTGAAAGGAAAAAAATGTCCCTGATGTTCACCAAATTTGTCTCACTTCAAGCTGAAAATAAAAAATTTGTCTCTAGAAAGTCAAAAAAAAAATTGTTTCATTTGTAAACATTTTGTCGCCCCCCCCCCTCCCCAAATATCCAATGGTCCGTCCCTAACAAACCACGGCGCAGTCACTCTCTCAGACATATACACCAATGGTTGGACTTCTGCACTGCAATTACGTCAGCAGTATGACAGCTACACCCGCTGTACCGTGCGATCTCTTTGATGTTCATTGATTTTGGAGGTTTTCCTAGAAGTAGCAGGTGTGCTAGATTATTGAACATATTTGAAGTGGGGCAAAAGTAGTCCGGTTGACAAATAACCATATACGGAATCCGTATATGGACAGTCCTGATACAACATATTTTTATACGGCAGTTCTGGATGTCGATATCGACTGAAAATACATGCAAAAGACTGATAAATATTGAGATCATACGTTTGACATTTGAAATCCTCACTGAACATTTTGGCAGTGAGCCTTCTGATTGGTTGAATTTTATGGACAGCTTCCACAGAAAACGGTGTGGTTGTATCACGGCTATATACTGCGTATACTGCGTATATAGCCTTGAGATATATTCTCTTATTTTCATCAATGTACACATGAAATGTACACAGTTTGTCAATCGACACAGAATAATGTAGTCAAACTTAGTATGATTAGAAGTTTGTTCCGAATGTCATAATATCATTGCAAAGATAACTTATTATTCAATTGATTGTACTTGTGTTGGACAAGTTTCTAACAAAACTGTTTCTCATGAAAGGAAGCAAACTTAAGCGTCTGAACCATTCACTCTGAACTATTACGAAAAACAGTATAACAACCATTCACAGTACTTTAGATAAAGTTACTAAGGTGGGACGGGACATATGTGCATAATAGTGAATATAGTATAGCATTGAACATATCACAATCAGATAATTGTGTTGAAGATGATTCATAAATCAATACAAAGGGAGTCAAATGTTGATGACAATTTGGCAGTCAACGAAAATGAACTATGAATGCATATCCAATATACAGGCCATGTTATCTTAGATTTTCAATTACAAAAATACAGCATTACTAATATGGTACCATTACAACACAACACATAGCTTTGACAGTTTGAAAGTTATTGAAAGTAACCACTTATTTCATTCAATGATATACAGTGACAATGGACCACGAGCATGACAAAACAATCGAACACTTGAGTACCCAGCAATTTAAGTATTATATAGTAGAAGCAGGTTACAAGGAATTTAGATTGGATACGATAAGGCATAATAATTCACAAAGACATTTTCCAATGCGAAATAAGTACAACACTCTTGGATTATGTACAGCATTATGAATGGACAAACTTCTTTTCATTTCATTCGTATGATAAAGCTAAACAGCTAAATGAGCTAGATACTATAATTTACAAAAGAAATATGACCAGTTCGACGATTGCCTGTCTGCATCAAAGTATTTCTGTTAATCAACACACATTGATTTATAAATTTTACTTATGATTGGATTCTTACATAATTCCATGATTCAAGATAGTCATGATAAATAGAGAATACCAAGTGAGTGCCAATACATTTTTGTAAACGGCGAAGCATTATCTTATCTGATTAGTGGGATAAGATGAATGCGTGAGCCGTTTATAAAAACAAAGTATTCAGCACGAATGTGGTAGATCTATGTTGTTAATCATACATTGTGTTCAAACAACAAATAAATCCTTATTGGCATTTTGATGAATAACTGCACAAATGAATAGTATTTCTATACTACACCTGCCAGGCACGAAGCTTGAAAAAACCCGCTCATGCGTGCAATTAGGGCTAGATATGGGGTTTCACCAACCGTAACCATATAGATTTTATGACAACGTACAAACGACATGTTATTTTAATGAGACCCTATTTTATGCCTCCCGCACAAGTGGCTTGTATTACACCCTTGAAAATACGGCGTCGACACTGTTGACTACAGACTGTTCCAAATGTATTATATGGTCATATTATGTATTGCATATGCGCATGATGATACACTATTGAAACATTCTATAGAGTCTACGGAAACACACGAGGCCCATACGATGTTTGCTTTACGGGCTTGATATTGCATTTTATTTCGGTCAATTACAACAATGCTCCTTTCTTAATAACTTCGCAAATGTGAAAGTACAACATTGTCACTTTTCCTGGAAATCAATTACATCATGACTGATATACAGAGTATCAGATTAGTCTGATACCATCTCTGGGTTAGCAGGGAGTTATAGGGCACGATCGCACACGACATTATGCGCCAATGTATGATAATGAATGAAGTCATACAATTCTAACATTTCTGTTAAACTCCATAGATATATAATATGATTGCGTTGGATTATGTTTTTGATAAACATACTTGCATTAACCGAATTTGATTATACAGGTACAATGTATGTGTTCATTTTTTACATTTCGAGCATAGTTTGTTGACATGTTTTATAAAAGATAACATATTTACATGATAAAACTATCAAATGATAAATCTAAAATGTTAAATTTTACACCACACCATGTATATGACTGCGATATATCAATTATATATAAAATGATTTATATAAATGATTTAAAATATTGTAAACAAATTCAGTCATGTACAACCAGACCATCTTCGCATGTGACAGAGTTGTAATTGACGCTCGCGGTCACCCGGGCAAGCGGGCATACCTCGACTGACTAGGGCTTGTTACCAACGCCCACACACTGCTTGTTGTGTTCTTGACTGGTTCTGTGTGCAACCCAGGCCAAATACATGTTGGAGGGCCAATCAGCGACCATGAGATTATTCGAAGGGCCTTATACAAGACTCCACACTGATGCTGACACTCGGCTCCACGAGTGGCACCACACACCTGAACCAGGGCTACATCAACAGTTGACAGAGAAAAACAACAGGTCAGTCTCTAGAGAGAAGATGTGTATGGAGGGCCTATTTTCTTTGATAATAGGTTGCGAGTCCTACTGCCGACTAGTCGTCTCAGGTAGAAGTGAGCCCTAATGGCTCTTGCCCAGCGGTGAGTGTATTGGTTCCCCAATCCTACAGTGGCCTTACTAAGAGAATAACAGTCAGTATACTCTATACAGGGTGTGTGTAATAGAGGTAAACATTAACCTAACGCAGTTCAACATACTATTGCTCATTTTAAGCATGTAGAAATGCTAAAATTCCTACACATTTGATGCCTTACATATTATAAAAATTTTGTTACAACATATCTCTTTTCGAGGTTATGAATGTTATTACAAAATCTTCCTTTATTATTATTTTTATTGTACCAGTAACTAGAAATGTTGATAGAAATATTGTTTCATTAACATTTTTTCAATCCAAATAGAGTGTTTGGTACACGAATATTGTAAATTTAACTTATTTATCAATTAGTAGCAGGCAATTCTTCAGGATAATCAGTACAAAGAATAATTTTGTAGCCAACTTCTTTTACAATTATCATAAACACTTATAAATGATTTGAATCGAATTTTGAAAATTAGAAAAAAGTCTAAATTATTTATATAAATATGATTATCAATTATTTTGTGCGAGCTTTGAATCTACTGCATTCGAACTTGCTACTCCTAAGAAAATTAAGTCATATTGATTCCATAAAATGTCCACACTGGATCCCCCACCCCGGGCACTGTGACGGGATTGGCTGTGGGTGCACTGATGACACAGCCCGCCGGCCCGAGCCAGAAGCCCACACAGCTGGCTGTGTGGAGGCAGGTGATGGTGCAGGTGGGACGGTCACTGCCAGGCAGGTAGCTGTGGAGCAGGAGAGTAGGGCCTCGCTGGGGAGAGAGGCTTGCTTTCTCTGTTAGTCCAGACTTTACTCTCTCTGGAAGTTTCATAGATGTGATTCATGTGTGTGTTCTCATAACGCCAAACATATAATTCTATTCCTGTTACATGTCACGAGTACTTTTGTGAGATAATAGGGGTGGTTAAGGATTAAATTGATCAAAATAGTGGCGATTTGTCCAGTGTACATAAACTCAAGCAACACGATGAACCCAATTAAGACAAAGGTGAGGAGAACGTGAAATGTGATTACTTTTCTGTTTATCATCAGCACAGTCGGTCATCAGCCCATCCATGTAGTAGGAAGACCACGACTGCCCTGAGCCACACATCTGGTCAGTGAAGGTGAGAGAGTTGTACATGGCCTGTGTCTGAAAGAACGCATTGGTATGAGTATGGATAAATATGGAAGGTCACTGCCAACGGCCATTATGATCTTTATAAGCATAAATTCACCATGAACAAGTTAGTGCATTTCTTTTAAAACATTTAAACGGCTATAGTTGATAACAAATGTAGTTGCAGAATTGGTAGATAATTATGCTTAACTAGATGAGCACTGGTGCATAACCATAATAATAAATTTTATTTTATAGATTCCTTTAAACTACTCATTTCTTTTCCAACCTACATGTATAATAGTGGCAGTAAATACATGGTGGTATTTTCGCAATAAATGTATATTCTTTACTAAAATATGAGTCATTGAACATTCAATCATTGTACTTGAATTCAAGTATAATCAAAGTACTTATACCCAAGTACATTGAAACAATCAACCCATGTACTTGTACTTGACTAAAGTACAAATCAAAGTACTTAGACTGGACTTGAACCCGTAACATATACTTAGGCACAACTCTGATACATGTACACATATAATAATTGAATAAGCTAGCCTTTTTGATCCAGAGATTCCTGCAGCTACATAGATCCACTGTTGAACCTTCCAGTGCCAATGTCAAAGACCCAAAATCCTGAAATCACACAGTCAAGTATGTACAATTGAAATGTGACATACACAAGTCTCTCCCCACCCCCCCACCCACCCCCACCCCATTCCACCCAGTGAAATTCCGAACAACAACAATCTGATAGTGACTGAAGTAGTTGTATAACTAGTCTATCTAACTTGGAGGGCATGAAAAGAATCCTGGTGTATACCTCAGACCACAGTGCTGGCAGCTGTGTTATGTTTGTGTTAGCCACACTGAGGAACGTCAGTTTAGTCAATCCTGCAATACAGAAATTACAGATATACACATAATAAATCCTGCAAATAAACTAAGGGGTACATTGATTGGTAAATATTATGATGGCACTAACCTTATCCAAAGTGACTGGGTCAAATGTCATTGTGCTAATATCTGTGGGTATGCATTTTAAGGAAAAAGTATTAAACAGAATCAAATGATGTGATTGCCTTCTCTTTGGATGTATGTACTCACCCGGCAGATGTAGGAATGCCTTTATCGGGTTGTCGTTGACATACAGAACCTGCAGTTTGACCAGAGGGCGGAGCAGGCGGGCTGAAAGGGCTGAAATTTGGTTCCCGCTGATCCTCAATATTCTGCAAATATTTGAAAATGAAAGAGTAAGATAATAGTTAAGTATTGACCATACCTAGAGACGCTCGGCATATAATGACAATGACATGAATTATATTCATTTCAATTGTCAACACATATTGTAAAACATTGTAAGAGTATGTCAATCAACGGATTTTCAAGCTAAGCAGCCAACTCTAAGCTAGACGATCTATATTTCACATATGATCCTTGGCAGTTATTTAGCACACTTACCTAAGAGTGGATGCAGAATTGGTGAAATCTGGAATCTGAGTGAGCAAGTTGCTTGCGAGATTCACGAGCTGCAGAGCAGTGAAGGGTGTGGTCAGGTTGGCGGGTACATTGGTTATAGAGTTCTTGTCAAGAATCAAAATCCTAAGGAGTAAAGAAGAAATAAATGTTGAATGTCACAGGCACCACAACACAAGTGATGTCTGCATATATAAAGTCATTGTACATGTCACATATAAAGTCATTGTATATGCAGTCAGTAATTTTACACCCAAATCTAAATTCATTGGGCGTAATGGAAAGGTTGTTCATGTAAAAGTTGAACAAAGATGCCGCCATTATGCCACACTGGCGAGCACTATTGCTGTCATAAAAGACTCCAGTAGAGGATGCACAAGGATACAGATGATTAAATATTGACATTGCTCCTCAACAATTTCGCCATGAAGTCCAAGATTAGCATTTTCAATGCATTACATAAAATGCATAGGAGGCAAAAAATACTACTTTATTACCAATCAAATTTAGCACATTTTTTTCAAAATTCTTAGAAACAATACTTGTTAAAATCAAGGGTCTGTAAATACCGATTAGTTACAGTGCTATTTTCATATGACGACGTGCATTTATGGAATATTTTGAATTCCTTGTATTGTTTATTTTTCAACAGAATTGTGGAATTCCTACCTTAAAGTTGCATTCGAGTTGGTCAAGTCCGGAAATTGAGAAAGGTGATTGACTGACATTTCCAACGAGTTAAGTGCAGTCAACGGGGTCGTCAGTTCGATGGGTATGTTAGTGATACGATTGAACTGCATCCGTATATTCCTGCAAATAAAACCCCCATTTCACCGCTCATTAACATAGCACAGATTGTGGCCGATTGTTCCGAGCACTTGCCCGTACTCATCCGGCCAATCAGACGTAATTTTGAATGTTTCATGCATCTTCAAACATTAAATAATCGTCTCAAATATGCCAGTAGAGTAGTCAGGTAATGACCTTACCACCGACCAGCTGCGTCACTTCAAGCCTCGACACAATCCTGATCGGTTTAGTATAGCCTTACATTAATACATTTATTGACGTTCAATGATTAATCATAAAGATTAGAATGTCTATAAAAACTGCATGTAAGGGAACGATCATAAAAAATGATACCGGGTAGGTCGTCCAAAAAGGTGGTGGGTTGTCCAACTTTTCTGATTCCTTTTTGGGGGGGTCGCTGAACTTTTTATCACGCTACGGTATAATTTTTCAAATATTTTGTTTTAGCAATTGTACAGTAATGCAATGACTATGTAGAGGACTTTTGTTTTAGTGGGGGGGGGGGGGTCACCCAACTTTTTAAAAATGTTGATGGGGGGTCGGTTAACTTTTTCTTCGAGTCCCAAAAATGGACACCCCCCCCCCCAATATCGTTATTTATGATCGTTCCCTTAGCACATACGGTGTGTGGTTTCTCTATGATACTAAGTCCTAATAATAAAAGAAGATAAGTGGTTGCAGTTTCAAAACTTGTAATAACAATTTGATATGTTTAGGATGAGATGATTAGCTGGAATAATTAGAATTACTTCATATCAAATCCCGTCCTATTAGTTTATTAAAGGGATATGCTATGCATTCCTTACGTCAAACTTGCACCGGAATTCCTGATATCTGGAAAGTCGTTGAGCTTTAAGGCGACAATAGTAATATCTCTGAGTTTTGTGAATGAAGGGGAGATCTCTGGTGGGATAACAGATACCGGCATATCCACTGAAAACATAATCAGGTTTCTTTCCATGGGAATCTATATTAGTGTCATCAGTTACAATCATTTTTGTTAATGTGGCAACATTGAATTTCTGTAATTGACGGATCCCATTGACAAATACTGTGCAGTGCACAATTAAAATCTAAAACATAATACTGTACCAATTCGCAGTTGAAAAAGGGAGTGACCCGCCATGGTAAGGTTGGGGAAGACAGCAAGTAGGTTGATCCCTATATTAAAAACTTGCAAGTTCACCAGAGGCGTGATCAAGTCATCGTCGATGGTGCTGAAATGGGCTCGGACGGACCCGCTTCCGCCTATTTCAAACCTCAATAAGGATCCTGCCAGTGCTGTGATGTTCTGTAAAATAAAGACACCAGCAGATTAACCATAGCACAATGACCCATTGTATAAAGGGTGTGTATCCTTTTGCTATATTATGTAGAAAGCCAATATTATTACGGAATACCAAAGATAACAAGCTATTGGGTATACTTGTAGCTTTTTTGAACCTACCTCTTAACTTGGAGAAGTATTAGTTATGTAAATATTAAACTACATGTGTGAAACATATGTATTAAATTTGGCATATCAAGCTTTAAAAATGACTTTAAACTGCATAAACACCTTAATTCCTTTACAATACATTTATTACGTGAACATTATTGAGAATGATATATCATTCTTCTAATTATGAAATTAATTAAAGAAGAAATTAGATGTCCTCAAGACACTTTCCATCATTATTGATAGCTAATATTACAAGCATAAATGCTAGGATGGGCATGGAGGACGCTATGATGAAATCACAAAAATATATTATGAACAAATATAAGGTATGGAGTTTTATTGTGCAAATTATAATTATTATGAAAATTAGTGATTGTACTTTAAAAGGATGCTTCTCATGGATATTTGTTAATTTAATGATTACAAAACATAAGGCTATACCTATTTCAGTTATTGGTAAATCTTTGAATACCCAATACCCATTTTTAATTTGAAAGGAAGATATAAGCTAATTATGTTGTAAAATTGCACATATATGAAATATGCCATGTAAAAGGTGATAAGTCAAGGTGTAGTAAAGAAGAATGTCATGAGTAGTACAATATCAGTACCATTTATTGGATATTTACATGATTATTACGAGAGGTAAGATTTTCAGAGAGCTGGAAAAGGAATTCTGATTTTGCAAGCACGTTTGATATTATGTTGCCAAACTATTTTCTTCATTCTCAGAACAGCAATAATAATGATCATACGATTCTGGTTGATTGCAAATGTAAGTTAAGTTCAACACACACTCTTTACTACTTACGGGAAACTGATCGAGTGGGTTCCCATTAAGCAAGAGAGTCTCCACAGCTGTCAACGAGGTTGGTGCCGGTGGGAGTTCTCGCAGCCTGCATTCTGTCATGTCCACATTGGTGTCCGAGGCGGTGTACTCATCCCAGGAACAGAACTGGGCCAGGCATGGAGACAGGGTGGGGAGCAGGCAGAGGAAGACGAGCTCATGCAGCACTGCCATGGTGAACGTCTTAAAGGGACATGCACAGCAAATGCCTCCTTAGATAGATTGAACTAATAATTTTGTTTTTTGATGCACTTGACATGTTGCTCCTATTATCATATCATTTCAAAAGTATTGGTGTGCGTTTTGACAAAATATCAAAACCCATAAAAAAGTAGGCTGCCATATTTATTGTCACTTTCATGTCTCCTCTGCAAAAATCGAGTGCTGTATTATATGGCAGCTTATATAATCCTTCCTATCCGCTGACAGCCAAAATCAGCTGGTCAGAAATATTTATTAATGCTGATATAAGGTACATGCGGATTGAGTTCCGGTAAAATCAAAATCCATGTTCATTAATAGTATGTGTAGTATATTCACTGCTATATTATATATTTACCAAATCATCTAAACATAAAAATCTTTTTAATTTTATTCAAACTTCAAGCACATAGACTCCCCTTAAAAATAAACAAAAAAAAGAAAAGAAATAATAATAACAAAAAAATGCTCGTTAAGGGGACAAGTAGGCTTATTTTATTAAATTCTCTATATATTTGGGCTACAGCAGTAGGTCTGATCATCTAACATGTATAGTTTTATTTTTCAGCTGTATTCTTGATAAAATGAAAGGGCGGCATTCCCTTTCAATATCTATCATGTTTAGTTGTTTTTTTTTTTTTGTGTTTTTTTTTTTGTTTTTTTTATCAATGGCAAGATATTAGTAACTAACACAAAAACTGTCTGAAACCACAAAACAATATTGTGAGAAATTGCCACTTCAATAGCTCCCCATATGACTGTTGTGTATCGGACGAATCTGCGGGCGTGTCAGACGAGCCTTTAGGCGAGTCTGATGCGCCCGCAGATGAGTCCGATACACAACAGTCATATGGGGAGGGAACTGCGTTCTTTATTTATCAACCAATGTCACAAATACGCAATGTTTCTAATACATAATGCAGTTGATGAACAGATAATCTATATATATAAAGGAAGAGGCGGTTTTTTGCGTCACAAAAGGCTTTTTAACCACAAGACGTACACACTTCAAACTATGTATGTAAAATCAGGACAACTTGGTGGTCGTTATAATATCACATTTCAAACCAAATAAATTGGTTTTAATGATAAAAACAAGAAAAAAGAATTTTTTAGAAAGGTTGCTTACAGGGCCATGTTTGTTAAAGGTACGTAATACGCTATAGACCAACGTTTGTAAATGTCAAACGTACGATGCACGTCACACGTACAGTCATACAAAGCTGATGGTGATGTAGCCTCGTTCAACCCAGTCCGTTTCAAGTGATCAACGCTGCAAGTCAGTCGAACGCAGTAGTGTGAGTCTGGTGGCTCGAGACTAATGGTGATGGGGATGGAGGTGCATTTTATCTGCTCCGTACCTGTTTTGACGAGGGGTGTTGGCAGAAATGGTGTGTGTGTCCATATGGCGGGGGGAGGGGGCGGACATGGCTGGTGTCCATATGGGGTAGGGGTATGGCTGGTGGTGAGGCAGGGAGGAGCATTTAATCTGTTCCAGATCTCATCAATTTCAACCCGAGCAGCAGAAGAAAGGGGGCGATTGAGATGCACATTTAATGGTCTGCACGTGTTTACCAGGCGTAGGAGTAGATGGAGGGAGGGATATTAGACTGATCAAGCATTGCCACATACATGTAGTGTGTGTATGGCTGTCACATATGACTCACGCCTGTTAGGCACGAAGCTTGAAAAGAACCGCTCAAGTGTGCAATTGGGGCTAGCTATGGGGTTTCTCTGAAATGTCAACATTAAACCATATAGATTTTACCACAATGTACAAACAATATGTTCTTTTAATGAGACCCCATCTTATGTCTCCCACACAAGTGGCTTACATTAAATCCCGTGAAAATACCGCGTCGACACTGTTGGCTACAGGCTGTTTCAAATGTATCACATGGTCAGATTATTTATTGCATACACGCATGATGATACAAATATTGAAATATTCTATAGAATCTATGGAAACACACGAGGCCCATACGATGTCTGCCTAACAGGCGTGGACTGTGGGAAGAAGGTGATGGGAAGTGTATTTAATCTTTCCCGGACCTTTATAGTGACGGGAGATGGTGTGAGGGATGTGGGACAGGGGAAAGAATGGGGGGGGGGAGGAGCATTCAATATGTTTTTGATCTCATCCGTTTCAACCAGAGCAGCAGCAGTAAGGGGGTGCATTAATTATAGACCTTTTTAGATGTGGATGGGGTAGAGAGGGTTGGGGAGAGAAGAGGGGGCGGCGGGTTGGAATGAAGGGTAGGGATGAGTGGGACATTTAATCTGCTCCGCACATGCTTACCATAGGTAGCAGAAGCTGGGGGAGGGATATTAGAAGGATCAATCATTGCCATATGTAGTACATTTAGTGTGTAAATGGCTTAGGCATATTATATGAAGATGGGAGGACGGTGATGAAGGTGTATTTAATCTGTCACAGACCTGTATACTGACGAGAACTGCTTCGAGGGATGTGGGACAGGAAGAAGTATGTGGAGGGAGGAGCATATAATGTGTTCCGGATCTCATCTGTTTCAACCCGAGCAACGCCGGGTAAACAGCTAGTCATAAATAAGCCAAGTTTCAAAACGCACATGAATACACTATTACAGGCAGACTGCCGATTCCAATCTTCTCGTCCTGATAACGTCAATTGGGTTGCATATCCAGGTGATTTGAATGGTCCCATGGCATTTTTATAACCATCTATTTTGTTAGACGCATTATATACATACTAACAGTCAGAGTTGTGCCTAAGTACAGTACTTGCAAGTACAGTACTTGCAAGTACAGCGATTAGCTGTACTTGGACTTGGACTCAAGTACATTGGAAAAAATCCAAATGTACTTGGACTTGGACTCAAGTACAACCCAAAAGTACTTGGTACTTGCAAGTCCAACTTCAAGTACACTGTTTCATTTATATATTTCTTGCAAATGATACGTACTCTGTACTTTTCTGTAAGACATTTTTTCCTAATTGATTGGAAAAGTTGTAAACTTTTGTAGTTTTTGTGTTTTACCTAAATTATGTCTAACTCTCCATGGTAAAACGTTAAATGATATCCCCATCATCATGCATTAAATGTCCATGTTTTATCCTTCTACTTAAAAATGTGTGGTGTTATGCTGCTTGATGCACTATATCATATATTGGAGAAAGCAGTAGATCTTGTTATATAAGAGGCCGCCAACACATGACGGCTATAAATAACCCAGAAAGAAATAGACATAATGCTTTTGCGAGACATGCCTTGGAACACCACCCTCAAGAAACCCCACAATTCACCATGGAAGTCATAGGAAAATACCGAACACCACTAGAGAGACAAATAGCAGAAGGAATCGAAATATACAATAGCAATAGTAACATTACCATGAACTCTAAGCTTGATCACTACCAACCTGCATTCCATAGACTCATATTCACAAACCAGCTTGCTGATTAAAAATTGACCTTCATAATCAGGCCTACCAAACCGTCTGCTAAGCTTACTCGGATGTTTTCGTTACTTCTTAATGCAATTATTATTTTTTCAATTGCCACACATGTATCAAATCCTCAGATCAAAACAACCTAGTGTTTGCATTTAACGTAACTTCGTTTCCATAGCACCAATAGATATAAGTCAAAATGCACAAAAAAGGAACAGGAAACCCATTCTATGGAGGTTTTCACGTAGAGTAATTATTCATGTATTAATTATGCAATAATATGCCTAACCTCTGTCATTAAAGACTAGTATAAACGTTTATATTCATCACCTATACAAGACTCTAGATTATAGAGATTAACAGTGATGCATGTTAGCGATACTCATAGGTAATTTTCAATCTCAATACACCGCATGACATCATTTTAAAACTGGTAATTGTAATATGTGCAATGTTACCCATGCACAGCCCCAAACTAATACAGTATTCATTATCCATGTGCTCTATTCATAGAATGTGTTTGGTAGGCCTGTAATACCATGTTAATCTTGATAACCATTATGTATTCTTTGTACTGTATTTACACTGTTTTTATATTGTATTTCTATTTTGACAAGGAACCTACATGGTTTGAAAACGTTAATAAAAATTAAAAATTCAAAATTAAATCATTGGAAACATATGCTGCTTGATGCTTATAAGCTTACATTTTGAACACATGATATTTATGAGTTATGACCAAAAGGTGTATTGTATTTTCCATTTTTTATAATTAGTGAAGGCACTATTATATGTAAAGCAAATCTGTTCAAACAATTTGCCACTGGCAAATGACAATACTTCATAATAAAAACAAGTTTCAGTTCACAAAATTCTCCGAAAATGGCTATTACATATAGATACCATCCACATGTCTTTGACCTAATATCATATACACGTTTTATGGATGATCTTTTATTATTATTTAATTTTAAATTACATTTGAAACTTGTAATATAGATACTAAAATTATATAACACGAAAAGTTATTATTATTTATACACCAAATTATACAATTATACAATACACACCATAATTTCTAAATGTATGGCCATAAACCTATACTACCCTCAGACAATTCTATTGAAAACTGACCAGTTTAATTACAGAATCCTTATTTGGTCAGTTTAAGATATTTCCTGTTCATTGAAAGCAGCACAATAGAATGTTTGTCTAAAGGTTAACGGCAGACAAAAAGGCTATTGTGTAACTTCCTTAAGAGTTAATGCAAGCATGCTACTTCTGATAGCAAGTCATTTTGATAATTAAGGAGGGAAATTCCAAACCTGCAAAATGCTTTGAAGTCCTTCATCTTTTCTTAACATGCTTATTGCAGATAGATAGTAAGATGAATTGTTATTCGGATCAATGGGTATATGATAAATTTGTAATCTAACTAAATGATAAGTAAATATTCACGTCCTCGCAAAACCATTGTTTTGAACTTTAAAAGAGACAACTATGAGTGATTTTTCCCCTCTGTATACCTGTATACAATTTATTTGAAAGAAATAATAAAACATCTTCGGAATGATAACGAAATAGTAACCAAACTGTCTATTTTAAAAAAAAATACAA
Source organism: Streblospio benedicti (assembly GCA_019095985.1). Lineage (NCBI taxonomy): Eukaryota > Metazoa > Annelida > Polychaeta > Spionida > Spionidae > Streblospio > Streblospio benedicti. Next base: position 7,547,761 of record CM032660.1, read on the forward strand.
TTTACCATTTGCTTCTATTACAGGGCATGTCACCCTACGTCAATTGAACGTATACCCTCTACAGTTTTCAATCTTTGATAAAAAGGCTGTAATACCCATGAATGATTTGAACTGACGACTTGTCCAATAGTGAGACACACAGTTTCAGTTTCACTTAGTAATTCGTGGACTTCGTCAATGTTGTTTTAGCAATGCTGTGCTCTCTGAGTACTTATTAGTCGGCAAAGGGTCAAAGTTCAACAGATTCCTTATGAATATTCAATCATTTTTCAACACATTCTACATGTACTTGCTATATAATACATGGTTGTAGTTTAACAAAAAAACGTATGTATATCCAGCTGATATACAGTAAAATGTCAGTCTTTGTCTTGTATTTCATTAAAGATTCAACCTGTGTACTTGGTACTTGGACTCAAGTACAATCAAAGTACTTGTACTTGGACTCAAGTACATTCGAAAAATCATCAATGTACTTGTACTTGGACTCAAGTCCAGCTGCAAAGTACTTGGACTGGACTTGAGTCCGTCAATTGTACAGTACATGTATATACTAAAATGACCAGAATATTCAGACGGTCAATGAAATATCTGGCTTGATCTGGCTTGTGTTTACAATAGGTTTCCTAGAATACAGCGCGACCAGCGTAAATCACAGTGCCCTTGACTAGCCTCGTTCAACCAGACTCTGTATTGCATACAAAATAGAATATGAAATGAGCGCCGCCATTACAGAGTCTGGTTGATCGAGACTATGCCCTTGACGTGTTCTTTCAAACGTCATCCGTTCAAACAATAACGCACACGCATTTCTCTGAACACCCTTGCACGCATTACGTGATCCTTTGTAGTTCGTGGTTTATTGTGTTAGTCATGACGTAAACCAGCCTATTTTCGGCCCTTTAAAGGCCGAAAACTGTCATAGCTATATTAACTGACACACATTCTACATAAATGTTTTACTGACAAGTACATATTTTGTTTACTATCTAATATGATTCACCAAAACACGGATGGTATCGAAAGAGCACCTGTATATGGAATTAATTGGGATTATGTATTTTCACGTGTTTACCATTTTCGGGGAACTCGGACAATTTTCGGCCGTCAGCATGATTTAAGTGACAATTTTCGGCCCCTCCTACACGAGTCGAGTGTATATGTGCAGGCTAAAGTCAAGGTCAAATCAACGTAGGAGTAGTAGTTGTGACAAACATCAACAAAAAAATGAATAAAATCGAAATAGATTTTGTACTTCAAGACTATTTTTGTAGCCCTTAATCTTACGGCGAATTTTAGTGTATATACGGCAATTCTTAACTTTCCCCATTTACCTTCAGAATTCTCGTTGTAAAAATTAAGTGAAAGCAAAATTGTTTACAAACATGACGTATAGAACAAGTGTGATACTATTTATGAGGCATTCACGTAACTATGACGTAATTTCAAAGAATGAGGAACGTTATATACAGTAAACGGCCGAAAACTGAAGGGGCCGAAATTAGGCTGGTTTACCCCTACATTTTATACTTTCACATAGAACAAGTGTCATTGACGTAGTGTTTGTAATAAAAGCATAGATTCTTTTTTAACATTTGTATTCTTATATTTATTATTGCTGTTATTATTTTTTTGTATTGTGTTGGGGAAAACATAGCAACGAACAGTGACCAATTGGCCAATACCAAGTACCCCCTCCCAGAAGAAATGATTGTTTGTGAAATAGGAAAAAAGTAGTCCGGTCAAAAAGCTGTATCGGGTCTAGACCCGATATGGATTTCCATATCGGGTCTCTGTATCGGGTTCCTAGCCAATCCGATAACCCAATGAATATATAGTCATTGGTTGATAATCATGTTTACGTGCTGACAAATTAATGTAAATTGAGCAGGTGAACAGCTTGTTGCATTTTTCTTTGTATTTGTTCTGCCAATGACAATGACAGGCCACATGCATCCGTGCAAACATATCTTGCAGAAAGTGATACGTGGGGAGGTGTCGGTGATTCTTTGATCCGGTGATATTTGAACATGTGTTATTGAGCATGCAATCTGGTGCACCCGGTTCAAATGCGTGTGACAATCAATGATTATCAGCGCCATGGTTGGTGAATTATGTAGTACTACGGATGGATGTGTTGAAATAGAAAATACATGCAAACGCTAGTCGTTATTAATCACTGTGGGTTATATTTTATTATCACCCTAGAAAAGGGCAATATTTTGAACGCTTAAGCCCTAATCTACACAAGTGGAAACAGCTTTTCTTATATATAGTGGCCTATAGTATTGTTTTACAAGTATAATTTTCAAAAAATAGTCAAGACCAAATATAACTGAATCAAATCATCATATTGATATTGCCCACAAGAATAGTGCAAAGACAGCGAGACACAAGTCACAAGTCACAAGTCCCACGGCAAACACATAATTTCGATGATCAAGTGTGTTGATAAACTTGTCAGCTGCTTTGGACAAGTGACTATTTGACGGTAGAGTGTACGGGTCGGTGATGATGGGAGGGATGGAGTGTTTGGCGGACCTAGAATTGTCGGGGTATTAGACCGTAATTTTTTACCTATTAACCAAACGTAAAATTGTGACCAGTCACAGTTTGCGGTAACATAAATTGTCCCCACACCCCAAAAAGCTGCCGTAAAATGTGACCACCCTAAATTGTAATCACGTTCATGAATCTCACATGTCTTATTCTTTGATGGGACTGACACCAATAACACATCTTGAAGAGTAGATGAGGTTTCATGTAGCGCACACCGAGATACGTTAAGAATTGACCAAGTAAGAAGGGATTATAGTTCGCATCTCTGAAGTGTCCTTCCTCTCGTCGGCTCGGGACTTAACCCCGTTCGGGGTCCACACATGACGATGCATGCATCAGGCTAGGATGTTGTTATGCCATTGTAAAGATCTTCCGTAACGCCATAGGACTGTGCTAGCTAAAAAGAGGTGTGAGGACGTTTGAGCTGTCGAATGCTCGTGTAATCGGTTCTAATTTGCGGAGGTGGGGGGGGTCACAATTTACGTTAACATAGACTGTGATCGGTCACAATTTACGGCTGGTCATATTCAGCAATCATCTGCACGAGGTTATCCAGTTAAGAGACCACTAAGAATGGAGATAGCCTCTGCACCAACATACACACTTGTCATGATCTGTTCTCATTGCGCAGGGAGAAACTATGGAATGGGATGCTCATGCAAGAAAAATGAAGTACTGTGTACTGCAGCTTGTAGGTAATTCAAAACTTAGTATGTGCTAATGGAAGCAGAGATGATGAAGATGAATTGGATACTGAATACAGTAAATAGCATGTTATTTTTCAGTATGTATATATATTTTTCTATTATCTTTCTATTAATTGTTTAAGCGCACTGGAACACTGTTAGTGAATAATGCGCTCGACAAATATTATATTATATTATATTATATTTATTTTATTTTGTGGAGATGTATTTAATGCACCATTGTTCACAGTGTTGACAAAAATTAGTGAGAGATTATAATCAAACTAATATCTGAACTAGTAATTGACGAAATCCAACCTTCTCCATATTGGTTATGTTCAAAAGCCCTAGCCCACGGTTGTATACATTCAGTATATAATATTTTGAAATGATTTAGCATCTGTGTAGACCTTGCTAACATATGTAATCTTTACAATCATGCTTAGTGTAAAATATATACAACAATACGATAATGGCCAATGCTTGTTGACTATATCGAGGCGAGTCATGTTGATTTTTCATTGTATTCATAGAATTTATTTATAACTGTGAATAATTTACTGGTTTATACATAAAGGGAGAAAAAGGTCATCACATGTTATGCAGCCATTGTGATTTGCTTGCTGTTCTAACTTTTTACCACCTTTTGCCTCTTCATATTTTTCTGTAGCCCTCTGATACTCTGTTATACCGTGGCGTGTAGAAGTACACTTACCTGTATCTGCTGGGTCAGTGTGGCTGTCCAGGTAGAGTGTCACACAATGAGAGACTAACTGGTCAATCCGTGCAGACCGCCACAATCAGCAGGTGCTTAATCCCCCTTGTCTCTTCACTTCGCGGCCGAGGTGTGGTCCTCGGCGGTTCAGTGGTTAGAACGTTTGACTTCAAAACGTGATTTGCCTGCACAGTGAGTTCTCGGGCTGTCCACAGCAGAATTAGTCTGTCGCCAAACCTTTCAGTTGAACGTCTGCCACTAAATTGTCATGCCAACACGGTGTGTCGCCTCTGTCGAGTGTAATACTAGACAGGTGGCAATACCAAGCAGGAGGTTCGGATGCCTCGTTAAAATGCGTGCCCGTGTAGAGGACAGTCACCCCTCTGCATGTAAAAGAACTCACCTAGTTTGAAAATAATAGCTAGTGTGATCCCTCCACCTCAAGAGGCTTAGTTGGCTACCTAGCCTGCCTGTAGAGTGGTACATGTACAAACACCACGTGGCCTCCCCTCCGCATGTTGCCCTGTACGGGGATTTGCGTAGACTGATGATTTTTACCTCAATCACTATTCATGAACTCAGCAGTGTCGAAAAAAGCAGGCTAAAGCATAGTCGATTACTAAATAGCTCTTCTGTCTGTTGTAACATGTTTGTCACTAGTGGTAATTCCATACATACGTACACTTATACACAAATTTGTTCATGCTGAATGGGCAAAAAAAACTATTGTTCTAAACTCTCTCCCATAAATAAGGGGACAATTAATGTTATTTTATGATTTTACTAAGCTTTGCTTTCCTCTCTTGTTATTACTTAAATTCTTTCAAATAATACCTTGTTGTGTAGGTAATGGTCTTATCTAATGATATAGCATGGTTTAAAATATACAAATCAACGTAGAAAATTGCTCTGAATCAATTAATACAAGTTTTACAACTTTGTCGTTATACGATATAACTGAGAAAAAACATTGGAATGATGAAATACACCATCCAATAACAAAATTCATATGATTATCTCGAAAAGATTGCCTCAACATTTTTATATCTTTTCAGTTGTTCACTTTACATGCATTTAAAGTTTGAAAACCACTGATTTCCGAAATTTCTTGCTTCAATACAAAAACATTGATAATTCAAAAACAAAATAAAACAAAATGAAAATCCCCGTTAAAGTATTTACAGAAGGCATATATCTGCAATAGTATTGACATATGTAAACACTCTACTTCACAGCTAAATTCAAATAGAATTTCAAATGTTTTATTATAGCTATACAACCAAATATGAACTATAAAAAAATGTAGAAAGTAGCCTTCACATAAACAAATTAATTCAAATTTTAGTTTTTCTCAATACTACCATTAATTTTTACAAGTAAGGCTCAGTAAGCTTATTGATGGATTACCGCTTTAAAAATTCTGCTTTACATAATGGCATTGTCAACCCAAATAATAGTAATAATTCTCTATCGTTGGTAGAAATATGCTTGCTAAAAAGAATTGTGAGAGAGAGAAGTTTGAAAATATGTCTGCAAGCACTGGGAAACACACGTATATCAATAGTAATAATCCACGCTAAAAATACGATACGGTGAAACACACTACCACCATGGGAGACCTAGACGTTTTAGATCCAGAAGAACTAAACATTTTCTACATTCTCCTCAAAGCTGTGAAAATCCAAGTGAAATGTGGAAAAGAACTTTGGAACGAGATAACAACACATATAGTAACATCACATGGAGATTGTGCCAGTACTCTATATTGTTCACTATCTCTCTACCAAAATCCACCCATACCAAGACAATAGAAGTGAAACAGAGCTAGAACACAGTTATGCAAGACCAAACAATAACATGGGGGGATTTACACCAGCACACATACACGATCATAACTATGCCACATTTCATCCTGACAACGCTCTAAACATAGACTAACAGTATGCAGATGACATTGGATGGACAGCAACAAATATAGGCAAAAGCATGGACATCAAGATCAAAATACTGTACCAGCAGAACTTAAAGACATAACCTTCACGTAAAGCATGAGATAAACACCGGATTATACCATCACAAGAGGCGTAGATGTAACATGGAAGAAGTGCAAGTACCTGAGGTCTTTACTCGACACAGAAACAGACATCAATAAAAGAAAAGGGCTTGCTATTGATACTTTCAACAATTTCAAACTATCATCGAAAGCAATAAAGTATCAATAGAGCCAAACATGAAGATCTCCCAAGGCTTTATTAAACAGCATTTTTCTATATAACAGTGAATTATGGACCCTCACAAAACATCTAGCCCACAAAATAGATCATCTCCAGCACAGCCTTCTACTTAGAATTGTTGACAACATGAGAAGCGACAGAATTTCAAACAATACAAAATGATGTGATAATACTCATAATGCAAGCATTAAAAAAAATATGGTGCCGTATGAGCTCGAAATTTGGAGCCGTACGAGCTCGTTTTTTTGTGACAGACCAAAACGTTTCGTGCCATACTGGTATCCGCATTTGGTAATCTTTTGATAAAGATACGTGAACAAGCATATTATTATCATAGGCAGATCCAGGGGCGACCCCCCCCTTTCATACCAAAATGTTTCATTTTCATAGGGTTTTTCATGAAATCCCGTAAGTGCGACTCCTCTTTTCCTTAAGTGCCCCCCCTTTTCCGAAAACCTGGATCTGGCTGTTACTGCAAGTAGCAAGTGTGCATAGAACAGAGCCATGGGCGCCAGCATCGTGAGAAGGGGGCTCCCATTTAGAACTTTTGTGGTGTTTGTTTATATCTTTGGCTGCGGGTTTTGGTGCAAACTACAATGCCTGTGGGTGTTTTTTTTCATCTTACATACGTTTAGCATAAAATAGATGAGAAACATCTCCATCAAGCTATTTTCAATTTCATTAGTTTTTATCAATATAAATATGTATTCAACCCCTTCACAAACGAAACTGTATGATACTATCTGCATTAGAAAATGTATCACTATTTTTGCATTTATTACAATGTTAGGTATTTCCCGGGATTTAAATATATCACACTGTTTATGTTAAGGAGGCAGCGTAAATTTGTGGTGCAACTTGATAAAACAATTATGATTTTAATGAGCACAACACAAATACGTATCCAATATTTTATTGATAAGATCTTGAATGTCACAAATAGCAGTAAAATATACATTGTTATTTTAAATTCATGTCAAGGGACAGTTTTTTCCAAAAGAGTGTTATCTTAGGAAACTTTTGAAACATGAGATCCATATATTCTTGTATTTTCATCAATGTACAGATGAAATGTACTCATTTTGTCAATCAGCACTGGATAATGAATGTAGTCAAAGTGTGATGATATTATAATTTTGTCCCGAATGTCAGCATTTCATTGCAAAGATAACTTATTATTCAATTGAATGTTCATGTACTTGTATTGGACAAGTTTTCTAACAAAATTGTTTCTCATGAGGTGAAGCAAACTTAAGTGTCTGAACCATTCACTCTGAACTATTACAAAATACAGTATAACAACCATTCACAGTAATTTAGATAAAGTTACTAAGGTAGGACGTATGTGTATCATCGTGAATATAGTATGATATTGGATATATTACAATCAGATAATTGTGTTGAAGATGATTCATCAATGAATATCAATAGGGGTCAAAAATTGATGACAGTTTGACAATCAATGAAAATGAACTATGAATCCATATCCAATATACAGGCCATGTTATCTTACATTTTTAATTATAAAAATACAGCATTACTAATATGGTACCATTACAACACAACGTATAGTTTTTGACAGATTGAAAGCTGTTGAACATAACCACTTATTTCATTCAATGAATTCAATGATACACAGTGACAATGGACGACGAGTATGTCAACACAATTGAACAATTGAGTACCCAGCAACTTAAGTATATTAGAAGCAGGTCAAAGGTAATTTAGATTAGATACGATAAGACAGATTAATTCACAAAGACAATCTGCAATGCGAAATAAATACAACACTCTCATTTTATGTGCAGCTTTTTGACTGGACACACTTCTTTTCATTCTTATGTTAAAGCTAAACAGCTAAATCAGCTACGTGAACATGGAGCGTTGTCGCTTTTCCTGGAAATCAATGACAACATGACTGATATATAGAGTATCAGATTACCATGTCTGGGTTAGCAGGCAATTATATGTATAGAGCAAGATACCACACGAAAGTATGCTCTAATGTATAACTTCATTTTAATATGATTGCATTGGATTATGTTTTAATATGCATACACGTATTAATGGAATTTGATTATACATGTATTCATTTCATTCATTTCTTCATATTTCGAGCATAGTTTGCTGACATAGATTACGAGAGATAAGATAATATATTTACACAATAAAACTATTAAATGATATATCTATAGTGTTGTATTTTAGACCACACCTTTGATGTATATGATTGCAATATATCAATTGAATATAAAATGATTTATATACACAATCTAAACTATCGCAAACAAATTCAGTCATGCATGACCTGACCAACCTCCCAGGCGACAGAGCTGTTCTGGCGCTCGCCATCACCCAGATTGTGATTGGGTATGTCTCTACTGACTAGGGTATGTTACCAACCCACACATACTTCTGTTGTTGAGTTTTTTTGTGTGTGCAACCCAGACCAAATACATATTAAATGGCCAGTCAGTGACCATCAGATGATATGTACAAGGACTTTGCACTGATGGTGCCACGCTCGGCTCCACGAGGTGCCATGCAAGGACTGCCAACCCCAAACCTGAACCATGGGCCGGGGCACATTGACAGTAGATAAGGAATAACCACAGGCTAGTCTCTAGAGAGAAGATGTGTATGGAGGGCCCATTTTCTTCAATAATAGGTTGCCAGCCCTTCTGCCGACCAGTTGTCTACGGTAGAAGTGAGCCCTAATGGCCCTTGTCCAGTACTGAAGTGTACTGGTTCCCCAATCATACAGTGCCCTTACTGAGAGAATAACAAGTCTACAATGAGTGTGTAATGGGAGGGGAACATTAACCTAACGCAGTTCAACATACTATTGCTTACTTTAAGCATGTAGAAATGCTAACATTCCTGCACACTTGATGCCTCACATATTAGAATAGTTTTGTTACAATATATCACTTTTTGAGGTTAGGAATACCATTTAAAATTTCCCAATATTATTTTTCTTTATTATATCAGCAATTTTTTTTTTCAATTCCAAATCGAGCGTTTGCTACACCAATATTGTAAATTTAACTTATTTATCCATTAAAAATATCAGGCACTTCTTGAAGATAATGAGTACAAATAATAATTTTGTAGTCAACACCTTTACAATTAAAATAAACAATTATGAATGAAAAATAAATAAATTTGAATAAATTTTGAAAATTAGAAAAGTCAAAATTATCTATATAAATACAATAATTATTTTGTTTGAGCTTTCCATTGACTGCATTCAAACTTGCTACTCCTAAGAAAATTAAATCATATTGATTCCATAAAATGTCCACACTGGATCCCCCACCCCAGGCACTGTGATGGGGTCACTGGGTGTGGCAGCACTGATGACACAGCCCGCCGGCCCGAAGCCAGAAGCCCACACAGCTGGCTGTGTGGAGGCAGGTGATGGTGCAGGTGGGTCGGTCACTGCCAGGCAGGTAGCTGTGGAGCAGGAGAGTAGGGCCTCGCTGGGGAGAGAGGCTTGCTTTCTCTGTTAGTCCAGACTTTACTCTCTCTGGAAAGATCATAGATACTCAGACGATGTGATTCATGTTTTTCTTTACACAACGACAAACATATAATTCTATTCGTGTTACATGTCAACAGTACCTTTGTTTGTGAAATAATAGAGATAGGTAAGGATTAAAATGATCAAAGTAGTGGCGATTTTTCAATTGCCATGAGTGTACATAATCTCAAGCAACATGATGAGCGCAATTAAGACAAAGGTGGGGAGAAAGTGATATGTGATTACTTTGCTGTTTATCATCAACACAGTCGGTCCTCAGCCAATCCATGGAGTAGGAAGACCATGGCCGTCCTGGGCCACACATCTGTTCAGTGAAGATGAGAGAGTTGTACATGGCCTGTGTCTGAAAGAACACATTGGTGTGAGTAAGAACAAACATGAAAGCCTGGAAACGCGCCACAGCCAACATCCATAATAATCTTTATAAGCATAAATTCACCATGAATAAGTTAGTGCATTTCTATAACAATTAAACTATTATGGTTGATAAAATATGTAGTTGCAGAATTGATAGATAATTAGGATTAACTAGATGAGCACTGGTATATAATCATAATAATAAAGTATTCTATAGATTCCTTTAAACTACTCATTTTTTTCCAACCTATAAATGCAGTGAATAGATGGTGGTATTTTAGCAATAAACACACACATATATATACACACCGGCTAATATTTAAATGTAATATTTTCCATTATAAATATCACTTTGAACGGCGTAAACGAGAAGGTGCTCAACAATGATATACCGGCTGATATATACTTTACTAAAAAGTCATTGAACATTCAATCATTGTACTTGAATTCAAGTACAATCAAAGTTCTTGTACCCAAATACATTGGAAAAATCATCCACGTATTTGTACTTGGACTAAAGCATAAATCAAAGTACTTAGACTGGACGTAAAATGTACTTAGGCACAACTCTGATACATGTACACATATAATGTGGGCTGAAGTTGATAGATCAAGTAATGAAAGTCCTCAAGAGAATTGCTGAACAACTGATTAGAAAGTGAATAGTGATAGATGACATGCAATTTGGCTTCATGCCAGGAAGGGGAACAACAGATGCTATCTTCATCGTTCGACAGGTGCAGGAGAAGTTTCTGGCAGCGTACAAGTCCTTGTACATGTCATTTGTTGATCTTGAGAAGGCATTTGATCCCAGACAAGTCATATGGTGGGCCATGCGTAAGCTAGGCGTGGAAGAGTGGCTTGTTGGGCTTGTCCTGTCAATGTATGCCATTGTACGTAGTCGTGTTTGTGTCGGAGATGGATACAGTGAAGCATTTCGTGTTATTGTAGTAGTGCATCAAGGTTCAGTCCTTAGTCCTCTGCTTTTCATCATGGTCCTAGAAGCCCTGTCTCATGAGTTCCACACTGGGTCCCCTTGGGAACTACTGTACACTGATGACCTCGTCATTATGGCCAACTCTGTTAAAGAGTTATCAGAAAAGGTGCACATCTGGAAGATGGGGATTGAAGCCAAGGGACTGCGTGTTAATATGGGTAAAACCAAATATCTGGTCTCTGGGTCACACCTAGACAAATTGCTCAAAAGTGGAGAATACCCATGTGCTATATGCCTGCGGGGGGTAGCGAGGAACTCCATCTACTGTGCCAAATGTCTATGCTGGGTGCACAAACGGGGTAGTGGAATTGAGGGTGTTCTCAAACCTGAGCCGGACTACATATGCTCACGATGCAAAGGTACCGCCAGGCCAATCGAGGGCAGGCCAATCAAGGAGATCCCAGTTGGCGAACACATGTTAGGGGTGGTGACAGAGTTTTGTTACTTAGGTGACATGTTGTCCAGTGGTGGAGGTTGTGATTTAGCTGCAACTGTCAGATGCAAAACTGCACGGGGCAAATTCCGTGAGCTACTGCCAGTCCTCACCAACAGGCACATTCCTTTATCTTCGAGAGGTACAGTGTATTCCACCTATGTACGAAGTGCTATGCTTCATGGGTCTGAGACATGGGCAGCATCATCTAGTACTATAAACCGCCTGAGAAAAAATGACAGAGCTATGATCTGCTGGATGTGTGGTGTGAAGCCTAATGATGATACCAGTTCAGAGAGCCTTTTGGAGAAACTGAGTATTACAGATATTGATAGTGTGCATCTTAAAGGGAGACTGAGATGGCTAGGCCATGTTGAGCGCAGTTCTGGCTGGATTAGCCAAGTAAGAAAGCTTGAGATAGAAGGAAGAAAAGGAAAGGGAAGACCGAAACAGACTTGGGATGCAGTCTTGCAGAAAAATCGTGCAAGTTTGGGCATGAGTTTGGTAGATCCAAATGACCAAAAGGCTTGGAGGGGACGGTTGAGATCCAGACTGGGCAGCCAGGCCACACCCTCTGAATGAGGAATAATTAGGGCCTGTTTAAAATAAATTTAGGATTTGATTGATTGATTGATAATAATTGAATAACCCAGACCTTTTTTATCCAGAGATTCCTGCAGCTACATAGATCCAGTGTTGAGCCTCCCAGTGCCAATGTCATAGACCCAATATCCTGAAATCACACAGTCAAGTATGTACAATTGAAATGTGACATACACTAGTCTCCCCCCCACCTCACACACAAATACACACACACACACAGTCACACACACACACACACACACACACACACACACACACACACCACCACACCACACCCACACCCACCCCATTCCACCCAGTGATTGTAATTCCGAACAGCAACAATCTGATAGTGACTGAAGTAGTTGTATAACTAGTGTATCTAACTTGGAGGGCATGAAAAGAATCCTGGTGTATACCTCAGGCCACATTGCTGGCAGCTGTGTTATGTTTGTGTTAGCCACACTGAGGAACGTCAGTTTAGTCAATCCTGCAATACAGAAATTACAGACATACACATAATAAATCAAATATACTATACATTGACTGGTAAATTTTATGATGGTACTAACCTTATCCAAAGTAAATGGGTCAAATATCATCATGCTAATATCTGTGGGTATGCTTTTTAAGGAAAGTATTAAACAGAATCAAATGGTGTGATTGCCTTCACTTTGGATGTATGTACTCACCCGGCAGATGTAGGAATGCCGTTATCGGATTGTCGTTGACATACAGTGTCTGCAGTTTGACCAGAGGGCGGAGCAGACGGGCCGAAAGGGCTGAAATCTGGTTCCCGTCGATCCTCAATATTCTGCAAATGTTGGAAAATAAAAGAGTAAGATAATAGTTAAATATTAACCACACCTAGAGAAGCTGGGCATATAATGACAATAGCTTTGCTTTGGTTAGCATTTTATTAATTTCAAACGTCCATGCATATCATAACACATCGTAAGAGTATGTCATTCAATGGCATTTCAAGCAAAGCAGCCATCCCTAAACTAGATGAAGAATATTTCACATATGAGCATTAACTGTTAGTTAGCACACTTACCTAAGAGTTGAAGCAGAATTGGTGAAATCAGGAATCTGAGTGAGCAAGTTGCTGGCGAGACCCACGTCCCGCAGAGCAGTGAAGGGTGTGGTCAGGCTGGTGGGTGCGTCGGTTATAGAGTTCTCATTAAGACGCAAATACCTAAGGAGTAAATCAAAGTACTGAACAGTACTGAAAGCCAGGCAAAATTGGAAGTGAATGAACACAACGCACCCATTGTATTGTTACTAACGTGGTGAATCTGGTGATTTCATCTTGGGTTTTCCCCAGAGACTCAAAAACGAAAGTGAAAACAACAGAAGGTTTTAACTTTGCAGCTTGATTTGACACTGTCCGCCTTGACGAGCCCTTTCCAACGACATACACACGTAATTTGTGTCTCTAGCACTAGCACTGGCAATTCTGCGAGCCGAAACGCAAATCGCCAAACATATTATTGCGCGGCGAATTGCGCTATACTATTTGGAAGACAGGTGTTTGAAAAAGGCGGTTCAGTGGTCAACTTCCGGATGCACATGATGGCTATAAGCCTTGCCTGGCTTAAATAGAAATAAACGTTGAATGTCACAGGCACCACAATACAAGTGATGTATGCATATATAAAAGTCATTGTACGTGTCATATATAAAGGCATTGTATATGCAGTCAGTAATTTTACACCCAAATCTAAATTCATTGGGCGTAATGGAAAGGCTGTTCATGTAAAAGTTGAACAAAGACGCCGCCATTATGCCACACTGGACAGTTTTCTCCATAAAATCCGATGATTAACATGATCAAATGGAAAACAGATAACCAGAAAAAACATATACATTTTCATTCAATATTATTGCAAACTGTAGCTGTACCTCTAAAGTACAGGCCATGAAATGATGTATAAAGTTATGTATTTTTGCATTTTGCTTTATAAAAGCAAAAAGCACAAATTATTGTAGGCCTTGTGAGCTTGTAGGCCTAATATATTACCTATAAAATTTACCATACCAATTTCTCGAAATTCTTAGAACAATACTTACACATTTTTAGTTTTGCTGTTCTTTAATGCTACTTATCAAGCCAAAGTTTTCATATTTACAAGACTGAAGTGTACTTAGCACACATACCAAAGCTTTGATGCAGAATTGGTGAAGTCGGGCATCTGAGTGAGCAAGTTTCTGCTAAGATCCACGTCTTTCAGAACAGTGAAGGGTGTGGTCAGGCTCGTGGGTGCGTCGGTTAAAATGTTCTTGGCAATATACAAATTCCTAAAGAGTAAAGAGGAAATAGACATATACACGCTGAAAGACAGGTCATTATGTTCACATGGGGAATGTCAAAGTCTATGAAGTAGAACCTAAGTGGTTTGAACGAAGTGTGAAAGAAGCCATCTACATACGCATTCATCAGCCCTCCTTAAACAGAGAGGGAGTCTGTTTCAACCTACCGAGAGTGTGGGACAATGTGCTGAACCCTAAGAGGGGGCGACACCAGCTGAAAGACTGTACAAGAGATTACTTGTGATGTTGTTATGACATCACATCCTGAAGTAGCCACTAATATCGATGAATGCTTGATATTGGTTTTCAATAATTCATCCTGAGGTTTTAACTTGTTCTTTAATATTTAAGCCCTGGGTAGATGAATCTACGTAGTAGTGACAAGAAATAGATGTTTAACTCCAAAATCACCAAAAGTGTCATCTGTATTAATAAAATGCAAATTAATAAAATACAGCCATTAAGTTTGTACTCAAAACTAATTTTATTAAAATAGGCAGGATGAAAAGGTCATTCATGAAAAAGTTGAGGAAAGATGAAAACATTTTGCTACCATTGCTTTCATAAATGACCCCGATAGAGGTAAGCCATAGGTAATGCATTCCTGATTAGTATACGAATACGCAGCAGGGATACAGATGATTAAATATTGATATTGCTCCTTAACAATTTTGTCATAAAATCTAATGATTAACATGATCCAAGTACCAAGGGGGAAATTGATTGTGGTAATAATAGTGTGCTGATCAAGAGGTGTAAATTAGACCTATCAAGTGTACGATTTGAGCACTCGATTGTCGTGTCAATCGTAAAATTGAGCATGCTGAGTAGAGGTGTGATTGACACGAACGCTCAATTTTACGATTGACACGACAAGCGAGTGCTCAAATACCATTCTATCATGATTCATGACGAATATACGATCACAGGTGCCATTAAAACTAAATATACACAAACTTTGTGTCTGTTCGATGTGGAACTGAGAACGCCAAGAGATGCTGAATTATGAACAGGGGGTATTTTTACCTCGTATTAGTCATTTCTGCTTTACTGGCACTTAAACTGTGTAGAAAATCAAACTTATAGAAATACATGTATCTCCAGCTATGGTATAATTGCGTCGCTTCAGCAGCTGGAGCGAAAGCCTGGTGATCACTTCGTTTGTATGTATGCGTGTATATATGTCTCTGGACAAGCTAGAAGGTTTACCAATGAACCGATTTTGTTCAAACTTTACACAACTATGTGGTATGATGCGACACCAGAGTGATTTGATTTTGGGCACTTTGCCAATCAAAGTGTGGTTTCTACAGGGCCATTTATGGTCCATTTTGGACATTTTCTGCAGTATGTTTAATACCGTTTGGAAGAACACATTCAAACTTGGTACAATGCTTACATGGCTAGGGGACATCACATCTATTTGATTTTGGCACTTTGCCAATTTAAATGTGATTTTCAGAAGGCCATGTTAGGTCATTTTTTGCCCATTTCTGCAATAGTTTCAATACAGCTTGGACCACGAAAACCAAATTTGATACACTGCTCATATACCTAGTGACCATCATTAGTGTCCAATTTTGGCACTTTGCCAATTAAAGTGTTCTTTTCAAAAGGCCATTTGCGGTCAATTTCGGCATTTTACGTTACAATTTTATGAGATTGGTGACCACCACCTACGTTGAACCATGAGTCAACGTTGTACAAGCGACGCTGTGCTCTCTGAGCACTTTCGATCTAGTTACAGTGTGTGTGCAGATGACAGTGTTGGTGATAGTTTTATATAAGTATTTTAGTTGAGAGGAACGTGCCACGTGTATTTGTTACTGTCCTATGTAGCGTGCAGTCAATCCTTAGTAACGTGCAGTCAATCGTATAATTTGGCACGCCTCTCAACCGATCAGAATAGGTTATTTGTGGTGATTTCTGCACTGAATGATAGAATGCTGATTTTAGCTACTTGGGTCATGATATGCTGATTTTTAGGGGTAAAATTGTGACCCATTCCAGTAGCGCCTCCCCGTTTTCAAAATGTATTAGGTGCCTCTCCAGGGCATAAATATAAGGCAATTCTTAAAAACAAGGATTGTTAATGTCAAGGGCCTGTAAATAACTATTACTTATTAGTGCTTTTTATCTTTTACAATTATTGACACGTGTCATATAAAGAAGTGTATTAATGGAATAATTTGAATCCCTTATAATGTTTATTCTTCAACAGAATTGTGGAACTCCTACCTTAAAGTTGCAGACGAATTGGTCAAGTCTGGAAACTGAGAAATGCGATTGCCTGACAGTTCAAACGAGTTAAGTCCAGTCATCTGGGCTGTCACTTCGATGGGGATGTTAGTGATACGATTGTACGGCATCTCTATACTCCTGCAAATACATGTAATACACCCATTTCACCGCTCATTAACATTGCGCAGATTATGGGCGATTGTGAATTCCCACGAAAAATGAACCACTTGCTCTTACTCACACATACGGCCGATTGCAAGTATTGCAATAATCGGCCGTACTCATCCCGCCAATCGGCAATAATTTTTAATGGTTCATGCATTTTTAAACATTGAATAATCGTCTCAAATAATCGTCCCAAGTGTGACGATTGCATATTTTCCCATGTTTATTGTTCAAAATTTACTTATATCGTGTCTCAATTGCCCCTGCTCATGCGGCCTCTAAGGTGTGTGGTTTATATTTGATACTAGGTCCTGTACAAAACAATATCAAAAGAAATAATAAAATAAAATAAGTGATTGCAGTTTCAAAACTTAAGATGTCAAGAATTAGATAATTAAATGAGATGATTAGAATTGTTTCATACCACATTCCATCCTATTTGTTTATCAAAGGATATTTAATGGATTCCTTACCTCAAACTTGCACCGGAATTCCTGATGTCTGGAAAGTTGGTGAGCTTTAGCATGTACAACATAACATCTTTGAGTTTTGTGAATGAAATGGAGATCTCTGGTGGTATAACAGATACCGGACAATCCACTGAAAATGTAATCAGGTAATATTTTAGAATGAAGATCTGAATGTTTCTTTCCATGGGAATCTATATTAATGATCAGTTATATCCATTTTTGTTTATAAATATGGCAATATTGAATTTCTATAATTGACGGATCCCATTGAAAAATTCAGTGCAATACACACTTAAAATCTAAAACAAAATACTGTACCCATTTGCAGATTAATAAGGGAGTGACCCGCCATGGTAAGGTTGGGGAAGACCGCCAGTTGGCTGAGCGTTATGCTAATAGATTTCAAGTTCACCAGAGGCGTGATCAAGTCATCGTTGATTCTACTGAACCAGGCCCGGACAGTCGCATTACCTCCTATTTGAATCTGCGATAAGGATCCTGCAAGTGCTGTGATGTTCTGTCAAATATGAACAATAGCAGATGAACCGTAACACAATAGCACAATAGCACAATTTTATGAAGGGTGTGTATCCATTTTTATATCATGTAGAAAGTCGATACTATTAAAACATAAACAGGTTAGTGAGCATAATTGCAGCATTTTTGGACCGCCCTCTTAACCTGGTGGAGAAATATTAGCTATGTAAACATTACTTCTTCTTCGTCGTCGTCTTCTTCTTCTTCTTCTTCCAGATAATCTGCTCCTTCAAGCTTGAATATTGCGCAGATGGTGCGCATTAAGTTACATGTATGGGATATTAATAATAAAAATGAAGGTGAGTTCAGATAGATACTGTTTTGGTAAAGTAGGTGATAGTATGGATGATTATCACAGACCAAATGTGTTATTTTAGGTGATTTTAATGCAAATATAAGGAGGCCAACTAGGTTTGGGAACATTGTTGCCTTTTTGTATTGTAATGATGAGAATCTAATTATTGATTAGACGCTGCAGCCATTCTGCAATGAACCCACTCACCAATACCTACGAGAACTGGTTTTGTCACACTTCTTTATTCCAGTGTTTTATCACTGACTAAGACCCCACTAATTGCGTCATACAGTCACTCAGTCCATCCATACGGTTCTTTACCCCTCTACAGGTCGCATTGCTAGGATACTCAAATGTGGCATGTTGGTTGGAAATGGTGACCATAAGAACCTTATTTCACATGGGCCCAAACGGTCCATATTTGGGTCAAATATTGATTTCTGACCAATATGGTCCATTTAAAACATTTGTATTACTATTGAATGCACAATTACAGATCAATATTCTATCAGCTGCAAAAAAGACTGCTTGGAGCTGTTTGCTATTTACTACTTACGGGGAACTGATAGAGATTGTTTGCAGTAAGGACGATAGTCTCCACAGCTGTCAACCAGGTTGGTGCCGGCGAGAGTTTTGTCAGCCCGCACATTTTCATGTTCACAGTGGTGTCCGAGTCGGTGTAGTTATCCCAGGAACAGAACTGGGCCAGGCATGGAGACAGGGTGAGGAGCAGGCAGAGGAAGAGGAGGAGGAGCTCATGCAGCACTGCCATGGTGAACGTCTTAACCTACGGAATGCAAACATTTAGTGTTCCCTATGCCCCTTTAGAAATTTAAGTTATGTTATTTCCTACTGATATTAAATTACCAATTTATTTACATTATGCTTTTGTATATATTTCCAGCTTCACATTGTGTGTCCATTATTTTTGAGAGATTAACAATTATGTAATAATTATAGTGAGATCACATGCTTATTTTGAAACAAAATCTAGCAACCTTTATGGCCTCCCTAAAGTGCATAAAAAGTAACCTCATCCAGGAAGCAATATCAATAAAGAATTCAGAGTAAATAACAATTAAATCCACATGGCCTAACCTTCCTAGCTTGTTCTACGGCATGCCACAGCCATTTTCAAGACTATATTCTCAAATACTAACCATAACAAACAACAAGTTACATGAGAGATGACCTAAAAATTATTCAAAATGAATAGAAACTAATGGATTGCATGCATTATTGAATTCGGACATAGTAAGTCTCTACAAGATATCCCATGACCTGACCTTGACAGCGTCATAGATTCTACTCTCTTACCTCTACACCGGGGTAAACATCACGTAAATCTAGGCCCATTTTTATTGAGTTACAACAGAATGCTGCTATATTGTTGCATACTTGACCGTGATAAATAACGCCGATTAAAATGTAATCACACTGACATTGGTCAACATTACAAGAACTCATGTGATAAACACTGGCAAGATGGGAATGTCTGGGTACCTTTACAGGCATATCAGAAATATTTATGTGAACAGCTGTATATTTATTTTTCTGAAGTTTGCTTGTGAATTCAATTCTACTCTCACTGGTATGACAAGAAAGCTCCTACCACTGTATTGACATGGCTGAAGACATAGCTTCTATTTTTACTATATATACTGGGGGTATCATTCTGGCCTCTCAACATTGGGGTCGTGCGTTTGAGTCCCGTCAGGGCCACTTGATATGGTAAAAATGGAACCTTTGTCTTCACCTATGTCAATGCAGTGGTAGGAGCGTGCTTGCCATAACAGTGAGAGTAGAATAGAAATGTTTATGATATTCATGTTTCCAGCACATACAACAATTACCTGTGGTTGAATCCAACTTTCAAACCACCTTTTGTCCCATAACTTTCATTAAGTGGTATTTTAATTGCTCTAAACATTGTAATAGGCTGTTTGAATGAAGGACATTTTCTGAATGCACATAACATATATTGCTTCTGTACATGAGCATAACCTTAATGTAGGTACTTGTATGTCATACTTTGGACAGTCAGTCTATGATATTCAAACTAGCTTCTCTAAGTATGCACCAAAGGCTGTCTCTTTTATAGAAATCCACTTTGGTAATAGGAAGCTATGGGACAAAAAGTGAGATCGGTTCATTAAAGTACTAAGTGTAGTAAATAACCATGCGTTGGTTGACTGTTCATAAAGTTTACTCAACAATTAAAGAATAAGACAATGTACATTTAATGGATGTATAATTTATCTAGACGTCAGACGTTGGTGAGACATTAGGAATGTACTAAAAAGTGACGATCTAATGTATATTGTAGCATGTATTTGGGATTTGGAGTTTTAAGAAATATGGTGGAATTGGTTTCAGGATTTCTGTATGAACGAAAACGCAAGAATGTTATGATTTACTAATATAAAAAATCTAATGACGAAGATTGGCCAAACGTATGAAAGTGGATTTTTCCAGCTGTAAAATAATTGGCATGGGATATGCCCCCAGGGGTGTCAAGCACGGATCATGTGTTTTGATGCGTGGGGTTTAAGGAAAGCAAATGTAGATAAATGGCGTATACAGCATGCATATGCATGCCACGGGTAAGCTGAAGTTAGAGATATCCTGGGGCATACTCCCCCGAAAAAAATGTATGTGCTCTCAGGTGCATAATCAGACATTTTCATCATAAATCTTTCACATAAAACTGTGAAAGTTTAAACATACAATTTGTTTCCTTTACCAATTGTTTTTCAATCGGGGTGGGGGGGCTGATCCACTGTTTTCGAAAGAGTCAAGTTTGAAACTTGTTACTAGTAACCTGGTTACTTAAAAACAATCATTATTATCATTATTAAATGCTACTAATAGTACTTAAAATTAAAAAGTACCAACCTTCCATACTATGGTTTGTTCATTATGCCTCAGTCACAAAGTCCGGCAGCTACTCGGGATCGGTGGAGCTCGGTGGCTTTTTTACTTTTCACCGAGTTCTGCTAGTCGGTGACACAGCTCGGTGATGTGAACGGTTACTGGACGGGAATCGGCAGGCGACTGAACAAATACCGGCAGATGTTCCGACGGTGTAACTCCGACGCGTGGGTGATGGACAATACCTCCGAATTATGTCTACCTTTATCTGACAAATTTATAATGATTATTGCGTACAATGTCAGTGAAATACTTACATCTTGATTTTGACTCAACATGACTAAAACGTTTTTGATATTACACTCGATAGTGTAGCATAGAAAGTGCCTATGAGCTTGAAATAAAGTACAACTTAAATGAGCTCAGATATTTGAATGAAGGCATGCACTCCTGCTCATTTTATTTATGCTGTGTGAGAACATACAATAACACGTAAATCTATATGCATTAAAATTAATGTTCATACAGGACTCTAACCGATCTCTATTATGATAACAATTATCACGTATTATTATGTGACACCTAGTCGGCAGTACACCGGCCGTGTGTATTTCGACTTGGTAAGGATCTGGCAGCGACGGGAGAGCTCGGTGAGAGCTCATCTGATTTTTAACTTCAAGTTAAAATTTCGCCGATCTGCCGCCGATGCAGATTTTAGCACGAAACGCCGGCCGGTGACAGCGGAAGCCCGGCCTGTGTCTGGTCAAAACAGGAGAAAACCGCATCGGTGGCAACTCGGTATCTAAAAAAAAATGGATTTG
The DNA here is from genome assembly GCA_019095985.1 of Streblospio benedicti. NCBI lineage: Eukaryota > Metazoa > Annelida > Polychaeta > Spionida > Spionidae > Streblospio > Streblospio benedicti. Next base: position 7,569,581 of record CM032660.1, read on the forward strand.
TGACTGAGGCATTAATCAAATATTCACACAATAACACCTATTTTGGTACAAAGCATTGATTAATACTTTTTAGCACTATATGATCAATACAATTAAAAAGAGATCTTTGCCATTAATTAAACTATAATTTTTCCCCATTTATATAAGGGATCATATGCGAATTCTGGCCATTTGGTTGAAGTCTACAACGTCCGACATAGATTTTTAATGAATTCCCACTAATGTTTGGCATTGTTCCTACTTAATCTTGGTTATTGTCCCACATCACGCAAAAATTTTACAAACTACTCACTTCACATTTGATATTAAACCATTTCCTACTTAACACATTTAAAGGGCATCAACAACAATTAATAAATTGTCTATTATATTCATGAGCTGATTTGAAAATAGTGTTTAGCTATTAGCATATAAATGCAATAATGGTCACGCCTGAAATCACATGTGGTCAACGTGATATCTCTGTCGCTAGACCTCTGTGTGTGCACAGTGAGTTCGTGTAAGCACGGGGTCAGTGTGCCCTGCAGAATGAAAATAAATAATGTTGTGTAAACAATCTGTTACCAAAACATATTGTTGCACACCTATTATCATTGTTTATTAGAGATAGTTTATTCTAAGTTGTTTTGTTATGCATAAGGCTCAGGCCCGTAGCCAAAAGTTAAAACTGTAGACGGCGAAATTTGCTCATTTCAGCTCAGAATCGCTGTTGGCGATTTGCGTCATTGTGAAATATAGAATAGTATTGTGTTTTTGTAGATAATAAATAAATTTTGATGTTCAAATAAATAGTGGTAATATATGGAAAATCTATAAGAAAAAACCCACACGCAAACCAAACACTATGGTCCATTCACTGTGAGCATTATGTTTGAAATCATTGAAATGAAGGATTGCAAGATCACTACTTTGATTTGATTTACATTCTTCAGGAACTAATGTTCCTAGAATAGCAAATGAAAGCGTACATATATATGTAATGCTTTTTTCCAATGTGGTCCTTGTTTGTTTGGCAGGTTAGGTAACCAACTGAGCCAAGGGTGTGTAGAGGGATCACGCTAGCTATTGTTTTCAAACTAGGTAAGTTCCTTCAGTTCTTTTACGTGCAGAGGGGTGGCTGTCCTCTACACGGGACACGAGAACTCCGAAAACTCCCGCTTGGCGTCGCCACCATCTAGTAGTAAGACTGTACTGTGGCGACGTGCTCGGTGGAGATCAGCAACTCAGAGGCAGACGCACGACGTAACGGTTTGGCAACACTGTGTCTGCCATGACCGGGGCGCGAACTTGCGACGCTGGCAAATCACGTTTTCAGGTCGTGCGCGCTCTATTTTGAGGCCCACCAAAATTATGGATGATACATGTTTTTTTTTCAGTCGATCGTTTACGTTTTATGGTACAAATACACCGCACCAGGTGCATCTGTAACAAACACCCATTGCCGGTTGATAGGGGTTCTGGGCTGACAGTCAGCTAGTCAGGTACAAGTAGATCGAGTTCCGGTGAAATCAAAATCCATGTTGCTTAATAGTATGTGTCGTATATTCACTGCTACATGTATATATTTACCAAATCATGTGAACATAAAAATCGTTTTAAGTCTATCTAAATGTCAAGCCCATAGACTCCGCTTAAAAAAAAAAAAAAAAAAAGGAAACGAAATAATATAACAAAAACTGTTTGTTAAGGGGACGAGTATTCTTGATAAAATGAAATTTTGCATTAAAAATTTTCTTTTCTTTTCCATGTGTGTTTTAATTTGAAAGAGAGCATTTAGGAGCTCAAAAACGTATATGAATAAAGTCAAAATTTAAGTTTGTAAAACAAAATTTCATTTTGTCAAGAATAGAATTAGACCTAACTATATTTCTGCATTATGAACGTCACTGTGACCATTGCCAGCTTCCTCAGTACAATCAGTAAGGTGATTTTTCTTTGTAATTATTCTGCAAATGACAACTGCAGGTCACATGGATCCGTGCAAACATATCAGGCAGAGAAAGTGAAACGTGGTGAGGTGTCAATCGGTGATTCTTTGATCCGGTGATATTTGAACATGTGTTTTGAGCATGTACTCTGATGCACCCCATTCAAATGCGTGTGATACCAGCGCCATTGTTGGTGAATTACGTAGTAGATGGATGTGTTGAAATAGAAAACATATTCAAACGCTATCACTATGGGTTATATCATATTATTACGCTGGGAAAATGCAATATTTTGAACTCTTCACCCCTAATTACCACAAGTAAAACAGTTTTTCTTATTATAGTAATGTTTTGCAGGTAGAATTTTAAAAGAAAATCAATGAAGACTAATAATAACTGAATCAGAAAAGCATATTGATATTATCTACACGAATAGTGCAGCCAGACACAAGTCGCATGTCGCACAATAAACATAAAGTAGTATGGAAGGGGAAGAGAAATCTCATTAAAAACCCATTAAAATTCCAGACATTCCAGGCCTTTGTCCTATAAGGCGAGGCCTGGAATGTCTGGAATTTTAATGGGTTTTTAATGAGATTATCCTAACCCCCAGCCTTGACCACCACCTGTCAAGCACGCCACGCCACGAAGAGGCTATACGGGAGAAGCTATTAATCACGCCGCTGAGCAGGCGGCGGCGGTGGCGGCGGCGGGTCGGAGCGCGGGTCGTCCGGGACGGGGGCGCGAGGAAGGCGGGTACGGGTCGGCTTATCGAGCTAGGGTCGCCGGAGCTGGTCGGCCCGGGGAGCTAGGCGCGAAGTCGGGCGGAGTCGCCTGGTCGGCCGAAGATCGGGATCGCTATTTCGTAAGACGGTACACCGCGATAAATCCCTACGCTCGGCCAGTCGAAGCGTAGTAGGAAGGCGCTTAGCGATCGGGGAGGAGCTGGTCGTCGGGAGCCCCCCGGGTCGGGATCGCTATTTTCGTAATACGGTACCGCGATACCCGGTTCGGAGCCCCCCGTCGCCGGAGCGCTATTTCATAAAGCCCCGGGTCGCCGGTATAATCGCTATTTAAATACGGTACCGCGATACCCCGCGTTCGATAAAGCCCCGGGGTCGCCGGAGCGCTATGGCGTAAACGCCCCGGGTCGCCGGAGTATAATCGCTATAAAGCCCCCCACGGAAGCGGGATACCGGCGCCCGATAAAGCCCCGCGGGTCGCCGGAGCGCTATTTCATAAACCCCCCGGGTCGCCGGTATAATCGCTATTTCACCGGTACCGCGACCGACGAGCGCTCGATAAAGCCCCGGGTCGCCGGAGCCGCCGACCGAAGCCGGGCGCCGGAGCGGCCGGGTCGCGCTTGGTCGAGTCGCCAGCGACGGGCGCGAGCGAGCTATACGTGAGAAGCTATTAATCACGCCCGCCCGGGGTGACGGCCGGAGCGCCGGATCGAGCGGGCGCTGGTCGAAGTCGCCTAGTTTGCGACACGCGAGCGGGCTATACGTGAGAAGTTAAATCACGCCGCCCGAGCGGTGACGGCGTCGGAGCGCCGGATCGGCGCGCTCGGTCGAGTCGCTAGTTCGACACGCGAGCGGGGCTATACGTGAGAAGCTATTAATCACGCCGCCCGAGCGGTGACGGCGTCGCCGCCGGATCGGGCGCTCGGTCGAGTCGCTAGTTCGACACGCGAGCGGGGCTATACGTGAGAAGCAATTAATCACGCCGCCCGAGCGGTGACGGCGTCGAGCGCCGGATCGGCGCGCTCGGTCGAGTCGCTAGTTCGACACGCGAGCGGGGCTATACGTGAGAAGCAATTAATCACGCCGCCGAGCGGTGACGGCGTCGCCGCCGGATCGGCGCGCTCGGTCGAGTCGCTAGTTCGACACGCGAGCGGGGCTATACGTGAGAAGCAATTATCCAATGGTGGCGCCGGACCGGGATCAGCGCTCGGTCGAGTCGCCAGACCGACACGCGGCGGGCTATACGTGGAATTAATCACGCCGACCGAGCGGTGACGTCGCCGCGCGGATCGGCGCGCTCGGTCGAGTCGCTAGTTCGACACGCGAGCGGGGCTATACGTGAGAAGCAATTAATCACGCCGCCCGAGCGGGTGGCGCCCGTACGAATAGCCGCCCGACCGCGATAATCCCTACGAAATGAGAGAAGCTAGGACGCCGGGATTAGGTCAATTTTGAGATGCAAAAATATGTGTATGGAAATTGTTAACACAGTGGGTAAATAAGCATATTCATATTCCATTTTTAATTTCTGCACGCATAACATAAACAAAATAAACAACCTGTGCTATTTCAAGCAACCCAAAATAAAATCTAAA
>CM032660.1:7573946-7606495 GCA_019095985.1 Streblospio benedicti
AAGAGTTATTATGTAGCAGCAATTTTAATGGGATCTGTCAAAAAAGCATTTGATTGCCTTCCTCATGATATATTATTGTGTAAAATTGTCAGCATATGGTTTATCTGAGTCTTCAGTAAAAATCTTTTGAAAAATTATCTTTCCAACAGAAAACAAAGATTAAAATTGAAGGTGTTGTCAGTGAATGGGCAAATATAAGTAAAAGGTGTTCTCAAGGATCCATACTAGGACCTCTCTTATTTAATGTGTTTATCAATGACATTTTTTATTTTATCAAAAGGAACTTTATATAATTATGCAGATGACAATTTCTATTTTTGCTCATCCAGACTATGATGTTTTTTAATTAGTACCTTAGAAGAAGAAAGTCTTGTTTTAATTGATTGGTTTAAGATAAATTGTATAAAAAAGCTAATCCTGACAAGTTTCAGGCCCTGGCAGTTGGTAACAATACACTAAAGAATAATCCTGTATTCAATATAGATTCTGCTATAATATCTTGTGATGATGTTGTAAACCTTCTTGGAATCAGCATTGACTACCAGCTAACAAACTTTGACAGCCATATTAGAAGTTTTGTCGTAAAAGCATCACAACAGCTAAATGTCCTAAAAACGCATTGATCATTTCTCTCTAAGCTAAAACAAACTATTTTTCATACATTTATTTTTATCAAATTTTAATTTCTGCCCTTTGGCCTGGCATTTTTGTTCTAAAACCAATACAAAAAGCTCAAAAAATTCAAGAGCAGGCACTACGTTTCATCTATAATGATTGCGATAGCTCTTATGAACAACTTCTAAGAAACATTTATTGCTTGTGTTCCCTCCCTTCATGTCAGAAGAAGAATGAGAACAATGGCAGCAGAAACATTTAAAATTTGGGGTACAAATTAGCTCCTCTGTGTCTTCATGACTTGGTTCATTTTAAAAATAGTAATTATAGTTTTAGATACTCAAATATGTTGACCTACCTAGGGTACGAACCACTAAATTTGGGAAAAATCGTCACCAGGTACAGTGCTGCTGAACTATGGAATGACCTGCCTGAATATATAAGTTCTGTGGGGAATTTTAATCAATTCACCAAAATCTGGTCAGAAAATTTCTTAAAGCTGTTAAGGTGTTAGTGTTTAGTACTGTTTACAAACATTGATTGTTGGGTACATATCATGAGAGCAAATTAGAGAACTAATTGACTAAGAGGAAATGGAACACTGCACACATAAAAATGTATGTATTCAACTTTAAACTGAATATTGTTAAATCTCAATATGTTGTGTGTCATAATATTAATCTGCTATAAGAATTTGTCTTAATCTGGTAATTAAGTACTACATTAACATTGCTAAACTGATAATTTGATACATTGTACATTTGTACATTTGTACATTCTACTATTAGGAGCTCGAAAACGTTAATGAATAAAATCAAAATTAAATTCTAAATTCATTTTATCAAGAATACAGCCGAAAAGGAAAACTATGCACTATTGATCATGAGACCAAATACTTTTTAGTATGCAGAATATTGAACATTAGATTAGAATAATGATCATGTAGTTAAGGGTACAAGAAATGTTACTTTAGGTGTTTCACTAAAATTCAATATTCTCTCTTATTATTGTTTCAATTTTTAGGAATTTCACCTTGTTGAGTAAGTAATAATCTTATCTAATGATCATATAATAATATGTATACATAAGCAGTTGCTTAAGGCCCAAACCCCTCATATTATGTCTTGTTTATGTGTAGAAAATTTAAGGAAAAAGAATTATTTTGAATGATTCTTTATTATGATAATGAGTATGATAAATGAATACGAAAGATTGTCATAAAGTATAGAAAATATTGGTATGAGGACGCACACAAGTAGTATAGAGAGAACTCTATATAGTTATAGACACTATAAGCCGATAGTGGCTGCCTCCATTAATATCTTCTTTATATTACGCTCATGTATAATACAGAAAAAATGAAACACAAGTTGAAGAATAAGTATATAGCTATATAACATCTGTGTGTGACACTTTCATAGCTGTTAATGATGGCTGATGTAAGTCCACGTGTGCAGGTTCACTTCACTGTACATGTATCGTGATTTTAAAGATACACGGCCACGCCGAAATGCCACTATTTAGCACTATGGGAATACCAGCAGAGGAACATAGGCCGCAAAATCTAGCCTCGTAAGTTCATATTCAGTATCAATTTTATTTTGTACAATGATGCTTGCACGGCACACGGACAGATGTTTGGTTTGTGTCTTCTAAAATAGTTATTTGATGACAATTCAAATGTCGGATCACAGATAAGGTCTTTGACAGCAGTCTTATGAAAGCTGGGCTCCGTGTATCGTGTGTTTCTTTGAAAACGAATAAAATGATGGTGTCAACATATTTTGCCATCCCGGGAATAAACAACCAATGTTCAAAACTGTTTTCACTCAGAAATGTTGTAAGTAAACATCTATTATGCATGAAATCAGATTTAGTAGTAAATTTTACATACATGTATGAAGAATTACGCAGTTTTATAAGCTCCACAACCTTAAATATTGAACTATTCCCGTTTTGATAAACGTACATTCGCAGACAGACCACTGGATTTCAAATGGCAACGTTCAGTGGGATAATGACAGCTAGTATCCACATTAAACTGTTTTTATTTGTGTAATTACTTCTCCATAGCCGATATGAAAGTGTTATGTTATCCATTATTGAGTACAGTAAGTGCAACCACCACGTTTATCAACGTACGTGTGTTGTAGTTATCTGAACGTGATGTACGCAATTCGTTCAAAACCACGGGGTCATTCGGTGCGTTTTGCTGAATTTTCGGCTGAATTCTGAGTTGAGTTCATAGCCTACAGACCTCGTGTGTATAGTCTTAACCAACCCAATCGGGGCTTGGGTATTATATGTATACGTTTTCAAAAGTATGTTATAGGACAATAGAAAGCAATTATGTGAAAATGGATTATTTGATCCATATAACCTCATAGTATAGCAAAGATTGAGTCACTACTTAATCCTACAGAATGTTGTTCACAAAATGCGTCATAATAGGAAAACTATTGAATATAAAAGTTTCATTTCAAAACAAGATTTCCTTTATAGTTTATAGTATAATAAACATTAAAAAGCTGGAAATTGATTATTTTCCCTTATAACCTTTCTTGTTCACTTAAGCTATCTGACAAATATCGTGTTCCTGGTATAAAAGGACGGTTTAAATTTATTATTTATTCTTTATAGCAGTGAGCCATTTTATAATATCAATTGTTACATCTTAAATGACGACCTTTTACATGTTATAAAAGAAAGTAATGTTGATATGTGGACTCATTATCAATATTAGATAACTAGGTATCCCAAGTAAAGCATATTCTTTTTATATAACTGTTTACTCTAAGAATTACACTGTTATACATCTTAACATTTTATTATGTTGGGCGCATGCCCATTGATTGCATGATACATACTTTAATAAACCAATAAACATAAACGTCAACAGGAACCGAAAAAGCAATATCAACAACACAAAATTTACACATATAACAATATATTTCAAATGTTTTTCCATGGGAAGATCAGGGTGAGGGGGCAGAGGACGCTCTTTTCTTATGAAAATATTTACTTTTCATATATATTTATCGAATGCACAAAACCCATGAAACACCTTGAGTGCAACCCCCCCCCCGCCATCTCCAAAATCTAGACCTGCCCTTGTATTCATATACAAAATTGCCTAAAATCAGTCAAAATTGCCTAAAATCAGTTTATCATAATAAAACATGGATTGGTCCATCTACTTTTAACAATACAATCCAGTAAGTTTTGAATAGAAAATGATCTAGTCAGGGCTATAATGACGTGAATACGTTAAATGCGAATTTGAATGAAGAAAATCCAGATATTATCTATCCAAATGTTTTACTTATCAGATGATTTGATGATAGATACATGTGTATAATTAAATGTATACAATTTCAAATGACGTTTAAACCCACCATTCAATCATCATAGTTCGAGATAAACGGATTTAAAAAGCAAATAGATCTAAATCTGATATGAATTCAGTCAACATTGAGTTTTCGGAAGCTGGCGGTAGGTGGTTCCACGTCCTTAGGGCGCTTTGTCTCATCGATGCCATAGACATCAGGGCTCGTGTCATGGAGAAGCTTCTCGCGGAACGCTGGTTCTGTCACTTGTTTTATTAGGTTTGCTGGAATAGTATTAATAGATTATACAATGCTTAAAACATTGCAAAAGCGAATTTATATTAAACCATAAACATTGATAATAGCCTATATATACTGTAGGCAATTCTGGTTTATACCAGATCATGGACTTGTGATGAGTAATAATATGGCCTATTATCAGGTTCGATATGCTGTAAATCTTTTATTAACTGCTGAATGTCTATTGACTACGTTAAAGGAGAGGGTGGGGCGTTTATTACAATCAGGCGTTTAATGGAGGTAGGCGGTTATTAACGCAGATAAGATATAGAGCTCTTGTTTGAAATAAAACATGATTTTTAGGAGCTTTACAGAATGTAACATCATTATAATGCATTATGAAATTGCAACAGACTCACACTGTGGTCTTCAAATACTTCTATTAGAGCTTGAGGGGATGTTTAGTAGAGGTAGGCATTTAACAGAATACCTGCAAGCTCAGGGGCGACATTTAAATAGTAGAAGGCGGATATTAGAGGTAGGCCGTTATTAGAAGCTTTACTGTGTGTCGGCTTCAATGATCGTGAACGTGAGACTGAGGTTACCTGAGATCTGCTGGAGGGAGCCGACGTTGGGTCCTGTGTAGTCGTCCGGCAGGTACTCCTCCGGCAGCAGTGACTTGTCCACGTGCTTGTAGAGCGATTCCAGGGTGTCATGGGTCTGGATCTGAAGAGCACAGAAATGCATGAATCTGGAGAACAGCACAGATATTCGTAAATCTGAATGACATAAAAACTTATCCATCTCAAGCTAAGTGGAGACTTATTGATCGGAGGGATAATCCTCTTTTGTATTTGAGCACAGTCACTGAGTCCCAATGGTTGTTTACATCTAGAGACACCCCCCCCCCCCCCTCCCCGACTCCCTACCTATACGGTAAGCCGGGGTAGGGGGTGTCTCTAGGAGTAAACAAACATTGCGACTCAGTGACTGTGGATTTGAGGGACACATACACATATGGATCTAGGACGACATGGACACAGAAACTAACATAAGGGGCTGTAAATGATGCATAAATATCATTCTGGATCCACAGGAAATGTGTAAATGTCTTTGGCATTCACCCAGGCTTTCGTGTATACAGATTTAATGAAATTCTGATGCATTTCAAGCTCACTCGCCCCTTTCATCTTTTTGTTTTCAAGAAACGAAATGGATTTGTTGTCTTTAAAGCTGCTTGTACCAGTGCAGTTATTTGCCACTGACCCGGTCCTGGTATTTCTTGTCGAGGAAAGGTCGCGCCAGCGCCATCATGGCGTCAAACAGAGAACCCGCGTTGTAGTAGTGAAAGGCCTTGAACCGACCAGGCATGTTTTTCTGAAATGAGAACAGTTACTCTAATGACATTATAGCTATATTGCCCAGGTCACTGGAAATACATGCATGCTGTAGTTCATAGGTATACGGCATCTCAGCGCACCCGCATACGAAGTTAAGAACAGGTCCGAAAACAAGCTATGTAAACTATGCGTTGATAGACTATGATTTAATTTGCTTAATAATGTTATACTAGGATGATAAGTTTGTAATAATGACTCTTTTTGTGTATCCTATTGAATAATGAATTAACACATACACACATTTTTAATTGTGTCGAGAGCAGGGACAAAGGTCGTGACTTTCGACAAAATATCTCGACTCGTGAAAGATGGCCCCACTTTAAATCACTGCCTGGGGCCCCGCCCAACCTTAATCTTGCACTGTCTGTACCTGCCACGTTTTGTGCCACTTCTTCATCATGTCGTCATTCATCGAGTTGGTCACGTGCTTCATTGTCATGCCGGTGAAGTCAAAAATGAACACATGACCATTCACCTGAAATGGAGACACGTGGTAATGGCCCTCAATGTCAATATAGACTAACATATATGGTCAAATTTATTTCTATGTAGGGGCGCTTATTGGCTGAGTATATCTGACATTTCATCTTGGTTCATTATGTCCAAAGTGAGCTCATTGATGTCAAATCTGGTCGATTCTTATGGTTTATATCATTACATGAGTAAACTCATGAACAGGGAGTAATTGTAACTGCGTTAGTTCACTTGTTTTCATACAGGTTAATCTTTAATTGAGTGACTGTATTGGCTATTATCACGGTTCATTTTCACCTTAGTAAGTAAGCTCATCGCTCATCATTGAGTTTGGGTTATCACCTGAGTAAGCTCATTGGCTGAGTATATCATGCCAACCATCATCGCCATCCGTAATGAGGCAGGTCTGAGCCGCTTAGCTTGCTCTGCATCCATGGCACCTACAGCAGGAAAGTGGAATGGAGCTTCAACATGTATTCAGATAGACTTATTACATGCATAGGCAGATCAAGGGGTGGGGGTGGCGCAGGGGCCACCCCCACCCCCTTTCCCACCAAAATACTTTATTTTTGGTATGTTCGATATCGATTGCAAATTTTTGGTATGCTCAATATCGATTGCACATATGAAACCCATGAGATCCCTTATGTGTGCAATCCCCCCCCCCCCTCATTTTCTGAAAATCTGGATCTGCCTGTGTACAGGTACGATAAACATGCACGCCTAAGGGGCACAACCCCCACCCTTCCTTCTTTGAATACAGTTATAGGTGTTATTGCATGTCCGCTATTGATGATGGTTACAAAACCCATGAGAACCCTTGAGTACATCCTGCTAAGGTTTTCAATAACCTGGATCTGCCAGTGGCCCTTGTGTTTAATTTGTGTTTAAGGTGTGTTGAAATTTTTACCCGAGGTTGGCATAAAACCTAGCATATTGCAAGGGTAATCTAATCTGTATACTGAACATATGATGTAGTAAACAACAACGGTGTGATTGCAGCTTATGAAATTCTAAAGATGTTCTCACCTAGTCTATACAATAGAATCTGGCAGCCATTCTTGTCTCTCTTAGGCAGGGGGAAAACATACCTGAAGCATAGATTATTCTAAACATTAACCTTAACATATAGCTGTGGGGGCTTGCACTATGAAAAGCTTAATTGCATGAGTTAACATGGCTGCCTAAAAATCACACCACCTTCATGGTCTGCTGTATCAGGTTGTTGAGAGTGTGTGGGGATTGCTCTGAACCAATCCTCATCAATCAGCATTACACAGATGGTTTGAATTTTATGTCGTGATCCTTATTGTTCACCTCATCACTCTAACCACTGTATGTATCTACTTGCTGAAGTGAAGTTTTTTTTAAGTAACTGCAGGCTAGACTGTAAGGATTCTTGCTACATTTCAATTCAATCGCCCGCTAACCACTCCATAGAGTCTGGCTTACTCACCCCGCCTTCATGACCTCCTGGATCTGGTTTTCGAGCGGGTCGATGTTGCGGAACCAGGTGGGGTTCTGCGTGAAGATAGTGAGCTGGCCCTCCACCATCTCCCGCGCCCGCAGCTGAGAGAACTTGGAGTGGCGCAGGAACGCAAGCAACGTAATGGTGTCTGCAACCAGGGAGCCAGGGGTCTATTGTGTATGGGTAGCAATTGATGAAAAAAAATCAATTAAAGCTTTTGTAAATAATTCCCAATTATGATTATGAGTACGTTTTTGAAGTTATATGTAGTGATAGAAGGTCAAATGGTGGGATGCCCCAGGTCATAGGTACTAATTTGACTGTGGTAATGTAGGCAGAAGATCTTATGTCTTTATTATGACATCTCATGAGTCTTATCATTTGTTGCCCAAATGCACCTGATCAAGTTACAAAAATAGCATAGTCGTTTACATATAAGCCTTTATGTGAGCAGGGGTTATAGGAACTAGGATGTGGGATACAAGGTTGGAAAAGACGATATTGGGGGTAAAGGTGAAAACTATGGGACACGGTAAACCAAAATTAGATTGCAGTGGATGCATATGGTTTCTCACCAGTGTCCCAAACAGCGAGGATTTATAACATTACTTCATGCATATGGTTTCTCACCAGTCTTGGCCCGCAGATGCGGCTGGGTCTTGATCCAGTCACGGAGCGCCTTGACGGCGGCTAGCCGGTCCTCAGGCAGCTCGTTGAGCTCCTCTCTCGCCTTCTTCACGCTGGCCGCATCGAGGCTACATACGTAGGACGCGTCCTCGGGGTCCATCTCTGCAGACAACATGGCCATAAAGCATTGCTAATGAAGGGCTAAGTGGCTAAAGAAGAAAAAGGTGCTACTATTGCAATTGGATTCAATGCAGACTGTTTACATTGTGAAATGACCAATTCAACTGTCCTTAATCAGAACATAACGTAAACTGTCAAAATTTGTCCTTGACACTGTTAACCACAGTAACCACGACACATATTATAGATTACATTAATTGTATTGTTTAACAATTCGTTCTGTTTGTCGCAGGAAACTACATAACAACTGCACGCGAATTGTTCACTATGTTGTGAAACGCAGGGTTTTGAGAAGGCGGCTGAGTTGTCAACTTCGAAAACTGGTCTTGGTGACTATAGCCTGGGCAACTTTGTTTGCCCAGCTAAAAACATGAGGTTTAATCATTGGGACGCCTAGCCTCGCTAACCCAAATATGCTATCCACTCAGACACTGACAGACAGCGTGGACTGTGGATAACGTTTTGACAAGCACTTTAAAAGACGCATGTCAGTTACATATATTTGAGTTACACTTGATGTTATCAAACACTTTGTTATAATATAATGTAGTGTCCCAATTACGAAGGTGCGTGTATTTTCCAGTACCCGCATGTCTATATTAGCTTTAAACACTAACATTTCACACATTCAATAACTAATATTTACCAAATGCGGCCCTCCTTGACATTGCTGAAGTATAACTCCACACTTACAACGTGCAATTATCAACACAACACCAAAAAGGAATGAACCAGTGACCTTGTGGTACTAATTTATGATCACTATTGTAATTTTCTACAAACACTTGCTACTCATTAATATATCCGTCGACAGTATATTCCAAGCAACAATTAATTCTACGTGTGTATATGCCTAGACCAATCCATAATAGGTATGAGTTCGGTGTGTACAGACTCTTTACGAATAGCTACTATAGTTCAAGTTTGTGCTGTGAGATCTTTTGAATACTTCAATGTCATACATGCCGCGAACGCCATGCTCCACATATTTAGATGAATAAGGACTTTAAATAAATAGAAAACTTCTTTGTAAAGATCCTAAGGGAATGGCACATGGGGGGGATAATGGGGTTTTTTTGAAATAAATAGTTTGTTTCGTTTTTGCATATGTCCCAAAAAAAAAAAATAATTTGGGATCCCAACCAGAAAAAATAATTTGTTTTTTCTATAAACAAATTATTTTCATTCACAAAAACTGCACAAAATATTATAGGTGTAGTTTGAAAAATGAATTGAAAAAAGTTTGTTGTTCAATGAACACGAAAAAAAAGTTTGTTTTTGTGGGGTCTCTGAAAAAAAATAGTTTTTTAGCAATTAAAAACCCATGAGAGAATAAAAAAATACACGACGGTCTGCTGAAGTACATGGGGTTTGAGGTAACATCGTTGCATGTTATTTATCTATGAGGTGGTTCACTTTAACTACAGTAAAATCTTGTTTTTTTTTTTAATTGCAGGCAAAAGGGGGTTTTGCTCTCAAAGTAAATTGGAAAAGTGAATCTCCATGTGTGTACATAGACACAGAAAAAAAAACTTGTTATTGTTTCAGTACTATTTTGTTTTGTTATTGCTATTCATTTATTACCCCATTTCTATTCATTTATTACCCGCTTTCTATTCGGATTCGTAATAAATGTTAATGAATTTCAGCCGATCCACCCGAAATTAGATAATCGTTTAAGATCGGGCCTTAGATAATCGCATGTATGTATCAGGGCCTTGCAAGACTGTTTACACTTCATTTGAATGGTTTGGGGCATATCAGAGACTATTAACGACCATCTTTATTTTTGCTCTTGTCATTTAAAAATATTCATATTGCTATTGTACGGACATAAAAAGAAACCATAAGTGTTAATATACGGATACTTAAAGGAAATAGTTTTTGCATTATCTAGTTTACAGGTCTCTGTGTGAGTGTGGAGGGAGCGTTATCGTTGATGTGACTTTCATGAAGCATTGAATTCCAAGATATTGAGCAAAGCAAGTAAATGTATTCATAACATCACGAATATAAAATTATTGTGGTTGAAAGGGAGTAAGTACAAGAATGTTATGGTATAAATGACAAGCAATTATTTTGTGTCTTAAACTGCTTTATATACAAGTGAACTGTGCAGAGAAATTTCTTCAACTTTAGCATACTCTTGATTTATGTTCTTTTGAACAATTCGATTATATTCCCAAACTGATGTAATTGTTCAAATAAAAGCCGAAAGTCCGACTCAATCTTATTGGCCATATTGTCGCAGCCATTATGATATTATTCGTGACCTCTGGCTTCCACTTTGGACTAATCAGAATTGAGGAATTAAAGGCGTGTCTCACAGAACAAGGGATATAAAATTAAGTCTTAAAGTTAAGTAGGTGATACAAGTCGGTCAAATAAGTATTGATTTTATTTCAAGCAATTGAAAGAAGCACACTCTTGCATAAGGCAGATTCAAGTATCAGATGAAAAAACTCACTTGGTATGGAAGATTTATTTATCCTACAAAGCGCAAATGTCAGAGACTAGTACATGTACTCTGACAAAATGACTTGAGTATATGTGATCATGAAGGTATAATATTGTATTATATAGTGTGATATGAATGATCCAGTGTTTACACAGACAGTTTTGTGATAAAGTACACACTTATCACTACTGAACAACCCGTTTTTGTAGACATATGAATGTATTTACTAAAAGTGTAGCTTTTATTATCTACATATCAAAGAAATACAAAGAGAATATCAAGTGAAAAGGTATATTGAAAAAGGAGAAATATCATTTGTGTATAATTTTTACTATTTTTCACCATATCGAAAATCGTATACACAATATGTTATCTTTCCTCCATACTGACAATACATCATAAAATAGACAACAATATATACAACATTGAACAGCTATAGAGCTAAACATTTAGAAACACTTTGTTGTTATTAGATTAATAGGATAACATTTATTTAACTTCTTGAATAAAATAATCTGCACATGAAAGTTTGATCGTTGTTCACACAATTTTGAGGGTGATCGAGGGTGGTATAGAGCCTTGATGAAAATCCATTCGCCAAATTTTTTTTTCCTTAATCAAAGTCACCAACCCATTTCATTGTCTTTCACCAATCCCCAGGAATTGTAATTGAATAGGCTGCATCACATTTTCATCACACTTCACACACTTAAATACAAACAATTTACAATTCACGCTCAAGATTTAGGACAAGTAACCAATTATATTTTTGCTATATGACCCCCTCAATAAACACAAACAAACCTACTTTAAGTCTCTCCTGGACTTGTATGGGCCATTTCCATATAGACTATCATTAAAATGCATAGACAAATAGTAAATTAATCACCAATATATCAATATCTATGTGTATGCAGAAAACATATAAATATCCGGGTTCCATCACCTTGATTATATACTGATTGAAGACATAAATAAAATGTACAATTTTATGTATCTCCATTCTTGTATTTGTTTAAATAAGTTACACAAATGTGTGTGCGTTATAATGGAAGTTCCATTGTTAGTGTTTCTTGCATAAGCACTGTATCTGTACCAGCCAGTTTGATTCTCGAGTTAACGATGACGGACATCTATAGTAACCTTGATTGAACAAACTTTCCCAACTTCTTTAGACGTGTGAAAACCAAGAGCATATGAATAACACAACATTGTTACATTGTGACGAAAGAATCAGACTTGAATTGAAGTATGAAATAATATAACATCTGACACAGCCTTACAAACTAAAAATAAATGAGGATTATCTATATACGTACATGTACACATACATCGAAAATAATATAATTACCATGTTTTTTCATCAACCAAACAGGTGGTAATACAATAAATATAAAAGTTTGCCTATGATTTAATAAATCTACAAGAAGGATCTAGAATAGGGCAGCTATGGCATGGCACTGTGGTAGCACTAGCCCTTCTAGAAATATGTTATATTACAACTGGTTCAATAAACAAAATACATAACAATGGAAAACAATACAAAACATGCAAGACATCTATAGCAGATTACTATAATAACAAAAAAAAATCAAATGATAATTATAGTCGGTCTCTTTAATATTTACACCTTAAATATAGCAGTTTTCAAGAACATGTGTACTTGTACCCTGTGCGTCCAAACATACATGATATATGACACTATCCCCTTTGACCCCTGAGATACATCGTATAACAAGTGAGGTATATAGCCTTGATGAAAATCCATTCACCAACATTTTTTTCCCTAAATCACCAGTCACCAATACATTTCATTCTCTGTCACCAATCCCCAGAAATTGTATGTGCATCACATTTTCATCACATTTCACACACCTAAATACAGGCAATTCACCATTCACACTCAAGATTTAGAGCAAATCACCTATCACAGCCTTTGTAATGAGCAGACCACCAGTCACCAATAATAGGTCCTATCACATTTCACTCACTTAAATACAGACAATTCACAATTCACTCTCAAGATTTAAGGCAAATCACCAATCACAATTTTGCTATATGACCTCCTCTTTAATGACAACACTATTGAGTAAAGTACGGCACTCTGTAAAGTTTACTGAAAATGGACAAACAATTCAGTATTTTGCCATGTATACAGCCATTCGATTTTTTGCCATGAATTCTATAATTGAACTCATAATTAAAATACATCTTTAGTAATATTACAACAATTACACGTAAAAATAAACATTTTATATGTAGGTTCATAACGTCCTCAAATTGTTCATTCTAATTTCTTTTTTTTTTAATATACATTGTTTACAATTACAAATTCTTCTGTTACAGTGTCAAAGAGGTGAAACATCATCACTCATGTCTGTTTGAAGATGGCATACTCTTGAATCTTTGATCTAGAAAAAAAAACATACACAAATTTAGCTGGGGCGGGAGAGGGCGGCTCATCCTTATACAACCATTATTGTAAATGTGATACACATATTCACTCGACAACCGGAATTGTTTTTTATATTCATGCTATATCATCCCACCGCCATGTTGTATAGCATACTAATAGTATTTTACTAAAAGGTATAATATCAATATCTTAAATTGGTTTACAATGTTAAATACATTTAGAAGGTATCCACAATTTCTGACTATGAATGCACTGTGTAAACGATTTGACACTCACCAAAATAATTACTGTTAGATCCAGAACTGGATATTAAACTGCCCCTAGTCCAGAGTCCCCAGCGTCCTGCTCCATGTCTTCTGATGGCTTCATGATGGGGCTGGCATTCAGGTCCATCAGGGCACGGTTAACTTCTGCCATCAGGGTGCGCACTGTAAAACCACATAAGGTGGTGCAATTTTAAAAAACATAACACTAGATGTGGCTATACCAAGTATAGACATGAAATAAATCGCCCTACATGTATATCTAAAAGGCTATGTCATTTATCATGTACAGGTCTTGAGGTATAACCCAACCATCGCCATGAGAGAAGATCTGCAATGCAGCATACAAATGGTGTATACTGGTGCATTTTAACATTAGTGTTACAAGGAGGTTCCTTCATACATGACACACACTCACACATTCCATCTAACAGAGGTGCAGTCCAAACATAACAGTCTGTCTGTGTAGTGTCTCCCCCCCCCTTTCCTCCCCCATACCCCCAAACTCACGCTGCTGGATCGTCGCATGCCGGACGTCTCTGCCCCGCTCCCGGAGCCGTCCCATCTCGTCTGCTGACAGTGCTGTCATGCACGGCTCCAGTGCTCCGCAGACGAACCTCTGCAAAAAATACCAGAGTGTGAAATTCACGATTATAGATGCAGCCTGCCGCAGTAGACTGTAGTAGTGTCAAAATCTGTAATGTACATATATCAATATGCTGTCCTTGGTATTGGAGCTGTTGCTGTATTAATGACAAGTGGTCTCGATATATTTGTAATCACTGATCCATACTCACATGCTCATGCTTTTTCAAGCATGACCAAAACAGTCAGCTGACATTGTCCTCTGACGAAAAACTTCAGAAATGGCATTAGGGACTATGCAATTGGCATTTTAAACAGAGCAGGTCTCCCAACCCACGGTCTCCAGCAGTTTTAGCTTTGTTCTTCAACTTGCAGATCTCAGGAGAACAGCTTACCCTCACTGTGTGTGTATTGCTTGGATAGATACCACTTTCATGTCCCTTTTATGATATTTAGAATCAACCACTGCGATGCAATCAAAAAGTTGCAATCACGCGGTATATAAACAAACTCTTTCGATGCTTGACTACAAAGTTAATTCTGTTCCCTCTTTGCCTTGAAGCTCAGACCCAGCGGTTTTGACTACATTGTACCACAGAACGCTTGGTAGCCATAGAAATAACCATGCAAACATCATGATGGCATACCTGTATGGGGTCCACATAGCTGATCCCTTCAATGTAGTTGACCATTTCGCTGTGTTCATTATCCCTGGCAATATCAAGGGCTGTCTTGGACTCAACATCTCTTTCGTCAAACTTGGCCCCTTGGTTGGCCAGTAGTGTGGCTGTGGCTATGTCATCTTCAAACAAAAAGAAATAACATATAGCATATCCTCCAATTGACACTATCATTACTAGTATTAGGAAGCCAACTAATAGCGTATCCATGTGTTTTGAAAAAGGGTACTTTTAGATTACAAATGTACATGTGCAGATATGCCAATAATTAGCTACCAATGACTCCATTAAATTCAAAATTAACATTTTGATGGAACATTGTTCCCACCCACTTGATCTGCATATGCCATTTCTATAATGAGATAAAATTAAAGGTTCTAACTCTTCTCAAGGAGAGACCATCCCAAAGATATAAAAAAAGAACAAAGCCCTCCAATACTAAACACAGTAAGATGCATGACAGCGAGAGCCTTTGAACTCTTTAAAATCTGGTCATTTTGGGCCAATTATAAAAATATATTAATGAGTTACAGCGAAGAGCCTTTGATTGCTGTTATAAAGTTAGAAAATTCGTTAGGGTTCTGTGTAGCCTATTTATCAAATGTGGACCTACAATATAATTATGTAAAACCGTTTTCGAGAAAGGTTTTCAAATATAAAATGTATCAGCTACATAAAAAGTGTGCTCTTCATTCTCACTTACTTGTCATAGCACAGTACATCAGTGGGGTGAGACCGAACAAATCCTTGACGTTCACATCTGCCCCGCTATTAATGAGGAATGCTGCCACCTCTCGGTGGCTCCAATAGATGGCGCAGTGTAACGGGGTCATGTCACCAGAAGCATTCGCTCGCTCAGCACGGTCCGAGTACATCTTCTTGATCCACTGTTCTATCCCTGGTGCAGGATCCTGTTGTGCATGGTAATGGAGACAGTGTATTCAATATTCACATCTATTTCTAGCTATCTTTAGTTCGGAAGTCATATACAATGCTTATTATTTCCACCACGCAGCAAAATGAGCAAGGTGATAACATGTACATGTACATGTAATAAAGAGATTGAGACACTTTGACAATCATCAAAAATATTTTACAATGTCTTACCACAACCTGATAATCTTGTCAAAATCACCTACTAGTATAGCCGATTGCTTTAAGTAGAGTATGTACCAGACTTGGGGTCAATTATAATTTTGAATCTTATTATATTATAATTGCGCACTCTTTTTCAGTTCCAATTACAATTATGATTACGCTCTCATGTATTGGTTCAATTATGTTGACAATTACAGACACATTTTCTATCCCAATTACAATTACTACTTGAAATTCAATTACAGCTTGGTGCTAAATAATAATAACACCAATAGCAACAAACAGAAAACCGCATCAAGTAGACTTTGCTGCTGGGTTGAATATTGATATTTTTCTTGCTGGCTTAAGTGCATTGAATATCAGTAAAAATGTCATAAATGGCCTTCTAGAAAGCACAATTTAATCTGCAGAGTGCCCAAAATGAAATCACTTCGGTATCGTCTCTTACCTCATAGTTGTGTAAAGTTTTAACGAAATCGGTTCATGGGTAAAAGCTCTAGCTTGTCCGGAGACTAACATACATAGATACACAAAGAATAATATTAAAAATGCCTTACTTGTCCCCATCCAGACTTGATCACTGTGCCATACTTGGCAACATCAACTTGACCACTCTTTGTCTTTTCCTTGAACATATGGACCACATTCCTCCTCACCTCAGTATAATGGTACGCGTATCTACCTGTGATGAAACATTACAATTTTCAGGTATCAGTGATTGATTATAAGTAGAAATCGTAATAGAAAAGTCTTAAAGCCGAAACATTTCCGCCTACAAAAAAAAAACAAAGCAATAAACAAGACACATTTTCAAGATCACTGGCAACTGATGTAAATAAAAGGCAGATGAGAATTTCTTTTAAATATGCTTGCTCACCCTTGTCTTTTCCCCTGATCAGGAAGCACAGCTCACTTCCTGTATAGACGTCTTGGGCGTTGACGTCTGCTCCCAGACTGACCAGAGTGCGCACCAGGTCTAGATCTCCTGACTTGGCAGCATAGTGCAGGGGACCGCGCCGCCTCTTGTCCACCACACTCACGTGGGCTCCTAGAAAATATCACATAGAAGATATAAACTGTAGCTTTTAAGCTTTCTTTGTGAGACATTATAATGAAGTAGATAGTTAATTACTGCTCAGACGGTTTTTTAAAAAGCAACCTCAACCAACAACAACAAAAAACTTTGCACTTGTTCGTACACTTCAGTGCATATATTTAAGATTGAAAGGATACTTTGAGGTTAGTTTTTCTTTGTAAATTCCAAATTTTGATTACCTTTTCCTAAAAGATAGTTGAACATATCATTGGAGCCATTGTCGCAACATTTAAGAAGTGCAGTGAGGCCATCTTTGTCTTTTTGATTTACGTCTAGATGCAGATCAGACTCTTCTAGAAGGTATCTGAATTTAAGTCAAGTTCAAACTGGGTTAGTCACAGCGCGAATTTAAATCATTGTATTTGGCAATTAAACTAATTGATAAAGATAATGGAAATACAGATTTATTTATTCAATATGCTTCTCACCACAAACTAAAGGTATCGTTACATTTTATAAAATTTAATTCAATTTTATCTTTGTATCTTACCAAATTAAAATCATGGTTAAAATTAACACACGTTTTGGCACTATCGCTATGAACAAACCATTTGTTGCCTAAATTGGGTAGGTCTACTAGAGTGCAGAAAAGGTTTTAAATATTTGTCTTTAATCTTTATGGTTAGTTCTATTTGGCTTGTTAAGACACAATCGTAATGGGGATAAAATGAAAATGATATTGAATGTTATTAAATAGATTTTAGATAGAAACCTAAAACGTATAATTCTTACTTTACGAATGTGAATCTTTTATTTTCTGCTGCCAATGGTAGGATGGATTGGGCTATTTTTACATCACATCTCAGCAGTTCTTTCAGGGTGGTAAGATCGCCATTTTCGGCCACCCTCTCTACTGGTGTCTTCTTATCAGTGCATGTTGCCAGCACATCATTAGCACATTTAAACAGTAGAGTGTAGACAAAGCTATATCTTCCCAGTCTGCAAGCGACATGCAGCAAATTCTCACCATACTCATTCGTATTGTCAAACTCTGCTCTTTGATCCACTAGATACATGAAAAGTTCCAAATTGTCTGCCACAATGCACCAATACAAACAATTATTTTTCATATTATCTCTTTCGTGTATTACTTGAGGATTTTCGTGGAGTCTTTGGTCAACTTTCTGTCTATTACCATCATGGCAGGCCTTTAAAAATCTCCCCATGCCGTTAACAAGTTGGTCGTGCTTTGTAAGTTGATTCTTCACTTTCTTTGGCTTTTTCATGTCAGCTATTTGCGTGGCATTGTGGCCACGGTAAGCGGATGGGCTGTCGACAGGCACCGTGGCCTGCATCAGAGGCCTCCACAGCTTCAAATGGACGAGAATGATAAAGAATTCAGTGCGATTGTGGACACACACAGCATGCAAAATATTGTACTTGTTCTCTTCCTCGTACAGAGATGCCAGATCTACTTCATTATTGTACTTGGACAGTAGTGCTGCGAAATCATAAGCTGTGTAATCTTTCTTCTCAATAGCATTGAAGACAATCTTGCTGATCACCTTGGACCTGTGGTTTTGAACTTGAACGACTGACTGCTGTATGCTGTCATCATGCAAATCTTCTACAATATTATGCAAGACTAGTTTTAAGTAAAATGGCATTTGACTCCTTTTGAGATTCTTCATCACTAGATTCATGGCATTGTCAGCCAATGATTGGTCACTGCAGTCTTTTTCCAACTTTCGCCAATTTTTTCCGCCTTTTAAAGTACCTTCAATGGATAACGGGTTCATGGATACCAGCGTGATGTTCACTTTATATTGGTTCGCAAAAAGCTTTCGCAATTCAGGATTCAGCACATCTCCAGGAATCTCATCCTCTAGCAATGAATGCACAGTATTTCTAATTTTACGGATTTCTCTTGGTTTGTCCTTTATCTGATATGACTTCTTTTGTGACTTCTTTTGACGGACTTCTATATTAATTTTCATCGTGTAGGTTGAATTCGCATCACCAGAGACACCGCTTTTGAACCACCCTATAAAGTCACAATGAGTAATGAAAAGTTAATACATACAAATGGTAATGCCTTCCAAAATCGAATTAAATGTATGCACATTTTAGTTTATACAACTTAGTTTACAAACCTGCTATTATGGACGTGACCGTGTGGGTAAAATCAGTCTCTGTGTCATAATCTATGGCTTTGTAAGTGGCAAGTTCTGCCGGTAAATCTTTGTCCATTCCCACTTTAACTATCAACATCTTAATGCCAGATATTTGAAGAAATTTCTTTGTCAGTCGAACATAAAACTCATGAAAGGTTGCACTGAATAATTCGTCCGTTGCCACAATTACAACTAAGTTTTTGTCTCCTATTGTTGCCTCTGCTTTTTTAAAAGATTCTTCATCTTGCGGGGTGACCCTGTTGACGGTTAAATCTTGAGCCTCCAGCACGTCACCCAATTTGTTGTCTACTTTACAGGCAGTAGCATCAGCACCATTGGAAATTATAAAAACGGCTGTTGCTTCTGAGTCCCCAAGTTCAGTAGGTACTGCTGTGGCCATAATTGTTCCTGATGTATATCTGAAATTTGATATGTCGGTAACATTATTGTGACCCTATACGTGTAGCTAATTGTTACAACCACGTGTTTGTTGGACACGTGACCACATTGCAGCAAGACGAAACTTAGCACAAAATTGCGGAGTCTGATTCATGAGCAGGGTTGTATTTTTTTGTTTAATAGAATTTATTTGTTGTCAATTACATATATTATGCCAGGTGATCTTGACATGCACAAATGCTCATGAAACGATGTGCATTGTTAGAATAGTTAATAAGATGAAAATTATTTATTTATCTATAATGAATTCTTGGAAACCTTTGAGTAGGCTATTATTGATGAAGTCATGCTTGTGATGAGTGGAAGACACACTCATCACTCGTCTTGCTTATAGTAGTGACTATTTGAAGAGCTACTTTTTAAATGGGTGAAATTCGATTATGTGAAATAATGATGTTTAGATACTTTTTTACATACTCTCCAATGTTATTTGAGTTGTGAAATCCGTTCCATTAGCATCTGTCAATTACCGACCAGGAAATTCTGACTGAGATGCGATCATTATCATCATTATTTGTAATGCAATTTCGGTATAAAGGGGAAAGGGTGGATATAGTAGCAGTAGACAAAATCAAGCCGGGCCGTTTTCATCTGCCATAGCTAAGCCGTTCGCGAATGCTGACACACAGTATGCATAGATTATATACAGTGCGTTTGGGTATATACATGATGAGAACATAAATCTGCCTCAACAGTACACACCATGGTCTACATTTCATTAACCCGAGATCAGGCCCATAACAAGCCGACATGGGATATTTTAGGTCTCTTGATAAGTGGTAATCATGTGGAAATCGGGAATTAGATGGACTTGGAAGTTTTTTCGTATTTTTGGGTGTGGGTTAGAAGTGTCAGACAATGGCAAATTCCGTGGACAATAAATAATAAACCACAGTCGACTAACAGACGCAATTTCTTTCTTTGATGTACATGTATTGTTTGCATTTTACAAGTAAATCAAAACCTCAGGTCTATTCAGGTAATTGTAAAATCAAGGTAAAGCGGTATCACTGTTGGTTTCCTACAAGCTAGTTCTGATGCGTCTAGAAGAAACTTGGGAGCCTTACATGAGCCTAAAGTATGGGTAGCTAATTGCGGAAACTCTTGGACTTTCATTATGTTGGTTTTGGGCAGCAACTGGTCTGCCAATAACTGGCACGCCAGTGACTTTCTATACAAAATTTCAATAATAGCACACCATTAGCATTCAAATACAAAATCAGGATCTACATAGACATATTGTTAGAAAATGACTTGGGTGTTACATATTGAGACGATTCTTTATATAGGTCTGTAGGACTATATAACATAGTGTCTACATGTACAATGTACATGTACTAAGAGACAGGATCATTAGCATCCTCAGTTGGAATGACGACCTGCCAGATAATTAATAAAGATTATCATATTGGGTTGGGTGTGATATGAGAAATATCATATCTGTAGAGGATCCACGAGTGAGCGAAGCAAACGAGTGATTCTCTACTCATGATGTAAAACAGAATTAAATATTGTTTACACCAAAAAAATGAAAATAAATGTTTTAGCCAAAGTCAAGCAACCTGGCCCCCCTCTCAGATAATCAACTCGCCCAGCCATCTGAGAGGGATACCTCTCAGATAATCAACTCGTGCAGCCGTCTGAGAGGGGTAGGTAGTTTTTTAGAATTAATATTTTACTTCTGAATATTTTTAAATATAAACATTTTACTGCTAGTGAAGCACAATAAAGTTATGATGTAAAACGGCAAAAAATAATATTTGTTCCACAAAGTTGAAAATAACTAGTTCTGCTAAAGACAAACGACCTAATGCCCCTCAGATAATCAACTCATCCTGTGATGAGGAATCATAGCAAACATCACACCACTTCTTTTCACCAATCGGCGCGCTTTATAGTACAAGTTGTAAATATTGTAGTAAAAGTGGGCGGAGTCTAATTACTACGTTACCCATATTTGGACGGCGTGAAATTTTCTGGACTGTGTGATATCGAAAAATATCGCATTACTTGCCCATTCATAAATACACTCTGGAGTGTGAGAAATACACTTATCCAGGTGAGTTGTTAACATGACTTATGTTATTGGGTGAGTTCTTGGGGCGTATTCGCTACAAGAACGAATCCCGATAAAATAAGTCATCATGTTACACAACGAACCCGGTTTTGTATTTATACACAAAACCGAGTGAGTTGTTAACATATGACTTGATAAGGATAATTTTATTTCGGATGTTAAATCCATATTAACAAGGAAAAATTATATACATATATACATTTCATACAAAATTATACCAAATTATATTAAAAAATATCAAAATGTATTATATAATTGTCTCTTCCAATGTAAAAACAACGGAGATTGGAAGTAAAAATAGAAAGAATTTAAAACACAACTGACTAGAACATTATCACATTCCTTCAATCTCATATACAGGTTAAAAATGGATTTTCTCAACAAGACATAAAAAGAGTCAACATTATTATTTAAAAACAATTGCGAAATACTACATCTCTCTCGTATGCCCAATAAATATCTAAAAACATTATTAAAAGCTACCTTGGCATTATGAATAGTACTCTTGTTAAAAGAAGACCACAGAGAACTACAATAGAAGTTAGTACAAAAAGATTGAAATAAAAGACATTTGATGTCATTGGTACATCCTCTGAATTTTCTTATTAGAATATTTCCTCTACCATAAATACTCTTGATTTGTCTTTTAATGTCAGTATCCTCTTTCAAATCAGATGATAAATAAATACCTAAATATTTGTAAGATTCCACCCATTTTATATCAATATCATTTAAATATACAGCAGAGTTTACGGAGTCAACTCCTCTTTTCCTTATATGCATACATTTAGTTTTGAGTGGATTATATACAATTTCATTATCAATAGCAAATTTTTGACATATATTTAAAAGCTTTTGAAGACCCTTTACTGATGGTGACAAAATAACAGCATCATCTGCATAAAAGATATGATTAAAACTAGTATTGTTCATATGGCAACCAATTTTAGACATATTTAAATTCACACTTAGCTCATCCATAAAAACAGAAAACAATTTAGGAGAAAGAACACTTCCTTGTCGGACTCCATTTGATGATGTGAATTTAGCAGATATATTGTCTAGCCACTTGACAGCAAAAGTTTGAGATCGATACCAGGTAAACAGAAATCTAACGATGATAATAGGTAGATCTCTTCTTATAAGTTTCTTGAACAAATGAAAATGATTTATTTTATCAAAAGCCTTAGAAGCATCAAGAAAACAAAGGTATACATTACTTGAATAAAACCTGTAATAATTAATAATCCTTAAGGGTAAATATGCAAGTTTCTGTAGACAGTTTATTTTTATAGCCAAATTGATTATGAGAGCTTTCAAGGAATTCACTATATCTTGAGAGGAATACTATTTCTATAATCTTAGACATTATACTGGTTATGGCAATAGGTCTATAGTTATCCTTGCTGCTAATATCACCCTTTTTATCTTTTAAAACCGGAATAATATACGAGATCATTAAATCATCAGGTAAATAACTATGTATAATCATACAGTTAAAAACAATGGCCAACAAAAACATTAGCTTATTACTAGAATATTTAAAGTGCTCTCCACTGAGACCATCATGCCCATGGGTCTTTCCCTTTTTAAGCTCTTAACTGCTGCTAAAATATCATGATGAGTGATCCTTTCAAAAGTGTCCATTTCATTAATACAATTAAGGCGATTTGAAACATATGTTTCACTGCTCTGATCAAGAGAGGAATTTAGTATTGCTTCATAGTGTTTTTTGCCACATAGAGCATATTTCCTCAGGACATGTGGCCCCATTGATACCAGAGGCATATACAGAACTATTGTTACCCATAATGTTATTTATACTCTTCCAAAATGACTTGCTATCTTTAGTTAGATGGTGCTTAGCTAAACAATCAGCTTCCCTTCTGGTCCGATCATTTTTGCATTTCCGTAGAGCAAGTTTGAATTGCGCCCTATGTGTTTTCATTTGATGAAAAACAAAACCTTGACGAGGACTTCCTCTAGATCTCCAGCACAAGAAGGACTCCCTAGCCAGTTGATGTGCTTCTTTAACTACCTCATTCCAGCCTGGTACCTGCTTCTGTTTGGTTCCAGCCTTTTTTAACAAAAACTCACTACTTCCTTCCTCCCTTTGATCAGCAGAGACATTTTTCCCACTTGATCTTAGGATTGCCAACAGGCTTTTTACTGTTCAATGTACCAATACGGCCTGTATTAAGAGTAGCAAGCAAAGGCAAATGATCAGATGATACAAAGTCATAGTCTATTCCTACACAATCTAATAATGCATGACCACTTACAGTAGACATTATGTGGTCCAGCCATGAGGTACTACCATTTGGAGCTATGAGGGTCTGTAACCAAATACAATGTACCTATGGCTAATAATAAACCGGATATTAATTGCCACATCTATGGTTAGTCTGCACCGTGATAGCCCAGCAATAACGCCGAACGTCCCGGCCCTTGGCCTGGAAAGAATTTGTTTGTTAACTTTTGATTCTGATTTCCGTTTTGAAGGCCAAGTTACACACTAAAACTTTTAGTAAAAGGCCAAGTTCGTTGGATGTCCACTTATTCATGTGTGAAAAAGATAAGGTTGGGAATTTTCGCCGGACGCACCATTACTATTTTTATACTGCTGATATGTCACATCCGTTGTCATTTCCTCAGCGGATCCGTCTTCAATAAAATTATAAGCCATAATACAAGCATAAATTTATCTAAAATCGGAGATGTATATATATATGTACTAGTAATTAATGTCACCATTAATGTTGTGATTAATTTGTACCGATTCGCTCACGTCGAAGTGAGATTTCAGCAGCTGAAAAAAGTACATGTCCCATGCCCAACGAGAATGAAAAATCATCCGGTCCCCCTACTTTGCACCCTAAAAAAAGTACCTGTCCCCCTACCAAATGCACCGGTTCCCCTTCCTGGTAAATATTGCACCGTCCCTAATGTTTAAAAGAAATTTTATTACTAAACTTTGAAAGTGAAAATGAGCATTGTAGTTCAAAAACGAAAGTAGATCTAGAAACTAAGCCATATGGACGATGATAAAAGATATTCAGGAAATACCTTGTCGAATAGCTCATCCATCACTTATCGTACATCAACATTCCTATGATAGGAATTAGAAAAATATGCCTGTGCATTAGACATAACCCCGCGAGACAAAACATAATGCACACAGATAATCTGAATGTCATCACAATATGTTTAGCTGTATGTTGGCTCTTCCGAGAGAAAACCTTACCCTTCTGGCATTATACCACATGAAATTTTGTAACAGATTGCAGAATAAATACAAACTCATTGGAGTGGAAAGTGAAACCAAAACGACTTCTAAAGAAGCGTTATTTTGAACCATTCATATCATGACCTAAGCACAATGCGTTCAGAGTGCTGCCACCTATAGGAGTAACTTTTCACTCATCATCGGTTTTCATGGGTTGATCACTCACACTGCTTTTATAAGTCATGTTCATACTAACTATATACTGCGTATATAGCCGTGAGATATGACGATGCTTTTCGTTGTTTTTATATACATATTTTGCGATCGGGTGAGAATCGAATGAGAATAATTTTCTTATCGTTCATTACTATACCGTGTATGTATGTAATTGCATAATTAAAGCATTACACGGAAACAAAATTTCATTGTGGGTATTTGATAAACTATTTATAGACAAGCAATACTCATGTCTATACATGTTTTTTCTTATCTATGAACTCTGGGTAATTTTTAGACAAACAAACCAAATCACGTGACTTTTCACGTGTTTTACAGTGCATTCTGGGAATTTTTTAGACAAACATTGATAGAAACTAAATCAGTTTCCTCGTCTTCGCCATCACACGGTCTGGTTGATCGAGACTAATTACCTAGCGGCCAAAACGGGTACTACGATCGCACCCTAACATTATGCTAATATTTCTATACATTAGCGAACCCGTGTATCATTTCCTCATGTTAAGCCGTATGCATGCCGCCTGGGTCTATTTGCCACTCGGCTGCTGAGATGGTTCTACACACGTGCTCTAATAGTTCTATATTGTCCTTTTACATAAAGCAAACAGCTTTTATTAAAGCTTAAACAAAGCACGTGCTTTTTAGACCCCGCCTCAGACGTCCGGCACCGCGCCATACACTGCTGAGTGCAGAATACATGTATATAGGCTGCTTCAATTATAGCAAAAAATATATAGCTTTATGATTTTACTGTACACTAGCAGATCCAGGGATGGGGGGCGTTTTAAAGGATCTAATAGGTTTGTTACCCGCAACCAATGAAAATGGTCGGAGCTCGTAGACCCTGTGCTACCCCTCCCCCAGCCACCTCCACCCTCTTTATCTAACAATGATATTCTTGTGTACATCCAATGGTTAATTACTGCACCAACACTCTTAAAGCTTCAAATTTTATCAGATTAACTTGAGGATAATATTTCTTTACATTCATTTTTTTTAGAATAATGACATACTACATGCATATGACATAGGTTGTATTAAAATAATAACTCCTTCGCCACTCACCTGGTAACCTGACAGTTTCAAGTGCAGTGTAACTATAGTGAAGAGTCCGGAAGTCCACCGATCAATAGATGAAGTGATTTTTTGTATATTGATATATTAAAACTAGACAAATATCCGCAGAGACGCATATGATTTGCATTGTAGCTACCATACATGTATCATCGATTCAACTTTAGAATGACGAATTACTTGATCACTGTATAACCACTGTAACCATTTTCCTTTGTGATATCATCGTTGCTCAATCACCACCGAAGTCCTGGCCAAGTGCCAATAATAGAATAGGTTCACTCCATAACCAACTTTGGCCACAGTGGTTTGTACTATAAACCAGTGTAGCCAAACTTTGTAGACTGCATTGTACTTAAATCTAGACTTTATAACCTATTTGTACTGATAAATTGAATTATTTTGTGAATGATATGATTCAGTATATGTGTTTTGCCGAGAGCTAATCACAACTACCATTTTAAAATGTCCTCAACACATTTTGATTATTTCATATCAAATATAGTTGATATTAATTCACTGCATTCTTTGAGTATTTTTACGTCCATATATTTAGTAACATTTTCGCATGTGACTAATACTGGCTGTAAATAATCGGGATACGAAAGTACGATCTCAGCAGTGCTGACAAAACACAAAATAGCATAGGCAAGTCGAGGTTTTTGGAAAGGGGGGGGGGCGCACTGAAGGAAAAGAGGGGGCGCACTTAGGGGATTTCATGAAGAACCCTATTAAAATGAAGTATTTTTGTGGGAAAAGTGGGGGGGGGGGGGCGCCCCCTGCGGCCCCCCGGATCTGCCTATGAAATAGTAAATATTACGGTAGAGACAAAGTAAATTATCATTTGATATTTGGCTTAGCATCATTGTTAATAACAATTTGTTATACAACTAGCATAAAACACATAAATTCAATCCAAATACAAGATACGTGAACCCAAACAGGGTGTTAAAACAGATGCAGAACATCACGTCTGACTAGGATTGCATTGCCATCTATAGTCCACCTCATTCTCCGTGTCATTTTGTTTTAGAATTTTCTTTTATGCTGTGTGGTATTATAGTCTATTAACCAGGGGTGGGCGCAATACTTAAAAAAAGTATTGAAATACTTTTTGCAATACTTCACAACAGTATTGCAATATTTTACAATAAAGTATTGCAATTCAAAAAAGTAAGTAAGTTCCAAGTAAGTTGAGATCCCGCCTATGAAACAGAGAGAAGAGCCCACTGAACAGGTAGACAACGAGCCCAAGAAGTTTTCTGTTAAGCTACCCTGCCTATGTGAAAGGTGCCTGTATTCAGAAACCACGGAGTGTCATCGTTCCACAAACCGTTCAACACACTTTGGAACTTACTTGTTAGACCCAAGGATAAGGATGACCCCAAGAAACTCTGTCGCGTAGAGTACAATATTATTTGGCCCAGCTGTCATGACTCCTACATTGGTGAAACAGGTAGGAACCTGGAGACTAGGTTGAAGGAACATTTAGATCCTCATAGCATCCAGTCTGCTATACAGTTTACACCAACAGTTCTGGGCACACGTTCAAGGGCGAAGTAGCCAGGGTCATCGGCAGAGAAGATAACCCCACCGTCGCAAGATCGTGGAAGCCATTAAGATCTTTCGACACAAGCCCAAGCTCAACCTCGACCAAGGCAGGAGCATTCCCCGACTTTCCTCCATCTGCTGTCTGACAGGAACGCCACCTGTCGGAATCGGCGCCAGTGACTGATCCACCTTTTTTGTCACTTCTGTCGAAGGCCCCGTGAAGTGAGCCGCAACGTCAACGTTTTTTTTAAATGTGAGTGGTAGTGTTGCAAAAATATAAATCTGAATGGATATTCCTACTACTAATAACAGTCTACATAAAGAAGTGATATTATTTTATTAATTATTGTCGGATTATACGCAGATTTCATGTTTATTTGTTAATTTAACTGGATATCTGAATTATATCTATTGAACTCTAGTTTTCTACTTCGTTTGTGCTGTCAGTCTTGTACGAATCGGCGAAATTTCGTCACACTATGGTGAAATTCATTATTCTTGATAATCAACATAAAAAATTAAACATAATAATTATTCAGTAGTTGATGATTATTCGCTTGAATATTAACAAAAAACATAAGTCAATGGAAAATTACCTCTGTTATGTGAATGGAAAAATTTATTGAAATTCACAAAATGAACAAGGATGCACAATTAGTGGCACGGAGCCAATATATAGGAGAACACAGGCTCCATTTGGCTTTGTGTAAACAAAAGCACTGTATAAAAGCCCAGCTCACACAGCTATCACACTTCACATTGAAGAACCACACGTTAGCACAAATTAAAGTTATAGATATATCTTAGTGAATTTTAAAATTTAGGTTGGTTTAACATCACTGAATTCACGGTAAGTGCATTTTCATCTTGTAAATAAACGCTGCAAGTCATTACAGGGTAAATTACCTGTGTGTGTGTTTCAAAGTTGGAATATTTTTTTCTTCTATTTAAAAAGAAGTTATTCTTTTATCTATCAAAATTCATTTTCCGTTACTTCAGTTGCTGACTCATCCCAATCTTATGTACATGTACAGACCCTTTTCAGATATACATCAGGAACAAATATGGCAACACCTCTTTATTGCAACCAGTTGTGGCCAGACCATGGGTGGTCTTCATAGAGAGGTTCTACTGTATACCTGTCTAATGTGGATACTTAACTTTGTCCAAAAGGTGTCCACATTAGACAAGTTTTTACTGTATTAAATTATGCGCCTATGTTACCCTTGGGGCCAGGTTATCCCACTGCACTGGTCAAGTGGCCTTTAAGGGAAATGGTCTCAATAGAAAGGTGTTCTCTTTTGAAGGTTTGGGACCACGTCAAATTGTATTTGGGAGATGGACAACATGGCAATTAATGGTCTTTTTACGGAGGTAGTCTAAGTGGAGAAATCATTTTTAATTCGAGTTTCTACTGTATAAATACATATATGTACACTTTGGAATGTTATGTGATAAGAAACCATGTATATATCTGTTTATAAAACAGTTTAATAATAAATACACTCCATATAACAAAACGAGAAGTTTCAATCAGAGAATATTGCTTTCACATTCTAACAAAAATAAAGTGCCTGCTTCATTTTTTTTTATTAAATAAATTATATCATAACGTTCTCATGTAGTGATCAATCTCCTGATCAGTTGGTAAAAGCATCTTCCAGACATAATGATAAAATATTGCATTTTCATTGTAAGATAACAAATATACATCGCAACCATCAAAATAAATTATCAAATACAATCAGACGAAGTATCATTCACACAAAATATCTTTTAACAAAAAAAAGGTCCACCTCTCGTAGAGAGTGCGTGCAACCGACGATGATAGGTTGTATTAAAAATGATAACTCCTTCGAATTATTAATTCACCACTCACCTGGCAACCTGACAGTTTCAAGTGCAGTGCAACTATAATGACGAGTCCGTTGGGAAGTCCACCGATCAATAGATGAAGTGATTTTTTTTATATTGATATAAAATATCCTGAAACATGTGTTGGACTGGCTTCCAGGAAATCTTACGAATATATATATATATAAAAAAAAACCTCTTGTTTGTGTGAGCAAAAAACATAAACATACAAAATACAAGCATTACATCTGGTGTGAGTTGCTTCAGCAGCTGAGCTCCGTTATCATGACGTAGTTACTAGTGGGCGGACCAACCATTGCAACCATTATTACCATGAATTTTACCACCAATTTGTTCAACATGTATGTCACTCCATTATCCTATATATGACAGAATAATGTTGATAAATTTGGTTGTTTACTAAACGTGTTATCTATGCTAAGAATCTCTTTTTGTATCATGAATATAAGAGTAACTTTTTCATGGTTACACTGAATGGCGTATACAACTGCCAGCCAATCAAAACCACATCAATATGTTTACTCTCTAACCACTGTAACCATTTCTCCTTTGTGACATGACGGTTGCTCCAGCACCGGCAGTGGTCAAGAATGCCAATGCTTATAAAGATCTATAAATGTAGTTGACATCAGACCACTGCAGTGTTTGGGTGGTTTTACGTTCATATATCATTTGACTGTTACTGCCTGTAAATATGCGGAATATCATTGTGATCTCAGCGGTGCTGATCAAACACAAACTATGTAAATATTACGGTAGAGAAAGTAAATCATCTCTTGATATTTGCATGAACATCATTGTATTAGTATTATAGAACTAGAAGACTGCTAAGACTAGACTACGAGATGGCGGGTTCTTTCTACGAGCACTGGTATTAACTAGTCCCGTACATCTCATTGGTCCCCCGTCTCATTGATCCCCCGTCTCATTGGTCCCGTCTCATTGGTCCCCCATTCAATTGGTATGGTATTAATCTTAACGTTGTTTCTGCTTCTGCTTCTGCTTCTGCTTTTTTTTTCTTGCTGCTGCTGCTGCTGCTGCTGCTGCTGCTGCTGCTGCTGCTGCTGCTTCTGTTGCTGCTGCTTCTGCTGCTGCTGCTGCCGCTGCCGCTGCCGCCGCTGCTGCTGCTGCCGCCGCTGCTGCTGCTGCCGCCGCTGCTGCTGCTGCTGCTGCCGCTGCTGCTGCTGCTGCTGCTGCTGCTCACACACACATGGCACACGGCACTTTTTTATTGCTAAACAATGCTGGACCGCAGCAGAAATGGCTTTATCGACATTTTTATGATTGTATAGAGTCAACGCCAGATTCCTGCGCAGGTTTCAAAGTCACATCTACACCCACCCTACCGCTACTTCACACTAACCTCAAATTATCAAAATTCAAAATTACACCCACGTATATAGCACAAACTAAGCATGCACTGGCAACCGCATCCATACTAAAGAGCCTGCATAAAATCCATAAAAGCTGCATCCTTTCTAAGTGAATTATTAAACTCACAATTCAGTGCTATTGTGCTTTTAGGCATTACATATACACCAGGTCATTGGTATCGTTGCTCACCTCTCACCTATTTTAAGTGTACAAAAAGAGCAGTTTGCAGGCCTGTTAAGTATGAGTTTGCTCAACACCCACCACCAGACCAGACCAGGGAATCAAACCCACGACTTTCTGGTCTCGAGTCCAACTTCACTCCCCCATGCGGCCACAGATGTGGAATGCTGCAGTCTAACAGGGCTCGGAGTACTTCAGCGAGCAAGTGGACATTGTTTTAAGGGGGGTTTTTTGCGACACTGGATTTTTTTGAAAAAGAATATGACGCTTTGCTGTTTCAAAAGTCTACACATAGCTAAAGTACGCTTATTCACTGAACGCCGCCAGCAATAAAAAGACTTGTGCCAATCGCTTTGCTGTGCACTAGGGAGATGAATATATTTCAGCAAGTTTAAAATGTATTTATAATGAATAATTATATCTCATCTAACTAGCTTCCCTCCCTCCGTCTCCTACGGGGACATAACGCACTCATTAACAGACAAACGCACGCAGCAACAACGATGGCCAATAGTCGCACGCAGCAACACATAAACATAACGCACGCAGTATTTCCAAACCCGTGAGACAGACGCACGCAGCAACAGTGAAACCTCGGATCCCACCCAGGTGAAACATAACATCATGATAACGCACGCTGCAACAATGAACCGGAAGTTTACAGTAAATAAAAAAAACAATCAGTTTCATTAGTTTTTTATGGTAAGTCAGTTTTCTCGTCAATACTGATGAAAGCAAGGGCACAAAGAACAAATAAACCCGTGGAAGGTGATTTCCCATAAAGTGGTACACTCAAAATGTGAAAGCGCCCCAGGAAAGTGAATGCAGGCAAATTTCCAAAATAAATAAAAAAAAACATGGCTATGCCCATATCTTCATAATTATATATAGATTTTGCTATAGAACTAAAAGGACAATAGTTTATCTGTGACACGTGTGACAACTTCGAGGCATTTAATGAGCCACGCCCATTCAAAGTGGTTTTGTTGATTTCTTCCATTATAATGTACTACAGTGATAATCGAGGTGCATCCAGTGTCGCGCAAAAAAAATATAGGTGAATATTCACTCGTACTCGGTGAAGTCCTTCTGAGCCCTATTAACTGATTTAAACCCTGAGGATAGGTGATTTTACTCTCCAATTCTGATTGCGATCAGAAAAAGACACATTTGTACAAAGGTGCTGTACTTGACTGAGTTGCCATGATGCATCCGCAATAATTGTTATAGGTGAATTTAGAATTTACAAACTGGTAGAGCCACACCCCACCCCCCTCCCGCCCTGAGATCAAATGGTCGATGTCTTATTGCCAAATTTAGATGCGGTATTTGACAATTTGAAAATTTAGATAGGTCGTTTGAAAAAATATTGAATTACACTAAAGTCTTTGTATCTTCTGTGAAAGAAAAACAAATTGAAAATGGGGTTAATTTCCTAGTAAATTGAGGCATATAT
>CM032660.1:7606595-7757849 GCA_019095985.1 Streblospio benedicti
TGAGACTCCAAAAGTAGTAAGACCAACATTTTCCACTTAGTACAATTTGAAGGCACAGCTGGGGTGTATGATCTCATTTATGTCCACATGTCTATATATCACTATCACGCCGTAAAGTGCAAACTGCCATTATTTTCAGGAAACCAAAATCATGGGTGATCAATTTGTATAATTTCGTCAGTCTACAGTGATGACATTCACTCTCTACGAGAAATCGGCCTTTTTCTCTATTTGTTTGTATGAATAATATTTTGTATACTTGTATTTGATAATTTATTATACAATGCTTTTTCAATGGGTTGATTCCTGATAACTCGTTGTGAGCAGACGGCAAACGTGCGTGTCGCGTGGACTGAAACGATATTGTGGTGCAATCTGTTATAGAAGATGCATTTTTTGTAGCATGTTTTATGTAGAT
This sequence comes from Streblospio benedicti, assembly GCA_019095985.1. Classification (NCBI taxonomy): domain Eukaryota; kingdom Metazoa; phylum Annelida; class Polychaeta; order Spionida; family Spionidae; genus Streblospio; species Streblospio benedicti. The sequence continues at coordinate 7,607,014 of CM032660.1, forward strand.
ATAATATGTTTTTAATGTATTCTATCACGTGTTAACATTTTTATATACTTAATATGTCTTATAGGTCGATTTACAGCCGGGCGACATTAAGCTTGAATGTTTTAAAACTGTATTTTAACCTCTTTAATGTTGCATGGCATATATGGAATAAACAAATAAACTAACTATAATATCATTGAAGACATACAAGGCTGTATTCTCAACAAAGCAAAATTCACTAGCAGATTCAGGTTTTCGGAAAAGACGCTGTGCACACATAGTATTTCATAGGTTTCCTACTCGGCATTGCTAGATGTCAGAAAATAATCATAAAGTCTTCATCTCTAAGAAAAAAATCATGGAAAAAATTGGGAAAAAAAACAACATCTAATGTAAAAAATGCTTGCTTCGCTCCCAACAACATTGTCAATAGATCTCACGACAAGATATCAACATCGTTAGAAGATATGAAAAAACGTGATTGACTGAATTGAAGAATGTATTAGATACAAATTGTAGTGCATCAGTATGCTCAATCAATTCTCAATCAAACAAGTCCTAATTTAATTTGTACATTCCCTAGCTATTCCTCAATTTGATGGTGTAATCTGGCTGCCCAGTCTACCCCGCAACCATCCCCGCAACCATCCCCGCAACCATCCCCTTGCTGGGGTTGCTGCTGAGTTACCCCACAACGCTTCATCACGGTGAATTTATAACGATAACGATGGATTTATTTCAGATATGTAATAGTTGCAATCCATATGAATAAATGATATATAAAAAATAATAAAATCACAGTATTAGTTTATGAAAAACTATATCTGACCAAAGTTTATAAATTTTACTATCACAGAAGTGCAATACGGTAACCACCCTTCATCCACATGTTACAAAATGACATTTCATCATTTCTTCGTGACCTACAACACTACAGGTGACACGTGATTCCTTTTATTTCACTTCGTAATTACATACTTTAATAATTCTATCCACTTTGTATCTGAACTCTTGAATCAACAAGTCACTGGGTTCTTAGCCTATATAGACAGCAATCGCGGGCATTGGGTCTCTATTTTTTTCTATCCAATATCCAACCGGGAATCTCAAGTCCCACATCAAGGTTCTGTTGGTCGTAGTCGTTGGGTGGTTTAAAGACCGGTCCCCCTTCATTGATAACCTCCCATCGCACGGACGCGACTTCAACAGACGGGTCATGGAAAAAGCCCACCATGTCGCCCGCCTGCACTGCGAACCGTGCGCTTCTAGGGATGTTGTGGGTGGTGACAGTGTCCACGTCAGCCTCGGACACGGTGACCCTGGTCTTGCCCACCACCGTGAAGGTGTCGTCGTCGCCACTGCTCCTCCTCCGCCTGAACATCGCCAGCCACACTTCCCCCGACGTCGCGCATTTCACCTTCCACTTGTACACCGTGCCGGCGCGCCCTACTGCCGCTGCCGTGAAGAGATTGGTGCCGCCGGCATAAAAAGGATCGTCGGTAGCGTCAAAGTTTCCCACAAAGCTCGCGGTAGGGACGGCTTGGTAGACACTGCCGTCTTCGTCGTCTGCTGCCACCAGCTCGGCCGAGGTGAGCTCGTCTTTGGCGTACAGACGGCACGTGTCTCCCTCCACGCTGTACGTCAGGCACGTCTCGTGCTCCTCGCATCGGAAGCCGCACCAGTGTCGAGACCGGGACGGCGAGAATGTGTGCGTGGCCACGGCCGTGATGCCCGCAGAGACCGCGCTTTGCGGGTGACTGGAGAAGTGGAAGGCGTGCACCACCGCACCGGGGATGGTGGCCGCAAGCACGAGGAGGGATACGCTGCAAACGTGGACACCATTTTCGTTTGTGTTATTGTCGTCTGTTGGAACGAATCCTTAACACAATTGTTATCTCGTGGTAGATGGTTTGTAAATGCAATTTGAAGTCACAATTTGCGTATTCCAGGCAATATTCTTCATACGATGGCAGGATACTACGGTAGAAATTTAAAGACCTTCTTTGACGCTGTGATATTGTGGGTGGTGAGAATGGATATAATATATCACCTGTTAAATTGTCGGTTGGAGTGAACGCAACAAACTCAACTGTCTCCGTGGAGCATGTTTTGTATAGCGCTCGGTACCAAACGGCAATCAAACCCATTAAAAAGTCTACTCTATAATTAGCAAACTATTGGTATTTTAATAAACTTATGAAGTAGTATTTGTGAATGGAATTTCATCCCGGAAACCATACTTGTGTGTGAATATTTTGAATCATGCCAACGGAGATAGTAACTGTGATACTGTGATGTACTTTTAAACAATTAGATGTTTTCGTAAACTAGTAGAATAGAATACACATTTACAGAATATCCTTTGTAACAGAAGGACCAGGCCTGTATTCGTGCACATGTTACTCTATATCTGTAAGCTTATAAAAAGTACCTAAGAGTTGCAATTTACTGTTATCGTGCTCGAGTGACTTTACAATCACACCAGGTCATTGGCGTTCTTGTCACACTACAATGCCTTTCTCAACTCCCATGAGAGCATACAACCTTGCTACCGTAGCGCATGCTGCTATATAGTAATAACATAACCGTCCACTTGCCTGACCTGTACCGTTTGACCGACTAATGTTCAGCGGGGCCCCAACTGAGATTCGATATGGGACTCTTCATTATAAGAAGAGAACTTCGACACCCATGCATCACAAAATATGTGTACATATGTTTGTGAGCACCCGAAGATTGTATGCGGTGCAGGTTCCAATCCTTCAACATATTCTGTTTGTCTTGAATAAGTAATATTTATATGTACTGGGGTCCTCTCCTGATTTATTGCTTTCAGGTAAAAAATATACTTGTGAAAAGTTTAGCAAAAAATGAGGGGCCCCCTGAAAAAACTGACTAAAGCACCTTGTTATTTGGTGTTTTCGAGTCCAACGTATCAGAAACATAAAGTTTTGGCAAAATCTGGGGCCCCCTAGGCCCCTACATATCAGGGGCAGTTGGCAGCAAATCTAATGCCCAGCCCCCGTTTACCACGACCACGACCACCACACTTAGGGGCTCACCCCTTCTCTATCACATATTTCAAATCCAATAAAGCCCTACTCATCCACAAAAAGTGAAAATAAAGTTTCACCAACTGCATTTATTAGTGGGTATTCAATCATGTGGCAATGAAAGACAAAGCCTCCTTCAATGTTGTGTTTTATCATGACAGGTGTGACAGAAAGAAACATCCAAATCAAAATATAGACCTAATAACAAACCTAAAAAAGGAACTATACTTTAACATATCATATGTATGTATTAATGCCAATCAATGAGACCTGGAAATAAATAACATTGTCCTAACACCAGTTTAATGCCACTACATTTCTCCCGAAGACACACAAATAAACATATTAGTGAATGAAATTAATACTGAAATTGACAAAGCTATAAGCACCTTCATCTATATTTCTGCAGCAATTCTGAAATTTGATTGATTTTAACACACTTTTCCCATTGTTAACTTTTTATCACTTTTGACTTTTCTTCATTCCTTGGATCCAACATAAGGCAAATAATTAATCGGTGGTGTGCTAGTCAAAATTCCTATTTCCATCCCAATATTCACTAGTTAACATGGGCATTGTTCTCACCACCAGGGTGTGTAGGAATTCAGTATGTCTGCAGAGAATATCACATATAAGCATCGTCTGAAAAATTATCAGGGGGATAACAATGTTCACATAGCAGGATAACATCCTTATTTAGAACAAAGCTTCAGCACTGCGGCCAAAGTAGCATTGACTGAAGGTAACTCCAGTCAGCCAGTGATTGGCTGAAACAACTTTTTTTAAAAGAATCCTCAATAACAAAACTAATGGGGTCATTACACTGTATCTATAAGAATCTTGACTCATAACAATGTCCCCTGAGTATCACTGACCGTGGGTAGCAGCGTTGTGGCACCCGTATTGGTAGAGTTTGTGACCACTAGATAAGAGTCTAAGTCGTTGATGTCCACGAAGATATGACACAGGATTCCCACAGCAAGGATTGCCACAAACACAGCCAGTGTGAGCAGCCGCTTCACCACCAGAGGGATCAGGTAATTCTTATCCTCAAATCTGGATCCGTCGTCTTCCATGAAGCTTGTCTTCCGTGGCGATCTTCTTGGTTTCAAGGCGTCGGGGTTTTGTTTGTGGTTGGGCTGAGTAAAGGAAGTGTAGGTTTGGTCTTGGGAGCGTTCCAACAGTGCTGCAAAATTAACAGATGGTATTAGTATGTAGGTATGTGCGTGTGATCGTGCGATTGTGAAGTACACTGTAAAATTTGTATTTATTAGTTACTACATTTTTCAAATTTACTTCTGCGCAAATGCTCTAGTTTCACAGTTCACATTTAAATATTTTTTTAACTTTAGCTATTTTCATCAATATGGGTTTTAGCTATATCATTATGGAAGATGTTGATATTGCAATGTTTTAATTGATGTTCACTGAAGGTATTATTATTGAAAACAGGCTAGGCAAATGTGTAAACCCTTAAGATTAGATAAATCGATCTATTCCTTTCATTTGTTCTTGAAATACCCACCTTATAAAGTTTATAGATCTAAGATTGCTTATTTCAATATTGATGAAACAATTCAACAAACATTACATTGCAATTGCAACTCATAGGCTGTATATTTGAATACTATATGACAAAACATTCACCTGTTTTCTCAGTCACTTTGGCAGCCTCCACTGCTTCTTTCGTGGGTTCTTTCTTCAGAACCCCAGCTCTGATTCGGGCCTGGTGTAAACAAAAAATGTCTATAAGATATTTACAAATATATTTTCTTTATACTTTAGCACCTAGTTCTAAGAAGGAATTAGTTTACACTACCCAATATGTCTAAAACTCTAATCTGAACAACAACTACTCACATAAATACACCTTGTAAAATATACCAATTGAAACTGAACAGTTTACAAATAATTATGATTTAGAGTTATCCAACATTTTGAATATCAGAGCAGTTGGTAATGTAGGCTAACATGAAAGAAAGTTTCTGTATAAACAGTTTTGACTGTATGTGGGAAACTGTGTTATAGCTCACAGCCACCATTGATGACCTGCATTCACATAATCATTTATCAATGGACTGACCTCTGTGGTGACCACTGTCCAGTCCACCCAGCAGTTCATGTAGACGATGAAGGTGATGAGGCAGATGCCCATAGCCACAGTGTTACCCACCCACAGTGCTGCAAAAGCATTCAGAAGGTGGTATGTATTCAATTGCAGATTCAGGTTTTTTTAAAGGGGGTGGGGGCGCAATTAAGGGATTTTATGGATTTTGTACACGCGATCAATGGCGGACATGTAAAAAACCCTACGAAAATAAAGTATTTTAGTGTGAAAAGGGTGTCACGCCAGCTACGCCCCCCTGGATCTGCCTATTATGTGTATCTAATATTCCTATATTGACATTATCTCCTGTATAGAAGCTTGTTCTGCGTGAAATGATGTATATGATTTTATATAGATCCAATATGACAGTCATTATGGGGCCTGTCCCAGTTATTACTGTGCCAGGAAAAACATTGAAGATTATTCAAAAAGCATGTTCTGTCTGTATTGAGGCAACGTGCCTATCAGCAATGCCTAACGACTGATTCGGCTTCAGTAATCAGGACTGTCTGACCCTAGCCTAAAATCAAAATACATAACTGGATACAGTAGAACCTCTCTTGTAGGACCGCCTAACGCTGTTCTCAATAAAGGTGGCTGACTGTAGTCTCCTCTTTTTGCAGGTTTGGGACCACAAAGATGATCTTATACGAGTGTTCTGTTTACAAGGGTTACTTTAATTGAGGGGATGACACAGGACAGTAGAACTAGGAACTCGTGGGATGAAAATATAGTGGAACATGGAACACGAGAAATTATAACGGAACATGGAACACGAGAAGTTAGAATGAAATATGGAACATAGGGGCAAAAGAGATGGTGAAACATGGATATTAGGTGTCAGTGTTAAAATATAGTGGAACATGGATCTCAGGACCCGTGTCACCCCCCCCCCTCTTAATTGGGTGTTCTTCTGTAGTAAGGTCTATTAGAGCCCGGTTGGTTGGATACCTGCACTCCGGAGTGGGGTGAGGAACATCATGGAGATGCCGGCTGGCAGCCCGATCAGGTAGTAGGAGAGGAAGATGGTCACCGTGCCGAACGTCTGCCGCCCCATGCCGCGCACCCCGAAACGCGTCACAATCTGACGGAGAGAGTGATAGGGTGTGGGTGTGAGTAAGTGATCGAGAAAGTGACGAGCGAGCAAGCGAAAGTTTAAGATGCTCTTTGAAGAACTTAAGCAGAATCTAAATGTGTGGCAACTTTAAATTTACATGTTATCACAAAATTGTTGCCCTAGACAAAATACCATAGGAAGTAAAATTGTGTAAAACCAAAACCAAAAGTTTTTAGCCTCTGTCAACTCACAGTCATGTCATCAAACAGCTTGAAGACAGCAAGGAGAGGCAGGATCTTCACGGATAGCTCAATGACGTCTCTGCAAAAAGATATGAAATGATGATTAACCTGATGATGGTTACATGGTCTGTGTTTTAGGTTTCACACCTGTTTAGTTATCGATTGTACATGTGCATGGTTGAAAAATAGCTTTTCCTGACATTGCCCCAGCTAATATTATTTTTCAATGAGCTATAAAACAAATTGGTTAGACATAGTTGTTTATAAAATGAAAAAATGAATGCTTTGGTACATGAATATTTCATTTGTTTTCCTGTACTTACACTGTACATGTAAAAATTAAAGAAACTAATAAATCATAATAACTGTAAGTGTATACGTACGGGTCGCTGGTGAAGACAAGCGGCATGTACTGCCTCAATGAGATGACCAGAGTGAACACCACAGCGGTCACAAACACTGCAATAACAGATGCGGGACCTCAGAGGCAATCATATAGTAGATGTTGTTCATTTTTAAAATAATTAACGGCATTAGAGCCTGTGTCTCTGTGAGAATGAATATGCACCTGTGAGAGTATCTGTGAATTTGTGAGTGACTGTTTACTTGTGAGTAAGTCTGTCTACCTGTGAGCGTGTATCCGACCCTGGATGCAGTCTGCGCGTGCAGTGTGCGTCCCGCACCCAGCTCCTGACCCACTCGAATAGCCACCGTCATCCCAATGCCTCCAGGGATCTAACAAAAACCGCAATCGTAAACATAAATATTTAAATTGTTACTTAATCCTTTACAAAATAGCAAGAAAAACACATACATATATGCATATTTTTTCAAATCTTTTGCAGTGATAATATTGGGGTTTGGACTCAAACATGAGCTACTGATCTGTGGGAACTTCCGGCGCAAGTTACACACATATTTGTACGTGCACTGCTATAATACAAAATACCTATAAATTGGCTACTCACAGCAAACATGAGAGAGTTCCAGTTGAAGAGGACGCCCTGAGCCCCTAGCTCCGTGGTGCCCAACAAACCTGTAGTAGCAGATAGTCATGACTGCAAACATACACCATGCAACACCATGCCACGGCAAATCCTACCAAATGGGTATACTTGCATTCTCCTGTTGGCTTGGCTTTATAATATCATCAGAACACTTCCTACTAGGGACACTGTTTGGTAGTCCCACTAGTTTCCCTAATGGAAAGTTTGCTAATATAAGTTTTACATTGAATAAGTAACTAACTGTACGCTTTCATAGCTTGGTCTAGTTTGGCTAACAAGAATTTGTGCTACAATGCGCTGTTGACTCACCCGCAATGATGATGAGAATCTCAAAAGCCCACCATTCCAGACAAACCATGAGCATGCCAGCCACCGCCAGCTTGGTGAACGAGCCCCAGCCCTCCAGGCAGCGCCACGACCAGCCTAACAACACACAGTCAACCAGCCAGTCAGTTAACCAGTCAAAATATCAATCAGCCAGTCATTTGATATGTCAAACAATCAATCAACCAGTCAGTCGACCAGTCACAAGCGATAAGTAGATCTAATACATAAAAACAGGGACTATAAACTAACTAGAATGTACTTGCCATGCCATGTCTTGTCGAAGATCTTAATGTAGAGGCAGTAGCAGAGCGTGGTAAAGAAGTTGTTGAAATAAGCAATGCACTGGGCCCACGCAGAACCGCTGGAAGGAAAAAAGCAACATGGTAAAATTAATGGACATAAGTTCGCCATCCATGTGGACTTCTACCACGACGCCTAGTAATTTATTCCAGTGTGAATACGCATCTATTCCTATAGCAATGCACGCTTTTTAAAATTTGAAATTTGTTTCTGGGGGGCGGGGGAAGACATTTTGATGAGGTTATTGATATCAGGTCCAGTGGTCTCTTCATGTATGTTTGCATGAAGCGCACAACAATAAACATTAACAGCATAATTATTACCCAAAGTGAGCTCTACTTTAAACACATTGCAGCATGTTTGTGTTGTCCTTTATGCTTTTAAAATATCTAATTCTAAAAATAGTCCAAAATTAGCTAAAAGTGAGTGAATGGTTGACATGTACTAGTTTTCGTACTTACCGCAGTCCAAGCTCCAGCACGTAGAGAAAGACATACTGAAACACGGCGTGCAGAGAGATGCCCACAAAGTACACCACCACCTGCGGCCACACGATACTCTGAAAGCAGTATCAAAATACAGTATGCAAAAACGCAGCCACACGATGTCCAGCAAGGTGGGGGGGTGGGGGTGGCTGAACCATAGGCAGCACAATGTTTACATGGAGAAGGAAAACTATACATCGACTTACCGTAGGTAGTGAGGCAAATCGGTGTATGTATAGTTTTCCATCTTCATGTCACATTGGGACTCTAGTGATTGCCACAGGCAGATCTAATTTGGGCGGCTGGGGACACACACAAACCCTTTTCTACCTGCTTTTGGCATATCCCCTTTCGAACCCTGAGATCTCGTGAGTGGGTGCTGTGTGCCTTGACCTACCTGTGTCTTCATACTTTTATCTTTACGTGAACGCCTTCAATTATTTCTGGTATGACTAGTCGTAGGCATATCTGGTTGATCCGCATACCCAGACATAGCCCTTTTGGCTTTTTCAGCTTAATCATTTTGACCAACGCAATACAATGGATAATATGGCTTTAGCTTCGAGGACAAAAATAAGATAATCAATAATGTTACCTGTGAGACAAGGAATCTGTTGAGGATGAGCGATGCGAACAGGCACTGAAAGGTGGCAAAAGGGGACAGTTAGTAGTCATTATGAGAATAGAAGAGTGTGATTTCCTGTACATTAGTTGTAAGGAAAATATATATTATTTAATCATGTAATCGATACTATGCCAAGCCAATCGAACAGACGCAGTAAGATTGAACCACATATCAACTTGAAGTTTCATGGCCAAATGGAAAATTATTTGAGCTTTGATAGCTATTGAGAAATCTAGATATTAGATTACTGATGACAATCAATGGTGATTTTGTTCTTGATCACCACCATTCAATATTGATTCAAACTTTAATCTTACCACCATTCCAGGAATGAAGTGGAGGCAGTATTCCCCGGTCATTCTGGAAAAAACATAAAGGTCTATAAGTGCATGCAGTGTGTGCATTTTGTACACGTTAAGAAATATTGGGTAGATCTTGTCACCAAGGTCACAGTGCATAAAACACAATATAATTTCAGTTAATAGAATGCCCCTACCTAAACTTGCAAACAGCAAGCTACAAGACTAGATAATGGTAGCCAAACCCCGCAGCAGAGTATTTTTGTCCACCAGAAGAAACCAGGCAGGCGCATTTCTAGCCTAATTAAGGAATGTGCCTAAATGAAGATTCCCACGTCCAAAATGAGAACCCACACTACTCCGACAGGGTAGTTCGACGAAAGTAAACAAAACTACGTGTGAATGTACTACTCGCCGAATATTTCCTAGCTCTGATAGAGACCAATACTAGCTAGTACACGACCACTGGGTCCTGCAGATCCAACCCTAAATAGCCTGTAAACTGGCCCATGGCAGACACTTTAGACCAGTCTCATATCCCTTTCTCTGAATTTTTCTGGTTCTATTTGTAATAAAGTAGTATATCTTTGCAGGTAACATATGCTTATGTACTTTAGTTATCCTTGGGACTTTTAGTTATCCTTGCCCACAACGTAACTTACTGACCCAATACAGGGCCCCATCCCCATAACTTACTGAGCATGTGGCCTCATAACTTACTGAGTCACCACCGGGGCCCACCCCCCAGACTTACTGAGCCACCATGCCCCCATTCCCTGACATTCTGAGCCACCACAGGGGCCCATAACTTACTGGGCCAACACGGGGGCCCACCGGCACACTTACTGAGCCATCACAGGGTCCCACCCCCAGACTTACTGAGCCACCACGAGCCCCCATAACTTACTGAGCCACCACGGGGTCCTGGCCCATGAGCACGAGCAGCGTCTCCACGTTGAGGTGCAGCGCCACGCAGACGAGCAGCGCCGAGCCGAGGATGAAGATTGTCGTCTGCAGCTGCACGCCCAGCAGGCCCAGGTTACCCGAGCCGTACGTCTGAGGAGGGCAGAGGCAACGGTAGTGGTAGGACATGGCGGGAGAGAAATGATGTTTCAGATGTAGAATGTGTTATGTTGTGTACTGTTATGTAATGTATGGGATTTAAATCCTCGAAATATGTAGTCAACATCGAACGACCTTCTGCACATGTGATGATTGAAAAAAATACACGGTATTAAAGCCCACGCTTTATGACTCGCTCCATAAAGAGACCATCTATCCCATCTATTGGCACTGGTGAAAAAGCTAACGCTAGAAGTCATGAAACATAGATTTTAATGAGCATTATCTCTACTGTGTGTGCTCCGGACTAATACATGTACGCATGGGACCTCAAAATGAAGTGTAATGTTAAGAAAATGCCATTTGGGAAATAAGGGGGAGGGGAGAAAAGGAGGATATGGAAAATAAAACCAAAGAATGGGTGATTTCGTGACCTCTTTAAACAGTCCCCTTCCCATCTTGTTCTGAGCCCACCGGAGCCAAACCTTATTATATCTATTGCGCCTCATTGTGTATTCTATCCCTAAGGCCTTAAAATAGAGGCTTTCCCGAATCAATAGCTGACTACTTTAATAAACACTGTCTATTGCTTGAAATGGTTAGGTTTAGTACACAACACACTGATCATGATGTGAGGACTTCACCTTAGGGTGGGTGCCGGTGACACTCACCTGTGAGAAGAGCGTGTCGCACGCCGTGGCCAGCCCGATACACACGGAGTTGCCCAGCACGTTGATCAGCTACACGAGAGCAGCAGCCGCACGCAAACACAATTAGACTTTTTTACTTCAAATTTGCTATCTTGAAGGTTAAACACATCTTAGGCGTGTTCAGAACATTTTTAACAATTGACATAATGCAATAATTTAGTTTCGTTAAAAGGATGTTCTGCACTATTAGAACTCGATATTTCTTGAAGCATCAATATATTGAAATACATTTTAAATTGAAAATAAAAAGATTCTCTTGTTATTGACGTGTTTACTCAGCTAAAGCAGTAAAAGCAAAACTTTAAAAACATATCTATAAAGTCATGACCTAAATATATTATTGTTTAAAATATATTAGGGAAATTAGAAATAATTTACTGGTCATGAATACAACATGAAAACACAGTGACGAACACGGTAGGTGAAATTTTCTGTCATGCCATCGACCAATCAACACACACAGTATTACATAATTATTCCCGTACTCCGAGTGAACGCCACTTAAATCCGTGCTCGCGGCCCTCTAGCTGTCGCCACCTCCAATAACAGCCATCAACCCACTAAAATGCTCATCAGTATTACATACAATAATTCTCGTACAACCACTGAGAGTCCGGGCTTCCGGTCCTCTGGCGGTCGCCACCTACCATGCCGGCCATGGCCACGGCGTCGAGCTGCAGCGCGCCCAGGTGGCCGCCAAACATGACGGCGATGGGCTGCATGGACACGTTACAGATGAAGATCACCACCTGGGAGAAGGAGGATAAGTACTGTAGAACCTAGTCTTTCAAAAGACCTTATAGCTGATAGTTGTTTCCTCTATTATTACAAATACCGCTCTTTGCAAACCATATATCCAGTGCAAAAAGAAGAGCAAGTATAATTCTGACAGCCTCTAGCTCTGATTCAAGTCAGATCATTTAATGGCCCAGTGATAGGCTAGGTAGAGGCACCACTTACTTAAGGCCATCTCTATTGAGAAAGGAGATCTGTCTAATCATAAGACCAGCGTTCATGGCACGAAGGAGAAGCGTTCGTGAAGAGGCCATTGAAAACCTCCATTAGAAGACTCCGTTCCTGTTGAGAGCACTTTTAGACCAACAACTCTGGTATACTTAATAGAGGTACTACTGAAAGTCATAAAAGGCTGCTGAATTCTAGGCACTGCCAGTCATTTGCCTTCTACCATACCGATTTATATTACTAGCAATACTGATCACGATGGCTACCTTGCCAATAACGAAGATGACTCAACACATTCGTCTTCACTATGATCCATGCAAAAGAAAGTGTGTTACGGGCCTAACACACACCTTCCATCCATGAGCACGAGCCTGATGTTTCTATAGGTATAAATAAAATAAGTATCAACCCACTCACCATGCCGTACGCGATGTTGAGCGTGGCCTTGAGCTCCTGCTTGTAGCCGGCCGGGAACAGCTTGCCGCAGCAGCCCGGCGCCGGCCGCACCTCCTCCTCGCCCTCCTCCCAGTCCGATCGGACCCGGGGGTCCTCCGGCACGGCCACCTGATGGGGACAGGGTGGGTGAATTGAATAGGATCAGGCTTTGTTGGTTTATAGTATTACTGTATTCATTTTATTCTAGAAAGATAAGAGACTAAACAGATCTGACAGGACGAGACAGAAATAAAAGGTAGATCATGCAGAGTCAGCAGGTGCCCCTACCAGACGATAGCTGATGACACATGTACACAATATTTTTTCCTTCTTTAAAATTGACATTTTACATGCGTTTATAATCATACGTCATGTATGTATGACAAAGCATTCCTCCACTGATTGTGACTATGAAGACTTGTGTTTCATTACACCGCTTATTGAAAAATCAACGGTTATCCCAGCCTACATTATGTAAGCAGTAATATGGTCATCCTCTTTGATGGAACCTATGCGCAGCTGTTGGTATATTATAAGCTCTATCATCTTTCCGTAGCAAGGTAACATCTATCAAATAGTATAGATAGATATGGTTCTGAAGAACCCCTGAATTGGTGGAGATGGAGCTCTATATGACATATGACCCATTATAAATCCCGTTGCATGTAGGGTACATCACTAGCGGGTTGCCAATCATGCCAGATGGGTAAGAGCCCAACCGCGTTTGAATGTTAATTTGGCCTCCAATTTAAGGTCACATGCCCTAAAAATCAAAGCTCCTTGATTAAATTGCCACTGGACCCAACAACATTGTTAACATTTCCGCTATCAACGCCCCTATCTCCCCCATCCTTCCTCAGTTACAAAGAGACCTTAATGCGTGCTTTAAACAGTTGGGGAGGCGTCTCTCCCTGTCCCTACCTTCCTCACGTCTACCATGGAGCTTTGTCGGCTGACGTTCTGCTGGTAGTAGCAGTCATCACTGTGCACGGACGACGGCATGGCGGCGGAATCAGCAGCAGACAGAGGCTACCGGCTGTATTATAAGGCGGTCACTTGAACTATGGACTGCAAAAATATGCAAAATAGTAAAACATTACAATTTTGGAAAGAGGCTGCCTCTGTGTATGGTGAGAGCATTTGTCAATAACATAACAACTACTAGGAACGTTCGTAAACAGGACAGCTCTCTACTGAAACCACTTTAGTGTTTTGACAGCAGGTTTTGATTCACACCCTATGACACTTAGGTTATCATTGAAATATTGGGACCAGTTATAAAACATATCCATAGGCAGATCCAGGGGCGCATGGAGCGCCCCCCCCCCTTTTTCCCAACCAAAATACTTCATTTGCATAGGGTTTTTCATGAAATCCCGTAAGTGCGCCCCCCCCCCTCTTTCCTTACGTGCTCCCCCCCCCCTTTCCAAAAACCTGGATCTGCCTATGAGTATCCACGTACGTGTGTAGTATATACTGATGTGTAGTACGTAGTAAAGAAGCTTGAAGGGGGCCCTGGGGTCCAATTTTAATGATAACAGCCAGCAGCTCTTCAGTCGTGAGAAAAGCTGAGCCCCCCCCCCTCAAAGCTGCTTACTATCGTGCATGCCATGATTATCGTCATCATTCTATGTATCAAACATATTGACCTAATGTATTATAAACACACTCAATGCACATTGGTCTATCTATATAAGCCCTGTACACACTGATACTGATACTGATAATCCCTTGGCCAGTATAAATAAACAGTGATTTAAGAATGATCAGGAAGGCTACACGTAGTTACAGCTATTCCTGCTGACGTCTCCGTGTAATGAGCTGCTGACTTCTCCTGTCTGTTTTAATGGTACACAGACCTTTGCTGACCTAAGTTTTTGACAATTTTATTTAAGCAGAATTCAGCAAATCACGATGAAACTTTCCAAAAATCAGCAACAGCATTGCGCAGTAGAACCGTTAATATAGACCACCTTCAGATTGGCTTTAAGTGGGCTCAACGAACAGGTGGTCTCTTTACATAGATTCACGGTGGCATCTTTATAAAGACTTACGACATATTGTCTTGTGATAGGGGATGTCTCTCTTCAGGGTGGTCGTATTTTGAGGTTGTACTGCACAAAGTGTGCACCATTTACCCACCTGTAATAATGCAGCAATAAATATTGTGGTTGTAATCCACGAAAACGGCAAATGTGATAGCTTGATTACGTAATAGCTTTGTCTGGTATTGTCTGGTATGGTCAACTGTCAACTGTATTTTACACACAATGCTTACGTTGTATTTCAAGTGTTTTAGAGTCCAATAAGATGTTACTATGACCTTGCATTTTCGCATCTATAATTACATGCAATTTATGTATGGCGGCTTCTCGCACAAACGTGATTTATTTATATTAAAACAAAGTAAAAGCGTCGCTGAAATGAACATCTTTACAGAACTTTTTGCACAGTATAATGGGAAACCACGATACTTTATGGTCTACAGCATATACATGTAGCACATACTTAACCACTAACACATGCATGTATTATATTTCGGATTTTGCTTTGACCAGTTTAAACCATGTCATGTTTATATTATTATATAAGTGCGCTAATCATTTGATGATACGTGTGCACTGTCTCTATTACGGAGGTATTTTTTAGATCTCATTCATTCAGTATAAATTGCATATACATGTATTTCAAGTTCAATACATATGCAAAGCTGGGCTATGGTTTTATGTTTTATATACTTGACGATATCTTGTATTACAATTTCGTATGCAAATGTTATGAACATACGAGTGCAAAGTTCATTGTACACATATACAATGACTCAGAAAACCACAAGCAAATTGCAAAACTGTGAAAAATAAAATGAATGCCAATTAGATTGTAGTACGTACATCAATGTGCTGATATTCCAATAGTTACTATCCAAAGCATGACCAATATCCAGTCAATTATAATGATGATATCCATTCAGACAGCATGCTTTGAATGCACGTTGATATCCATGTGATCAGGCATTGTTTACTGTATAGATCATAGCTACTGCTTTTGGGGAAGTGGACATGTTAAAGGGACACTCTGTGGTCAATTTAACTGCAATTTGGTGTTTATGTTGATTGTTATGGTGCATGTTCTACGTTTTTGTGCATCCTTTTTACACCGTTGTACAATGTACATGTACAATGACTATCAGGGAACAGGATGAACATGCTACTTGCTACAATTTTCATGCACTGATATTTCTCCTGGTACCGGTTAAGTCATAGCATATGTATTTTTGCTCTGCAGTCATTAAAAATAAATAAAGCATACACAGAGGTTCACATCCATACAACATTTCACAAAATTAGGATTTTTTTCCAGTACGTCACTTTAACGTGATAAACATCCGTCTGCAGTCGGTGCACCGGTTAAAGGTGGCAAGTTAAAAACAAACAACCTCATCCTATTTGTAAACATGTATTTACAAGGACATTGGATGATACTTGTGTAGTCTGTAGTATCTCATTGTTTAGCATGTGCAAATCACATAGTCTGTTTCACAATGATGGCATGCAACAGAGGGTTTTTGTTTTGTCTTTTGTCCGTGAAATTTGTACCATAAGGGAATGCACGCAACAGTTGATCATTCTACTGAAGAATTCTATTATACGGTGTTCAGTTTGTCTGCCCATCTAATTGTCTGCGTGATGCTTCATTTTATGACATACCCGTAAGTCTAAAATTGCTGCCTGTTTAAGATTTTTAACGATTAACAACTGTGTTGACTTCAATTACAATAATCTGAGACTCCAACATATTAATAAACATCCTGTTATCTCTATGCTATCGTGTATGTATATCATACCCTTCAATTCAACACATAAAGTAGAACCCAAAATTGAGACAGCCTACGGACAGACTCTATCGTAGTCTAAAACAATAGTCGGTTTCTTTATGGAGGTTTGGACATAGTGGTTGTTCTATGAACGTGTGGTACTAAGCAAAATTGTCTCATTTTGGAGGTGTTCTCTTTCTACAGGAGGTCCTAATTGGAGGTTGTACAGTTTAGAGCTACACACTGGCATTGGTCTCAGCGGTCAACAGCGCACTTCAGTAATCTATCAGGTTAATATCAGTCTAATCAATGACAATAAATCAACATTCGGTCATATGAGAAGCAATTCTGAAGACTAGCCCAATGACAGCAAATATTGACGTGTCATAGTCAAGCAAATGAAACATCACAATGCCACTTATTCATTTCATAACATGGGATAATAATGCACAATGCAAACAGGCTTTTGCCCTTAACATTTTCCACCATACACCGCCTATACGCTTATAAACGTTTAGGAATAGATTAGCAGACATCATACCTCGGGGTGGGCGGGGGGGGGGCATCTCAGGCTATAATTAGGTGCGAATGTGTCATTTTGACTTCAGGAACAGCACCGATAAATATCATATATAATAGTAAGATTTGTAAAAAGCATACCCAAAAATATAGAAAAATTCATTCGAAGTATACCCATAAATATACTAAACCCAAAGTTCATCCATAACATATACTACAGAAATACACAAAGCAAACAAACGTTTTCACACATTTATAAATGAAATTACATCAGAGATAAAAAAATGAACATTTATATTATCAAAGTTTATTTTTGTCCATAAAATAGCGCGATGATGGATTTATTTATGTTTCCATTTTTTTCTATTTTTATTATTATTTATTTATTTATTCATTTATTTATTATTTTTTTATTTTATTTTTTTTGCTCCTTCACCCTTCCACTTTCAAATTGGAGATCCCTTATCCCTCTGTTTTGCCTTGTTTGCCTTTATCCCTCTCTTTTGCCTTATTTGCCTTATCCCTCTTTTTCAGCTTTCAAACACAAATCTAAATGTCTGATAGTGGACTGTTTTGCAGAATACCTGCAGGAGGAATATTCGAGATATTATATAAAAAAGAGTGTGATAATAATGAAAACATGGGAAGCGCCTACCACATGCACGTTTGATTTTTCCAAGAAATGTTTCCTAGTTCCATCTAAATAGGGTGTAGATGTAAAAATCAAATATGACAATAATATGTAAACAATCTAATTATATTCTTCTTTTGCACACATCTACAAATCAATATAGAAATGTTACCATGTTATGATGTGTGTGGATCTCGCGGAGAGCACGCAAAAATTAGATTCTTTTTATGACTCCTTACAAAATTTTATGAATTTCCATGATCTTGAAAACAATATGAATTTCAACAACTTTCACTTGAACGGATTCGGGGGAGGGTCATACTTTTCATTTCTCTATCACTAGGGGGTCGGACTTCCATGTCGTAATATAATTGGGGGGTGGATGGGCTTTCCTTCTCTGATCTTTCAAAAACGTGTCTGAAAACCTCCTCCCTCACTCCCCTCCCAGCAAATTGTAATATGCCCCGCCCCTTAGGCTTTAAGACTTCTGTGCATAATCAACTTTATGTGATTTTTTTTTTATTTCTATACATTACTTTAACCTTTTTAATTAAAGCCCCCTAACACATACCGTGTTCGGTACCACCGGTCGAGTACCGTTCAAATAATTTAGATTTTTTTTGTCCGATTTGCATCGTCAGCCAACCGTGCCCAACTGTTTGCTGGTGTTATCTGACCGAGCAAGAACGGCAGATCACGGCGAATGCGGGAAAAAAAGTCGCCAAAACGGCCGCAGGATTTTGAACTGTTCAAAATTTGCGCCGGATGAGGGATTAGGAAAAAAACGTCAGCTGACCTAAATTAAGCTGTTTAGCTGTTGGTGGCTGGCTGTTTACTGACGGTGAGAACGGCGCTTGACCATTTGGCAGCGTTACTAAACGGTGGGGTGACAAAAATGTGATTTTGAGTAGTTTTGTGCAATTTCCAATGTAAAACAGCCAGTGACCGATATTTAACGGCGACAGCCGATAGCATACCATTTGGCAACGGATCGGATGCCCCACGTATGAGCAAACGACAAATGACAAAAACGTTACTCATCTGGTGATTTTTTTTCTATATTTTCAATGATTGCCAGGCCACAGTAAAAGCTGCATATGGACAGCTCATAGGTTTAAGAAAGGTACTGGAAGCAGGTGTTTTTGATGAACATTAAAGTTGGGGCAGGTAAGAATGATGAAGTTTTCTTGATCGCACACTGATATGGCTTCAAACTTAAATACCATATTGCATAAACCTAGAAAATATCTGAAATTCCTATATTTTAGTAAAAGCTCTCCTTTATTTTGTTTTAGCCATTATTTGATACATACGTTTTTTATTATTCATTTTGTGGGTTTGTTGCTTGACTTTTTTCTTGTGTTTGTATCTGAATAAGCATCACTGTATTTAGTGAATTAAAGTTGAAGGTGGTGTCTACCAGCCGTGGGGGGGGTATTCTTAATACATTTTACGAACGTGGAGGCGCCACAGAAATGGGTCACAATTTCACCCCTAAACATCAGCACATCATGACCCTCGTAGCTAAAATCAGCACTCCTTTGACGTCTTACTGATGCCATTGACGACAATATGGCTGCCATCGTCTGCAACTTTTGTTAGAAAATTGCCAATATATAGCCAACATCATCATTTTCAGCACTAAAACATGAATTTCCACTGCTACCCAGTACCACAACCAATATACCGTAGTCAGATGGTGTCTAGTTACAGCCCGTCACACCGCTACGACTTTGTTCGAAGTAAACTTTAAGCCTTATGGTTCGCAAACTTTTAGCACAAATCACCCTAGATATCAAATGTCCGAAGGAGTAAATATCTTTACCATTTGTACATTACTTATGAGTTGATATGTGTTACTGAGAACCTTGACTAAATTCAAGAGGTGTCCCTACAACAAAACGCAATTTTTTCAGTTCGCCAGATTTCCTGCAATGTCCTCCGCTATTACCATGTCCCAGACACACCACTGCATGAATTTTATGATGGGGGGTAAATATGCTAGTTATTTGGCCGCTGCTGCTCTACTATGAAGTGTCAAATCTTTTCTTGTCCTCCTCATTTTATAAAAGTCACGCCATAAACACACTCAAAATAAATTACCCTTTTATTGGATACACAGGTCTGTGTAAAAAGATGAATATACTTATTGAATCATTTTGTAAACTTTAAACTACTTTTAAAGGCTGATGATATAAAACCACTTGGCTGTCGTCTGTTAAACATAAAGAACCTCCCACGCCCACCCCCACCCCTTCGACCCCCACCAAAATAATGCTGCGCAAATAAATCTCATTCCATGTTGAAATAAATTTGATTCAAACTAAATCCAAGGTACTGCACAACAGAAGTAGATACAATAGAAAAGAATCATAAATCAGAGATTGTCATTCTGACAAGCTAGCAACATTTGTGTTCAAATTTAGGCGATGTGCTTCAATGGGCAATTTAAACACCTCAATCAACATGATTAAGCTATCATTATATAATCCATATACCTATGTATGTACTTATGTAACAATTATTCAGAAAATTGCGTGTGACTGGCGATTTTTTAGCAGGAACAAAAACTCCCGCCAACAATGGTTGCTGACGCTTTAAATGTGCATACTCACATAGAAGTATTTGTCTCTAAATTATGGCATGTCATAAACTTTGTAGCATGTAGTTTGTAGCATAAATGTGAACACACGCTCAGACTTCAACAAGTGTGCATTGGTCTAAAAATGCGGGTCACGCTGATGGCTGCCACATCAATACTTTATAGGCGCTCCCTATTACTATACAAAAAAATATGAGGGTTTGACTATAAATATTATTCATTGTGTTTATTATAATCTTCTTGATTAAAAGTAACATTGTGAAATCTAATCAAACACACATTTGATCAAACCCAATTTGAAGTGTCGGTTCAGTTTATCAACAGCTATTTTTCAAACTAAAACAACTTGTAAGAATATATGCATGTGAGCTGTAGAGTTGATGATATCTCTAGACAGGCTGTAGGTAACGGAGTGAAGAACTTATTTTGCATTTGAATATGCTTTGGTTAAAATCCAGTTAGCATTAATATTGATCAAGATTGTTTTTCATTCTCATTGATTTGCATTCTTGAGGTTAGTAAAAAAAAAGCATTGTTTGATCCAGTGGATCCATGTTTTAAGCTGCGCACTTGTCGTGATCCTCTCCATGGTAGCGGGCTTTAAGATTAAACAGTTGGGCAAAGTGATTTAACTTGGATATTTTAATATTGGACTGAATAACACTCATTTAAAAAGTAGTGTCTTCGCAAGGTAGGAATGAATTGTCTTATTCAATCAGAAACAGAGCATTGCATCCAATATTATATACAAAATATTGTGTAATTCGTCTACTAAAATCTTTCTTATCCATGTATATGTAGCTTTTCATCGGATATTTACTGTGCCTTACCTATATCAGTATACCCGCGATACCCATTTTAAATCATTTTAAAGGCATTACCAAGTAGTTGAAGACTTATGTTTTAGATTTCCTATAAAATTTTGGACATCAAACATTGATACTGAAGAAACTTAAGATGAAAATGATACGCCCATACTTTGAAATTTACCTTGAGTATGAAAAAAACTTGTGTTTGGGTATTATCCCAAGGGGTATTATTCTATGTGATACTGTAATGAAAACAAGATTTTCTAAAACTTATATTTACCTTATATGCTTTTTATGGCTCAATAATGCAAAATCACATGAAAAGAGGGCTAGATATTGAACCTCGAGATTGAACCTCAGTGAAACTGGCTGGAATGTTGAAATCATGACCTCTAATGAAACTGAGTGGTGGAAAAGGTGACCCCTAGTGAAACTGCGGGGTTGAAAAAGGTGACCCCTATCAGTGGCACATGCCGTATAGGGCGACTATGAAAGTACCCCCCCCCCCTCTGAGGATTTCGCTCAAACTTTACACAACTGTGAGGTATGATACGACACCATATTAATTCGATTTCGGGCACTTTGTCAATGAAAGTGTGGTTTCCAGCAAAGGCAACTGCATCAATGAGCTTTGAGAAAATTAACAATGAACTATGATGCACTCTTTACATTCCTAGTGAACATCATCAGCTTCCAATTTGGGCACTTTGTCATTAAAGTGTTTCTTCCAATTTCATGCGGTCAATGTCAGCATTTATATAATATTTTTGATACAGCTTGACACATAACCTCAGTATTTGATACGATATTTAAGGAACTGGTGACCATCACCTACGTTGAACTTTAGCCCTTTGATAACTGAATCAAAAGTGCTCAGAGAGCATATCATTGCATGGCAGCTTATAGTACTAGTGTGATTTTGGATTGTAAGTGCTTTCTAAACATGGTTACTACATACGTAAATATATCTATTACCCATGAGTCAATGTTGTTTCTAGCGACGCTGTACTCTCTGAGCTCTTTTGATCTAGTTCATCATTGTATATACATAACGTAAAAAATGATAAATTGACTGCTATCACTTACTAAGGTGTTATTACAGGTCTGATAAATCACAATGGCGAGTCACGTAGATCACCAGGATTACAAATGCCCAATATGTTTCGAAGTCTACACTAGAAGCAAACCCCCCAAATCACTAAACTGCGGGCACACATTCTGCTCACCGTGTTTGTTGGACTGTTATCGTAACAACCAGTTTGCTTGCTCGGTCTGTAGGAAACCACACACACTGACCCCAGAAAGAATTGAATCCTTGCCCACCATCTTCAGTTTACTCGCCATCGCAGAGAAAGCTAAGGTCTAACCTCTTTGCCAGAAACACATGGAACCTCTAGAGAGCTCATGCACCGATTGCAGTACAAATCTTTGTAAGATATGCATGCGTGAAGATCTTAAAAATGGTAAGCACACAGATCACAACATTGTGTCTTTGGCAGAATCTGTAGCAATTAGGAAATCAGAGATAAAAAAGAGACAGCAAGACAGAGTAAAGAAAACCACAAGAGAGACTTTTAGAGCAGCACACAACAAAAAAGTGACTTTAAGAACAAAATAGAAGCGTTGAAGAAGAAAGTAAATAGAGATGCTGATCTAGCTGTTGATGAGATTAATAAGAACAGGCAAAATGCCTCTCTAATCTAGACGCAGTTTCTGAAGAGGTATTAGGAAATCTTGAGAAGAATATTAATAAAGTGCACAAAGAGCTGGACTCATTTCAGAAAGAGATTGTGTCACTCCACACAAACATTGATGAAACATTTAACGGCAGTGTTGACATTATTCAGACAAAAGCTGAGAATATTGAGAAGATGATTGATTCAATTCACTCGCAAATGGACCTACCAAACGTGAGTCTATCATCTGAAGGTTTTGTTTCACTCCAGAAAGTAAACGTGGAGGTAAGTAAAATAGTATCTTATTATGAATGGAAGGCCCATAGCGAGGCTAAAGCAGAGGAGGCGGTCACATTCTCGATCCTCTTTGTAGAATGCAATGTTTTGCGGGCCTTAATTATATTTAAATGCAAGTTTTTTTTCTTTTATAATTGGATTCACTGACACTGAAAACCTGCTCAGACACCAAAAAGTAATGTCCTACGAAGACTAGTTATTTAGTTATTATTACCAAAAAATATTATTGACCTTCATTACAGTGTCCATTTTGGATTTGAAGGTCAAGGAGTTAAAATATTTTTCCGGCATACAACAGGTTTGAAGTCAGCATGCCCAAAGCATGTTAAGTCAACTGTATGCCAAGTTCTAACATAAAATGCATTGCAAAGTTGTATTTCCTGAAAACTATCCCTGACTAAATAACCAGAAGAGCAGAATGAAGAACAAACTTTTGGACTGATCGGATCGAAATGCACGCACCCCGGTCGCAATAACGATGATATTTGCATGAAGAAACTTGTTAGTACTGACCTGCAATTCAACATTAATGAAATAGGAAAAATTATAGAAAAACTATGGCGGCACAAACAGCTAAATGGTTAAAATCAGGAAAAGAAACGTCTAATAGCTTCATATTTATAGGCAAATGAAAATATAGAGATGATGAATGGATGAACCGTATAAAAACTCCTACTTTTAACAAAAACATGGCATTTTATTGATTACGTTTATCTGTACAAGTACACATGTAATTATAGTGTTTACATGAGCTACTATAGTTTAATGGGGGAGAAAAAGGGGGTGTAACTAAATGCAAACAATGTGAACGTCATACGGCCCTTATGCATATTTCTGGTTTAAAGCAGGTAGTTGCATGTTGAAATCAGTGCAAATTGATGAAGGAGGTGTTAAAGTCAATACGTATTTAAGTTGAAATTACATGATTCAGTAACACTTCTCTATTTAAGACCACCCAGGGACAGGCCACAAGTAGTATCAGTAGAGATGAGAGTGTCGGTCTCTTTACATAGTTTCCGTAGTGATCATTATATGAAGGTTTTGGACGATGGGAAATGATCTTATAGTGGAGGTGAATGAAGTATTTTGGTGGGAAAATGAAGTATTTTGGTGAGAAAAGGGAGCGGGTGTGTGCCCCTGCACCCCCCACCCCCACCTGGATCTGCCTATGGACTTCTTTCTATTTAAGACCACTCAGGGGACAGGCCACAAGTGGTATCAGTAGAGACAAGAGTGGCAGTCTCTTTACGTAGATCCGTAGTGGTCATTATATGAAGGTTTGGGCCGTGGGAAATGATCTTATTATAGAGATGGTCTCTTTATAGAAGTGGTCTTAATTGGGGTTCTACTGTATTTGATAAATGCATTCAATTTCAGACAAAAGTATGAATGGGCATACGCAAATTTTACCAAGCAGAAATACGTTACAAAGCCCTTTGAAGAAAACATCTAGACATCTGTAGCAAACTAATGCAATTGGTTAATGATTAGCATTATACAATTTGTGATCTATTTTTGCACCAAATAGCGCCTGTACAGCAAATACAGAACACACGGCAGTTTCCGTGTCCGTGACGGCGTCGGCGTCATCCATCTGTGCCGGACCTGGTGGACCTGCTTGATGACATGCGCCGCCTGCTGGAGACGATGGAGCCGCCGCCGGACGCGCTCGTGTGCTAGTGGTCCAGTGAGTTTGTGTTTGTTTATTATCACATTCACACACCTGTTATAATGTACACCTGATTCATGAGTCAAATAGTAGTAGCGGTTTTATGAACGTTGTGCATGTAACATGATCTTTTTCTCCCGACAAGAACCACCGCCAAATGTTCTTGTGACCCCTTTGTCTGTTTGTTTGATATCAGCATTCGCCTCATACAGTCCACATAAGTAGTCACAGTGGTAGAAGTAAATGTGTAGATATGATGAGTGCTATGTGCTTAATGGGGGTCAAAATAAATATATATTTGTGAATTAGTGTTTAACATCCCCATTTCAACATGTAAGGCAGATGTAAATATAGAATCCATAAAAAAATGATTCCAAATACTGCATATGGTTAGGTGTTTTTTAACAGTCCGGTAGCGGTTGAACTTAACCCCAAAACAATGTTAACATGCATTTTGCAAGATTGATTACGGCTGGAGCAAAATTGTCAAATGTTTTGTGTCTTTGGAGCGGTTGGCAGAGTTTTTGTTTAAATGCAAGTTTGCATCCATTGGAGATGGTCACAGACACCATAATATAGACCATTGAAAGTGGTAGTTATTTTGCCATTGTAAATATGTATTGCGACCTGCAAAACGCTATGGGTGGGAAGGGGATGGCTGTTAAAATATTGTCCGGTACAACATTTGTCAATGCATCAAAAGATGGCATCCAAATGTATGCCAGAATACAATATAAAATCAATAAAGCAATAAAAAATACTATTTGCCTAAATATTTGTTTTGAATGTGATTGTTTTTGTGGGATGGCACAGACATGTTGTAATACATAGTATAATCCGCATAAGCTAAATTCTATAATTTATCAAAACGATTGGCAAGAAACAAATGTATCTATTCAATTTATAGGTGAGATTAATTTTTTATATATTTGGATGTATGCGTAAACTGCACTTCCCCGACAAAAACATGGCAGATGCACGTTTATCTGTACAATACCATGTAAATAAAATATAATAGTTTGCTTGGACTCATTTATAGAACTAAATGCAATCAATGTGAAGTCATAAATTATATATATTTATGGTTTAAATGCCGATAAACATGTTTAACCAGTGCAAATAAACAGAACAGGGAAAAATAATGCATTTAACACCTCCATGATTGAGAACACTTCTCTAATTAAACCTATTATCACAGGTTACAAAAGTAACATAGAATGATAAAAACAAACTTTTACATAGTTTATACTGGATATCGTTATGGACCATAAGTATATATATCTTATAGTGGTGGTCTTATTTTGAAAGGTTATATATATATGAGTATACATCCAGGCGTGTGATATGCATTGCCTACCTTATGCTCAAATAACTTCTCTGTAATAAGACCACTCAGGTCAAAGAATGACACACAATGAGGCATAGACATTTGGGCATCCCGTAAATGCCCATCCGTAGTGACTACAGTACATTTTATCAAATCATGAGATCACCTCTATTATAGAGATGGATCTTGACTGTCCCAACCATTAATTGGGGTTGAAAATGAATTTGATAAATGCATTCCATTTCAACTATGAGAGTACTGGGATAATACATTGGTCTTCACAAAGAAATTTTCTCTCCAGCAAGATAAGAACATCATCTGATTTTTGAAGCAAATAAAACCAAAATTTAATCATACATTATACATGTTATGATCAAATTTTCAGCAACCACTGACAATGTTTCAACCCTACAAAGTTTCTAGTTTTAAATGTGATATTGTCGAAGTTTCATTCAAAGTGCATGGTCATCTCTTAATGACCGTTCGTTTTCCGCCTGCTAGATGGATTAGATTCAACGGCCGGTGGTCCATTTTGACGTAATGGCAATTTGATAAAGGAAATCAAACTACAAGATTTGTGTTTGTTTAAAAATTTGACACTCACACACTTTTTAAAATGTAACACCTGATTCAAAATTCAATAGGATTTACCGACAGGAATTGTTTGTATATATGAGTTTATTTTAAAAATTTAAAGTTAAAAAGTACAAAATATAGAACAATTATGATAGCTATTCAAAACCAAAAGCTTGAATAGTCCTAAAGTTGAAATATCTAGTTGTGCAATGTCCACTCCAAGGTGATTTTGCTTAATGGTTCAAAAATCAAAATGCCCATTGGCCTGATGCGGAACTATCAACAAACATTCACAACATTTGAGACATATTTGGTTAACAGAACATTAAAAGTAGTATGTAAAGTTGAACGTTGACATGTACTATCCATACTGACCAAAAGGAGGTACAAGAAGCAACAGCCAAAGAGTTTGTCCTCCTTCCCATTTTACCCACCAGTCCTGTTTGTTTCCATCAGCATTCGCATCACTGTCCATCAATACAACATTGTTCAAATCATTGTGTGTGTGATATGATACGGAAACTGTTTCATAAATGAACATGCTGGGGGTGGGGATGTATCATCGGGCGTCAGCCATCTGTAAAAACCTGTTGAACATGGAATATCACAACAGCAGGAAGAGGCAGATGTAAATATAACGCCCCATAAAAATTAATTCAACGCACTAATTTGCAAGGTTAATCGTCCCCTGTTTGGGAATGTGACTTTGTGTTTTGTGGATGGCACAGCGCTTAATTCATAGTTAATCCCCAATTAAGACCACTATTATAATGAGATCACCTATTGAGGCCATTTATCGCGGTTCCAAACTAGTAGATTGTTTTTTAAAGTATATGCATGTAACAAGGAATCAGCGACCCCTTTAATATCAACAAAAATAACCCACTGGAGACCATCCATAATCTTTGGTGGATAATGAGACCCTAAAGGATGAGACAACCTCCATAAAAGACCACTATAATGAGATACCTCCAATTTTACATATAATCACCTATTCAGACCACCTCCAATTAGAGCATTCTATAGTAAACCTATTGTATCATGCATGAATGATCAAAACCACCTCTATAATGAGACCACCTCTTTAATGAACTGTAGAGAAAATCTATCTGGTTAATGCTGAGTGTTTAACATAATGGGAAATTCTGTATGATCAATAATGTCCAGAAATACTCCATAATGAGATAATTTCTGTAAAAACAACCATAATTGCAGCCATTTCATTTATAATTTAAAGCTGTTTTTAAATCCATGGAACAGCCCTGTAAAATCAAACAAGAGACCACCTCCCAACCATTTCACTGTAAATTATTAAAATAAACCCCAAGTCTAGACCAGCGACCACCTCTCAATAAGACCATTTGTGGTCAGTCCCAAACTGGTCTTGATAGAGAGGGGTTCTTTGTATATGAGTGACATTGGTACAATGAAATGTTTGTGGCAATGTTCAGCCGTTTCCCCTAATCCTCCTACCATCCTTGCCCCTTGAGGAGGTGCCTCAGATGCCGGCTACCACGGAGATCAAAAAGGTGGAGGAAGGTCCATAACGTCGCGGGACTTAAGGCAGCAGAGGCCCGTGGACAAACCACGGTGGCTGTGGCCTGGGTGATTATCTGGGGATTAAGGTTTTAATGACCAGGTTTACAAACCACTATTTTCTATTTGGTTGAGTGTTAGCCACCTGCTGGCAAAAATTGACCACCTCAGGTGAATTCAAAGGAACACCATTTATTCACAAATGAATGAATAATGTTATGGAAGATTTGGAAACCCCCTCCAAAACAGACCACCTCCAACATATTATTTAGAAGTACCTGTTATCATGACAAGCACCAGAATGATACGACAGGCTCCATCATTACAGATCTCGTGTCATTCACTATCCAAACAGTGTAGTCCCCTCCAGTTTTATGTCCAGTGTTGACCCCAATAAACCACCTCTATAATGAGATCATTTGTATGTCCTAAAAAACATGTGCCAAAATGAACTTCTACACAGACCACCTCTCTGTTTGGTAACCACTTGGGGGTCAGAAGGTCGAGTCTTGAAGAAGTTGATGAGCTGGTAGCTCAACCACCACAACACAGATTTCTTTGGTTTCTCTACCTTTTTTTTACAGTGTTAGTTATTGAGCCTCAGGATTCTCCCTCTCAGGGATAGAATTTTAAGCAATCCCGTAAATGCCCATGGCTAACAGTACAGTACTTTAGAACTTCCAATTGAGACCACCTCTATAATGAGATCATTTTTCACTGTCCCAACCATTCATTAAGCAATGAAAATGGACCTCTATGCAGCGACCACCTCTCAATTAAGACCACTTGGGGTCAGTCTCTCGGCTGGTCTTAATGGAGAGGTTCTACTGTACATGAGTGACATTGTGTACAAGTTTGGTAATGTGTGTGGAGAGGTCCCTTTTGTACTGGTTCAACCTCTCTAATCCTCCACCATCCTCTGCCCCAGCCAACCCGCCCCAGATGCCGCCGACCACTGAGATCATCAAGGCGGACGGCGGGTGGGACGCGGCCGTCCGGGGAGTGAGGCGAGCAGAGGAGCGCGGACACAAGACGGTAGCCGTGGTGCCGGTTGGTGAGTATCTGGGGGATTGTGGTTTTAATGACGAGTTTATAAACATGACTGTTTTTCTGACATTGGTTGAGTGTGAGCGGCTGTGAAAATTAAAGCATTAGGGCCGTGTAAATTCAAAGGAACACCCATTTATTCACAAATGAATGAATAATGTTATCCCATCAAATCCCACCCCCCCCCACCACCACCACCCAGCACCAACCCCAAACATATCATTTAGAAGTCACCTGTTATCCCGACAAACAGCCACAATATACAAGGGCTGCTTATCAGCATATATCTCGTGTCATTACAGTTTGTGGTGATGCCAGCGTCCCACACACATCTATATACAGTAGAACCTCCAATTGAGACCACCTCTATAATGAGATCATTTATCACACTCCTAAACCTCGATAAAGGATCAAAATGAACCTCTTAAGAGAGACCACCTCTCTATTTAGAACCACTTGGGGTCAGTCTCTCGGGGGTGGGGGTTAATAGAGGTCCTACTGTACAGCCCACCACCAACACACACGTCTTCTGGGTAACTCTCTGTTACCTCTTGTTTACAGTGTACGTTATTAAAGTCCTCCTCCCTCTGGTGGATCACGTGACTGTTCTCACCCGGCCACCCGCATCATGGTGGTGACTTATTGCCACCATGAAGTATCTCCCTGCACCCCAGCATCTATCGATGATAGAGGCGTCTGTATAACCTGCATTATCATAATTATATTGTTGACCTGTCATTGCCACCCTGCCGTCTGCATCACTGTTGTGACTTTATGACACCCAGTTACCACCTCCCTGCACTACAGACCATAGTATATCTATGTATATAGACTGAGTATCTATCTACGCATAGACAGATCCAGGTTTTTGGAAAAGGAGGGCGCACACTTAAGGAAAAGAGGTGGCGCACTGACGGGATTTCATGAAAAACCCTATGAAAATTAAGTATTTTGGTGGGAAAGTGGGGGGGGATCTGCCTATGATCTATGTGTATAACCATGCATTATCACATTGATAACTGACTCCCCAGCACCAGCACCCGGCTGACCACATTATTGTGGTCACTTACACCCAGCCCACAGTCCCCCTGTATAACCCGGTATTCTCACTGTGTCATTACAGTATATGGTTCTGATCCCATCACCAAGCTTGTTGACCACATGAACAGCAGCCGCCAGCACGCGGCCGACCACGTCATCGTGGTGCACTTTCACCAGCCCTGGATGACCGCGTTGCAGCAGCAGCTGGCGGCGGACGCGCGGATGATGCCGTTTAGTGTAGAGGAACAGCACTCACGGACATCAGAGTGTTTAGAGGCAAGTTTTGTGTGTGGTTAATACATGATTTATTTATTTATTTATCTATTTACTTATCTATTTGTTTATCTATTTACTTATTTATCTATCTATTTATTTATTTATTTCAGACAATCACAATAAATGGATAAATGAATTATACACATAATGTTAGTTCATAAATATTATACATAAATATACATATAACATAAATATAAAAACTAAATAAAATTTAGATAAAGTGTGGCTGTATAAAATATTGTTCCATTGTTTTGTTAACTGTGATGGATACATATAAAAACTGCTGGATAAGATTGCATTAATCAGTTAGTTCATTGGACGATTCTCATAAAGGTTTTCTAAAAGAAAATACAACTTTCTATCAACAACATCAAAACTATCAATATTATTTAAAACATATTCCTTTGATATACTATCACTTCTTTTAAAAGTCATAAGATTTCTGTAGATGTTATTATAAGCAACTTTAACTTATTGAAGTTGACTTTTCTTATAATTGGATCACAGTTCACAGCCATAATTGCTTGTGCAATAACTTTTAAACAATTTTCACTTCACATCGTGAGAGCAATAGTAAAACTTATGTGATAACAATGTCATATATTATCAGATGCTGCTTCAGTAGGCAACAACAACACACATGGTGTTTATAGGCATGATTTAAACCATATCATGCATATCCTCTTAGGGTTATTACACTCTAATTCCTTATATCCTAATGGAGAATGAAATTCATCTGTATACCCACACTATGTAACTTTGCCATATTATTTCATTACTTACCGTTCATGATTTTAGGTCAAAGACTGGTTTGTCAGCCTGCATCCCCCAAGTGACAAGATGCTGTTTAGAAATACATAATCTTTCCGGGATGGTGGCAATGATTGTACTCTTACACTTATAGCATGACTGTGTCATTCTTATTTGTTTTCAATGATATGGAAATACTTTAGTGGATGCTCATCTATCAAAAGTCATGTATGTGTCAATTAGCATTTAATTTTGGAAGTTATCTTGTTCAACAAATCATTCTCTTCAATACTGGTTCATGTTTGATTTGATTACATACAACCAGTAGGAATTTATTATAATCATGATCTTCTAACTATTTGACACAACTTTAGGCTATTATAGAAATTTGAAATAACTTTAATTTGTATTTAGTCAAAATATTCACCCATGAGTAATGTCTTGAATCTAGTTTATCTTAGAATTTGATAATATATTATAAGTAAAAAACAATTTGATTCATTAAGTTGTAGATATATATATATATATATTGTTCTTTTTACTGTGCAACATTGAATGAATAGTTTTAAGCCTGTTGACTTAAGACAAGTTACTATAAAAACTTTATAAAATTTAGAAACTTGCACTGTATTTATTCAATATTGCATGGTAAGAAGAAATATATATACTTACGCTAAAACCAAATGCAGTTTACCATTTCAACTCTGTATTAAGTGGTTCATTAAGCGTTTTGAGTAGCTACTTATATGCATATTTTCAATACTATGCAAGTTAACAGAACTATAAAAGATTAGTGACGACACTGATGATCTTACAAACATGGTGCTCAGGACAGTGGATGTAGAGGACATTATGTGCTCAGGACAGTGCATGTAAAGGATATTATGTTTATCAATCTGCGCCTTATCTTATTTACACTTCATGCATATTGTTCATGCATAAAAAAAGTTTTACGTTGATGTTAAAGTTAAACTGTTTCAGTTGTATTGTGATTGTTATGGTATACGTGTATAGTCTAAGTATAGTCGAGAATCTAAGGAAAAGCTCATTATTGCTTTCAAATGCATCTTCGAAGGACTATTTAATTGTCATAAATATAATTACAATGTTGATTAATGTTAATATCAATGTTAAATATGTTGTTTCTTTTATTGTTATTGAAATAAAACTCATTCAAATTTGGTTTTCATATTTGTGTGTTTTAAGTGATATTACCCTTTTATCAGCAATTACTGATTGTAACTTATCTTTCAAATCTAGTGTCAATTTATCATGGAACCTACAATTGTTTCCATTTTTTCATTCATAATTTTAACTGTCTAGTTTAAAACTTCTAACAGTCAATGATTGTACAAAGTTCATCATTTCAGTATTATTGTTTTATCCACGAATATTTTATATGCATTTATATATATGTTAATATCTGAAATAAATAGATAAATAGATGAATGAATAAATAATAATATCTACTGTCTAATATATCAACAATATTAATTGAGTAACACTTTTATCTTCATGCAGCCATTAAAGCCTCACATGTACATGCAAATGTTTTAAAACAAGCAGCCAACACAATGTTTCTACTATATGTTTATTGAAAGCTTGACCAGTTACAATATTTCACACCCCTTTGGTCTAAATCAATTACCCCATAAACAGTTACTTGTTTGCACATGGATATTAGCATAACAAATATCTGGAAATTGTTTGAAATACAAGCTCTAAGAATTCAATGATTACTCTTAAGATTTTACAACCAAAAACAATGTTTTAAATATTACACCAGTTTATCTTTCATCTTTAGAATACAACATGCCTAAAATGGTGCACAATTCTGTGTCCAATGTTGAGTAGAAAATTGTTATTTTGTGACATAGCACACAAACAATTTACAAAAAGAACAAATGAAAAATAAAATCTATGATGAACACAAAAAGATTTCAGCTGTAATATAATACCACTAGTTAGTAGCTCAAATGTTATAATATATATCAAAAGCATTATATGCTAGTTTCCTTTTTTATTGGAATGTTCATCTACATTGTTGCAAAATTTGAAAAATTTGAAAAGTTCTCCCTCTAAAGTAGTAGAACCATATATCAGTCAGATCGATAATCTACAATACATTTTTCTTATGAATATATTCTGATGTACATGTATGCACTACCTTTATCATACATTGAAATATAACAACTGATATGAATAGACTTATTTTGACATAATTTTTGCAAGTAAAAAACAGAAACATGCTTTAATTCATTCCACCTTTACTGCACAATCCAAATGACATTATTCGATTATATTATATTTTGTTTGAAAATTCCTGTTGTCAGATCTAACGTTAATTAGATAAAAGCAATTTAAGTAGAGTATAAAGTGTCTGTTGTTTCATTTGTCGTCTGTTCACTCTAGCAGGTGCTGGTGATGAGCTTCTTCCATGTGCTTCGCAAATCTACACAAAAAATAAAATATAACGTCATGATGGAAAATATTATGCAATACCTTGTGAACCTGTTATTGTAAGTTGGCAAGACTTTGGATAATGTTGTGTCATCAAGTCTAGATGACTTACATTGACAGGTGGCAAACGTTACGGAATAATAGAATAATACAGGTATTCTTTTAACTATGAGTTATGGAACCCAGAATAAACATATGTAGAAGCTGAAACAGTGAACTGCTAATAAAAATGTGTAGTGCTAAGCTTTATAAGTGTAAAATTGAGACCGATTAAATGGACTGTACAAAAATCCTCTCTTTAAATTAAATACTGCAGAACAAGGCATGAGATTTCCATTTTATGAGACTAAACTCCCAGTCTGACATCCACACATTTTAAATTGTGACAATTCACAGCAGTGCTATGATTCTGCCTGAAAACAACAGTCTGTGATGAGACAATGTGCCAATACCAGGAATAAGTACAAAGCAGCAACTGTGTTCATTTCAACTATCGTGGAATGGCAGCAAAAAATCAGACCTTGATGATAAATCCCCCCGTCCTAAGTCCCCTAACCAGCCCGACCACACCTCCAGGCCACCCAGTGCTATGATTCTGCCTTCAAACAGACAATGTGCCAATTGAAAATGACAACTTAGACAGTACAGCGACTCTGTGGGTTCCCACTACATGTATAGACCAATGTCAAACTTAAGCAAAACATTCTCTTCAATTGGTTCATTTTTGCTTTGACTACATACAAGCAGTAATCGTATGATGGAAATTCATTAAACGTGGATCATACAGACAAATTATACTATACAAAGCAGTACATGTATCAAGGAATATCAGACTTGAGCAAAAAATCAGCCCCTGATGAATCCCAACGGCGCAGCAAATGTGTGGATAGTATTGTAAATGTCAGACTTCAAAAATCATCACCCCTATAATGAATCTCCCCCCATCCTATGTCCCCTAACCCGCCCACCTTCTCGCCCGCCCTCAAGTGTCCCTGTGCCCTGTGCTGATATGTACAGTTTATTTTCCCCAATCCTATGTCCCCTCCCCCGCCCCAAGGTGGCCTGTGGTGATACGTACTTGTCGTGCCAGTCTGCGGACAGGTCTCTCTTGCACTCGGCCGTGTACGCCATCTTGTACAGCATCTACAACAACAGCAGCACATCATGTAGGTACTGATCACAATACAGGATGTGAGTTCTATAATCAACTACCCAGAATGCACCATGGCTACTATATAGGTACTTATCACGATACAAAAAGTAAATTCTATAATCAACTACTCAGAATGCACCATGGTTACACGTCCAATACTGACAGTCTTATGTGGACACCTTCAGGAGAAGTTAAAAGTCTCCACATAAAAGGAATGTGTCAACGTGGAACAGGTTTCATTGTAGCCATAATTCCTAGTTACATAGTCCTTCACTTGACTTAAATGGACAAAAGAACTACTGACAAGGAATATAGGAAGGTATCTATAGTACCTGCTACACCTATAGCACCCAAACCACAAAAGTAGCCTAATGTACGAACTACTCACGAGGAATATGAGGAGGTCCCCATAGTAACTGAACCAGCTCTATATCGTAACCAAACCACAAAAGCTACTCACGAGGAATATGAGGAGGTGCAGCATGATGGTGTAGAAGAACATCACTGTCCTGGCGGTCTTGCTGCCCAGGATGAACTGTCCCATGCTCAGCGTGATCTTGTCGTACGGCTTGAGGTTCATGTAGCGTCGCAGTCGCTCCTTGCGTCCGAACGACGAGAACGGGTCGAGTTTCTCCTCGTACTGGGATGAGTACCGGCCCTCCACGTCCCCCGCGGAACTCTCGCCGGCCTGCACGGGAGGGCGGAAAGGGACAGGTTATTTATTGTGTAACGTCATCGCTCATTTGCTGCATGGGAGAGGGGGAAGGTATAGGTTATCTAACGCAGTGGAACTCTAACTGGGCATAGAGGAGAAGGGAAAGGTTATTCATTTGTCATGTATCATTATCGATGTAGGGGATGGGGGAAGGTATAGGTTATTCAATGTGGATTACTCTCACCTGATCCAGAGAAGGCGGGAAAAAGAAACATTAATATTTATCATGTTGACATAAGATCCACTATCATGTAGGACTATTGATTATTAGCTGCATTCATACAAGATCTGTAGTCGCACATTCTAGATGAGGGAAGGAGGAGAGTGTGAAACTTTGGGCAAAAACCTTTTCCGATATTATCTCAATAAAATTATTTCATTGCATTTCTATTCATATTAATGTACTTAAATTGCCATAACGGTTTCAAGGACTGTCCATTCTCATCATGACTATCATTCCACATTACTTTCTTGCAGCTTTCTTTATTTTAATCTTGCAGCTTACAAATTTGCATTGAACAGTTTGTGTGAAAATGATCAAACAACAAATATTAACTGCTTAATGTTAAAGTTACCTTGTAATACTGGAGAATTATAAAGTCAAACAGTCATAATTAGAAATTGCTTCAGTGCTTATATTTGTCATTATTTTTCTTTACATTGGCATTTCTATATTCCTGGTGCCAGATACATTGCTGAGACTCTACTCGCAGTATAAGTTCTAGTTATTATTATAACATGGACCTTTGGATGGATAATAATAACAAACATGCAGCACATACACTGTCATACATGTAGATTTACTAGATTTTGATAGACTTGGTTCTAATTGTTAACATTAAGGTTTCTTTCTTCTTTCTCTCAGTCTATAAGGCTATATGACATAGCCACTGCTGCGACTGAAACCCTAGACCTCTACCACTTTGGAACCTCGTCACCAACCACATCCACCTCGCTTAAGCACTTGGTGACTACATATTGTACCAAAATAGTAGTGGTCATGAGTTAAAATCCCATAAGAGGCTATACTAAGTGATATGCCCCATTTAGACATGGATGAAATATCCTCTAATGTGACCAGTGTGAATCCTGAACCACTACCACCTAGCTTAAGTACTTGGTGACTACATACAGAAATAGTAGTGGTCATAAGTTCAAGTCCCAGCAAAGGCTATACTACGTGACATGGCCTCTAAATGTGACGCTGATGTTAGCACACGTACCCGGTTGGTGGGGTAGCTCTGCAGGAACTTGATCTTCTCGTACAGCTTGAGGTTGTCGGAGCGGAGCTTGTCCACCTCATTCTGCAGCACCTGGGTCTGCTGCTGCTGGGAGATGGTTTGCTGAAAGCGCAGACATAGGTGAAAGGTCAAAGGTCAGACAAGAGGGGGTCATGTTACGGAGATGTTTTGCTGAAAGGTCAGACAGAGGTGAAAGGTCAGACAGAGGGGTCATGTCAAGGAGATGGTTTTCTGAAAGGTCAGACAGAGGGGTCATGTTAGTGAGATGGTTTGCTGAAAGGTCAGAGGTGAAAGGTCAGACAGAGAGGGTCATATTAGGGAGATGGTTTGCTGAAAGGTTAGAGGTGAAAGGTCAGATAGAGGGGGTCATGTTAGCTGAAAAGAGGTTGGATTAAATGTAGTTATTTTTCAAAATCAAAGTTTCCATATCGCTTTACAAATATAAATGATTCTGATAACCTAAAAATTAAGTAGCTTAATGTTTCATTTGTATATTTCGTTATTTGTTAACTGTATTGACATATCTTGCTTGTGCATCTTGATAAAGATTACATTCTTAAATCAACGAGTGTCTGTCAAACAATGACAAAGGCTGTTTACTCACAGCCTCGAGCTCCTGTGCCCTCAGCCTGTATCGCTCGCGCTGGCTCTGCACAATCGGTAGCAGAGAGTCAGCAGCAGACTTGAGTTGATCAAGGCTCACTCCTGCCACTAGGGCTAGATAAAAAAAGTTTTAATATCAGCTACGTTCACTTTATGAAAATAGAACATTGAGGTTTATTGGTAGAGACTGTTAACCGGCATTCCAACATGCGCTTTTTTTATACAAATCAACAGGCAAATCACTATAAATAGGAAAACTTTCCTGACTTCCACCTGTGTCTATACTCATAGTGAGGTCTTATTCTACTTAATACCTTGCTTGTTTCTAAAAATCTAAAAAAATGAATGCTGAATTCAAATGACTTAAAGATGTAGACATTAGATTATGCTATGATACAAACAATAGCGTGTAGTCTGTGTGAGATTTTCACCGACTGAAACAGTTCCGACAACAAAACTGAAATCATTTTTAATTCAAAAGAGCAAATAACTTTTTTTGTCCAAGCATAATCTTTCACAAACAAATAACACCTTCACTGCTTAGTTCATCCCATAAAGGTTCATCCCA
Source organism: Streblospio benedicti (assembly GCA_019095985.1). Lineage (NCBI taxonomy): Eukaryota > Metazoa > Annelida > Polychaeta > Spionida > Spionidae > Streblospio > Streblospio benedicti. Next base: position 7,644,975 of record CM032660.1, read on the forward strand.
CCAGCACCATAGCAGAAAATACTACGATAGTTACCTCTGCCTGGACACAAATGACAAGGACATAAATTATCAAAGTTAACAAAATCATGCAAGATTTCTATACATTTGTCTCTTCCCATGATGTGTACCTAATCATACATGTACAAGAGCTAACAATACAACATTGACTACAAAACCATCACTGCAAATCATTTCAACTTCACAGCCCATTCCAAGTCACACAATCATGTTTACCCCATGTAAACCTTATCTCCACTGTCCAGACTTACAGCACTTCATGGCAGGCCATTTTCAATATGGATACACATGCATATATAAAGGAGGGGCTGATGAGAGATTGGAGCTTAGGTTACTACTAACATGGAGCATATCATTAACAATATAATAATTTCAATTTGTATGGAAAAAAGTTCTAGCATGCCACTACTAAATAAAACTCATCCCCCCATCCCACCTCTCGACCCGGAGACCTTGACCTAACTGCTGACCCCCAGGCCTCCCAGATCCAAGGTCTGGGCTCCCACATGACTGCGTACACACCCGTCCTCCCCTCGCCTACCTGGCTGGTCGTTGAGTCCCCCGGGTCCGGTCTCCCCACCGAGGGCCTTCACGGCGTCTGCCATGGCCTCCGTGGCTGCCAGGCCCGAGGCGTGCTGGATCTGGGCCTCACCCTGCACATGGGAACACACGCAAATAGGGCAAATAGTCTTAACATAGTGTGCTCCATTTGAACCTCTACTGAGACCAAAAGAGGACTTGCAGCAATAGTAAGATGGTCTGTTTATGCAGATACACTGTGGTCTCTTTATAGGGGGTTGGGGGTGTGAGAAACTGTCTTAAATAAGGGGAACAGTCTAAAACACATAGTAGAACCTCTCTATTAGAACCTCGTTTGGGACCAGTAGTTCATCTTAGTACCTTTATGAAGTTTTGGGACCGTGAAAAGTGGTCTCATTATGAAGGTAGTCTCAATATAATAAAGAGGTGGTCTTAATTGGAGGTTCTACTCTATTTCTATGGTGTAAATAACAAAGATGCAGACAATAGGATGGGGGAGTGTAGCGTACCTCTGCGTCTCCCCTGAACATGCTGGAGAGAGCGTTGACGCTGCGCAGGTCGTCCTCCAGTTGGGTGATGAGCTGCTTCTGCTCCGTGATCGTCCCGAACGCCTCCTGGTACTGACTCTCCAGCTTGCCATAGCGCACTGCAACAGCACAGCAAACAACTCAGCAAATTCATCATGTGAGTCAAGATACGGTTCATTATATACAGTAGAACCTCTCTATTAGGACCACCTGTGGGCCCAGTGTTAGGTGGTCTCAATAGAGAGGTGGTCTTCTCTATACAGAGGTTTGTTTTGGTAGATTTATGAAGGTTTAGGGCCGTGAAAAGTGGTCTTGATATAGAGGTGGTCTCATTAGAGAGATGGTCTTAATTGGAGGTTCTACTGTATAGTGAACGTACTCAACAATAGAACCCCAATTTGCAATCACAAATCCTTCCTTTGTAGAGGGTTTCCCCTTGTTTACTACATCATTTACATACATTATTGCTATAAGGTAATGCATGAGCAAAGTTTCCTTTATTCAGCTTTTCCTTTGTTGAGGACATTTACTGTACTCATTTTGCTCAACAGCTTGGCAAATCGCTCTGCCAAACTCATCATGTGTGTCAAGGTATGGTTAATCATATAATGTAAAACTAGAAAGGTTTTTGCACGATTTAATTTGAGAATTTCGTGGGTAGGTGCAAAAAAGCAAACTTAAATAGTCAGCAAACATTAATAGCCTATGTTAAGTGCGTTCAGGATAGAGCAAAATTGCAAAATTTAAAAGTCACGAAATAATTTATAGAAAAAAATGGCAAAATTTAAAACTCTAGTTTTACAGTACTCATTTTGCTCATCAGCATGACAAATCACTCAAAACTCACACCAAACTCATCATGTTGGTCAAAACTAGGTATATATTTTGCCAATTGTAAATAACTGCCAAAAGCAGCCAAGTGTATAACGATACAGTAAATTATATACTGATTTTGCCCATTCTGTAAGTTAGTACTGTGAGCTTGCCATAACTAAATGAAACAACATCACAAATAACCCATCCGTATATCATAACATAAGACCAATACAAGCCCAGATTCTTGATAGAACAAGGAGACCGACTACCTCTATCATATGTCAGGGTTCCCACGGATTTTGTTTGGCAAAATTCCATGACTTTTCCATGACTTTTCCAGACAAATTTTTATGTTTCCAGGACTTTTTGTTATATCTCCAGGCCTGTAGCAATATAAGGGTTAGAAAAGTGAGGGGCGCACAGAAATGTACTGATGGAAGTTGCAACACTGTGAAGCCAAACCTAGTGGGTCCAGGGGGCATGCCCCCTTGGAAAATTTTAACTTCTGCAGTGAAAATGATTGTGCCAGCATTTGTGTCGATCCTAGCACATTCGAGGGGGGTCCGGGGGGCTTTTCGCCCCGGGTAAATTTTGAAAATTAGATACTGTGAGAGCAATTCTGGTGCATTTTCAAGCCAAATAAAGATTTTTTTTTTCAAAAAAAGTTAGGGGGCACTTTTTGATATTTTCTCTATTTCAGATCAAAATCTGGCAAAAAAGTGAGGGGACACATCCCACACTGGCCCAACTGCTTGCTACGGGCCTGACATCTATTCATTCAAATAGCAGTCATACGTGTCTAAAAATAGTTGAAAATAATCCAGTCCTGATAACACAAAGTTTGTTCATATAGTAACAAAATATTTTGTTGAGGTTTTATCCTGCGTAGCTATCAAAATGTTAGCCATTTTCTAAAATATTAAAAAATCTGCCCAAATAGTTAATAAATTATCAGTTGTACAAAATTCCATGACTTTTCCATGACTTTTTGAAAAAATCTCATTTTTCCATGACTCTTTACAAAATTCCATGACTTTTCCAGGATCTGGAAAAAATTTCAATTTCCATGACTTTTCCAGACTCCGTGGGAACCCTGTATGTCAGTCGATCTAAATGGTACCTACACATATATCAGTCTGTATCAGTTACATGGATGTGATGACAAAATCCCCCTTTAATTCCCAAATTGGCTTCCTTGTAGTCCTTTGATGATAATGTGTGTCAAGACATGCTAAAACATTATTTTTGCTTATTCCATATCAAGCTGTACGCACAAGAGCTCTGGAGACTTGAATGGTTAAGCAGGGAATTATGCATGAAACTTACTAATTTTTGCTATACTAAATTACTGAAACAACTCCTGATTACTTAAAAAATGGCTATTTTTGAGCTCTATCAACTCCAGTAGACTTACGTATATGTAAAAAAAAATTTTTTCCTTACTATCAGGTTGGTCTTGCATGAAAACTATTTATCAATAAATGTATATTAATTACAAGTATAACACTACAAACAAAATTTTAAATATGTTTTGAAGCAACACATAATATCATCTATATACACCCACACATTAACCTAATGCAAAAGTACTAGCAAACTCTTTATATTTCAGGGCAAGCAACGATGGGTGCTGGTTCCCCATCATGGTTAATGTAGAGGCTTGACAAAACTTAATAATATAATGCATAATACTCAATATTACCTTATGAGTAGCCATTTAGACTTGAGTCCATTTTAAAACATAAACTTCTAAAATAATCTAAGTGTATAGTTTTCTTGGTCAGTCCAAAGGTAAGGGTAAAATAGGGACTTGTGCTGACGATGATGTATAGTTTTCTTGGTGACTTTTAATTTGGCAACTGCAATATCATTCACAAAAGCTTTTTAAGAAATATGTTTTGTTAAATTCTAGTCATTCACATTTTTGCTTCTCATGATACTAAAAAACTAGAATATTTTTAGGCTTCTGAATTTTACACATTTCATCAAAGTATTGTTTAAGAGCCTTATATTGTACAATACAATTATTATCGCAAATGTTTGCAGACTAAAACATGATAAATTGTGTACAGCAAATATTTCTTTTAATTGTCTTATTTTATATCTAATTGTTTAGTTGGTTTTATGAGAGGCAATTCATGGGTAATATAAATAAAGTAGTGTAATTTATATAAATATTTAGATGTATGAATGGTTGATATTTAAAGTGTTCAATTTGTGCAAATTTTGAGTATGTTACAATAAACAATCACTTTATGATGCATTGATACTTCTAAGTTTTGCCTCATGTATTGCACTTTGAATTGTAATAGTTCGTATATAATTATGCTTTCTGATAAAATTTTAAATCTACATTGTACATTTTATCATATAATCAGAGCCAATTGAAATCAATGGAAGGCAGAATGTCAATAAGAAAATATAAATTCCAGACAATAATCTTGAAATTTTTTGTACTAATAGCTCATAATTCATTATAGTAAGAAAAAATAAAATTAGCACCCGCTATCAAGCTAGATATCATCATTAAAAATTTTGAGTCAGTATCTCAGGGATCATTAACAATACAAATAAATGGAGCCCACGACCCGTCACTATTCAATTTGTTATAAAAAAGAAATGGGCAGGATGATGACTGCCATTTTTTTCTCATAAGTTCAAAGTTTGAATTGATGATTAAAGATGCAAACATATTGATAACATTTCAGTCTAGATTTCTACATATTATTATCTGAATAATGTATATTCTCAGCATGTGATATTACTGTAAATATGTATATTCTTGTAGATTTGAAAACTATTATTTTGGCTGAGCATTATCTTTAAATATCAAGCTATTAAAAGTAGTAAAGGAAGAAAATAATACAAATTCTATATAAAGAATCATTGTAATTATTGAATCAGTTGTGTGGCTGCATAATTTAGTGAAACGGTGCACATATGCATTATCAAAGAAAAAACACAACAAACAACTGAATTGTATTACACATTGTTTAATAGTCGGAGTTTTGTTGTTTTTATTAACTTTACTGCTTTCAATGGAGATAGTTCATTTATGCATGTATATGTCTTAGATGTGTTTTCTTTTTCAAATTCAATCTTATTTTATTTCATTCTATTTTGTTATATTTATATTTTTCTTATATTGTTGATCATATTGATTGTATATACTGTTACATGTACATAGTTATTCATTGGTTGAGTTATTTGTATGTGTATGCAATGCATGGGAAATAAAATACAAAAAATGCAACTTCATTCTGACTCACTTTAATGACAAGTCAAAATAATACAAAATTTATATATATAGTAAATATATAATATATGCCTAAAGACACACAGCAGACTTAACCACAGACTTTGCCCACTTTAAAGCTCTTCAGTTTAACTTTATTTTACGATAGATGCTTATTACTAAAAATACCAGTAACGAATAACCTTTATCAACATGTGTAAAAATATACCTTTTAATATAAATAGCACAAATAGTAATATGTATTCCTGCAAGAGAATAGATTTGACAATATTTTTTGTTTATGCTCTGGAAATCATAGGTTAGAAATGACTCTACAAGGAGGACATTGTGTCAACATGACAGTCTGCAAGAGGACGTTATGAGGAGCGACGAAGTAGGCAAAAGCTGCTCGTTATCAATCACAACACAAGTCGGTTAAAAAGATAGCGGTTGCAAACGTCCCACATGGTGAACATCACTGATTTTTGTACAAGGTTTGAGCACATAACAGGTTCTTTTTTTTCCGTCTTCTGAATCCTTTGATGACGCGTCACAATAGAACAAAGAAATTGGCAGAGTTCTTTAATCAGTGACAAATAGATAGTGCACTATGATTATATTAGCTTCCTTCTGTTGGAACAAATATGAAATATGTGTTAAAACTCTATAGAAGAATTTTGGAGTGATGCATAAAAGAAGGGCAAATTCTCTGGAAATAAAATTTGTTCAGAACTTGTAAACGTGAAAAAAGGTAAGGCATTTTGAGAATTATATAGAATGGCAGTGAGTTGTAACTATTGGTCAATGATGCTAATACTGATATAATACTACAGCTAATACTACTTCTGCCAATTTCAATACTCCAAATCCCCATCAAAGGATTAATAGAATTGCAAACTATATACTAGTATTAAAACCAGCAAATGGGAAAAAGGGAAAGAACGAAGATAAGTTGACATACAAATTAATTCCAAGAAACATGAGACATGATTTTAAACCAAAATGCTGCATTTCTTTGCAATATGAAAAATTACCACATCATGATAATACAGTAAAACACTGAATATTCATTATCTTAAAATACAATGTCATAAATATCAATATTGTACTATTTGCACAAGACCAAACGAGACAAAAACACTACAATTATAGGTTAAAAGTTTAAAATATCAATTGGTAATAATATAAGTCAAGTAAAACGTTAGGAACTAGGGAAAAAAACCTGACTCTAATCCCAGACCACCGAGACTGGATTATTCTGCGTCGACAGATTTCATTTATTTCACCGCTCATGAACAACAGAAAGTACAATATGGAAACGATGAAAATGGCCGAGTATGCCATTTATATGAAAGATTTAAAAAAACAACAGACGCAATACTGGTATTCTTTGTAACATTCACACCATTACATGACATTTTAGCCCCTGGATTTCACGTCTTCACCTATATCTACGATATATTGTGCTCACTTGCACGAAATTATTCCATTTCAAGCACAACCCATGTTCATTGAGGCTCACAAAGAAAAACTGAAGCTTGGAATGGTAATAATAATAATAGCACAAAAAACAAGTGAATTATAAATAATAATTCGTATTAAAACAATGCGATGCTTAAGAAAGCAAATTATAACATCAATAATGTACACATTAACGATCTGAGGAACACAAAAATTGCAGTCGATATATATACAAACACAAAAAAATATATACAGACTAGCTGAATATGAACAAAACGTTGAGATAATAAATGCAACTAAAGCAAGTCTGAGAACTGAACACAACCAATGAAGAGAAAAGGCAAAACCGAGTATGGAACGTCATGACAAGTGACGAACACATCACTCCGGCTATCAGCAGTAAAACATAATGTAAAATGAACAACACAGGCATCATGAACGACTTTGTGAACTTAACAAACTACGGTGCATAACTTAGCTACTTAAAATTAAAACAACAAAAATATAATTGCAATGGCAAAAATGCATGGGCCGCCTTGTCTAAATGGATTACTTATTATTCTAATCGGCTGAACGGAGAGAGAAAAAAAAAGATCTTTGATCTTCTGAATACAAAAGTCAGATATGAAGAGCACAGAAGATGTGAAAATAGTCCATATAAAAAATGTTGCTAGGCAACTGAAGTCAGCGACGTTTAGAACAAAGCTTTTCATTGTAATATGTATCTTAATACGTCCCGTCAGACTCGGCAAATGCACGACAGCTACTATAAAACGTGTCATACAACGTACTGAACAAAGCTGTTAAACTGAAGAACTGCACTTAAAACAGAAGCGTGACTTTTGAAGAGGAACGTTATAGGAGTCAGACGTCGTAGTGAGCTTCACTTTGGAAGTGGAGGACACATGATTGAACGTGAAAAATGACGTCTGCCGTGCACTTTCCGAGCATGACTGGTTCACTGTAGGAATGTGAGACATCGAGATGACCAGGGCACCAGCGGGAACCTCTCCTCGCTGGCTGACTCGCTTACTTACACCACACTAACGTCATTGCACTACAGAAATACTACATTGGCTTTGTACATTAATACTGCACTAGGAGCCGCTACGCGCACCCGATACTGCCTCCTCACAACCACCAGCCATTGGCTTAGTATCCACAATATAGTACAACAAATATACAGTACACAACCTTAATGCTCAAACACGGTAGCGAGTGCTGCCATAATGCACACGCCAACAAAACGAGGTCATAACGGCCTCGTGTGGTATCGGGCGCGCATAGCGACCTCTGTTATTCATCGTAATAATAAAATCAACCGTCACTTGATTATGACAAATACTACCATATAAAATTAGATAATCTGTATTCATTTGTAGAAAATATAGTACACACTTTGTACATGTTATCAGTGGGTTTGATGAGGGAACGACAGAGAGAAGGAAGAAGCGGACGACAAAAGTCGCAGCGCCAGCTGTCGGTGGGTTAGGTTAGGTTGGTGGGCTGATCGTCGTCTAAAGGCTGAATGCAACAGCTGCCACTTTGGTTAAAGCCAATTATTCACACACACACATAAGTAGCTCCAGACTCCCTTCTTCCCTCTTTCAAGATGCACTCTTCGTTCGAATGAGTTAGGGAGAAATCTGTATGGCGAAGGCTTGGTTTAAAAACTTTGAAAACGGGAAAGTTTACCTCGGGAAATCGTAAAATATGAGCTTTAATACAACCACACTACAGAATGACCACAGTGAACGTACAAAATGTTTCTCCTGAATAGGAAATATACCCTCTTTTAATTATTGGCAACAAGATTGAACTAACTGTGTTACCACCATTGGTTTTTGCAGACCAATTTCACAAGCGACGTCATTCAGCCATCGAATCAGCTAAACGTCGCAATAAAAATTCATATTCAGCAAGTATTTGGGAAATTTATAGTCTGCAAAAAGTGGTGGCAGTTTAACAGTGTCAGACAAAGTAACAATAGGCAGCAGTACATCACGAAAATATCAGCAAAAAGTCAGGGAAAAAAGTCTAAATACACATGAAAGATGAACATGATATCTTAATAACTTGTTATTACTTGAAATATACACTCGTTCGTCTTCACAATACCAAAGGCACAGTAGAGAAAAATCTGTAATACCATATGATACAACAGCGAGGATCAGTCTAGATGACGGCACCGCGAAGACAACAGCAACGTCGACACCCATAAGTCTAGGTAATTGAAGCAAGCGAGATTGAGGCACAAAAACACAGTATTATAAGAAACCACCAGCAGTTTTCTCCAAAAAACAAGTGAGCATCAAACAAGTAGCTGGCTCCATCTTCAACCTGAATCAACCACAGCAATACTGATAACGGTTCACAACAAAACCACACGTCGGAGGCTAGTTGACAGAGCGCGACCCCACGACCTCCAAAACGGACAAAACACGCCTTTGATCTTGACCTCCTCATTGAAATGGTGAGTTTTGGGAGTTTTGGAAGTTAGCGCAGGGTTCGGAATCTAGATCAACCTCTCCTCTAGTCTAATTACATCATTTGTCATACTGAACTACTACTTCAAATGAAAAAATATCAACAACAATAACAACAATTACAACTACAGATGCTACGTTTTTCTGTCCGTTTACATTTGTGACACGATTTTCAACAGTTCATCAAGTCGCACTAACAACAAACGCAGCACAAGATGCAGCGGTTAATAACTACAATATGAAAATACTGTTATATTCTTTTCTAAGCCCTTTTATTTCACTCAGGCTTGACATTTTGTCAATTCTCAATGAACTGACAATACTTATGGTCAGCAATAATATCACCGTCACATCACAACAAGTAGAGAACACAAACACTTTATGAGTCTAACTTTTGAGCTAGCTGCTGTCAGCAGTACAAGTCTAATAATATCTAGCTTACACCTTGTGCTACAAAGCAACAGTTGTCACCAGTAGCGCTCCGCCAAGTTGTAAAAGTCTATTTCGAGAGCCACTTCAGAGATGTTAAAAAAGCGTTACCAGGACAACTGTTGCTCCATAGCAGCAAAAGTGAACTTTTGGTTAATAATATCACTTTGATAAATAGTTTTTGACGCAAACTGTGAAACCTGCACGTTCTGTGTCCTTTACACAAGATGCTCCTTCGCAAAATGGCCTTGAAGGTCCTTGTTCAATTTGCACAAATCATCTCTCTATCACATATAGAATAGTTTCAATCTGAACTTTTGATCCATTTTAAACATAAGCTGCCTCCAATCTAAAAACCACATCTGTCTGTTGCTTGAACAAGCCATAATACTGTCTCCAAAAGCAGCAATGCCCTATATAAAATATTCTACATTTCCTAATTTTCCATCTGGTCTTTCACTCTTCTTGAGTTAAAAGACGTAATTTCATTCTTCTAGAAAACCATTTTCATTGAAGCAATTCTAGAATTAATACTATTTTGTAATTCTTTCCTGTCAATAAGATTTTTGTCTAGACTTGATGCTCTTCTGTCGAACCAGATTCTAGATCTGAATGAGAGTGTTCTCTCATTTTAGCCCTATTTTGCTCGTGTTTAAACTGTTTGAAAGCTTCCTAACGAGCTAGAAGCAAGAGTAGTATTCACATGATTAAAGCTGTCCTAAAATGAGGTAGAATTGGCAGCCTCTAGACAAACCACAGCGTCTAGACAAACTAGCTCATTCCCTCCTCAGGAGAGTGCCATGTAAAAAATATGGTAGCCTTCAACATCTAGACCAGCGTCCCTCTAGACAAGCTAGCTGGCATCCTCTAGTAGAACTACCTCTGACTGGGCAATCTGACATCTCATCTAGGCGAGCTAGTTGTCGCATTCTCTAGACCAATCCTCCTTGGTCTAGAACTCCCAATGCCGTAGACAAACGAGCTAGCTGCCCAATTCTAGATGAATCTTCCTCTAGCCGCCGCTGCCGTCTCTCTAGAACTCCCAGTCGTCGTCACCCTCTGCGTTGCCGCGTGTCCCCCCAGGGGCCGCGTTGCTTCCCCCCTGGGGCCGGTCGTCCCACTCTTCCACCTTCCTCTCCGGCAGCTTGTCAATGGCCGACTTCTCTAGCCTCAGTCCGCCCGCGCTGCTAACGCCGGAAAACACGACGTCCCCAGCGCCTGCGCTCGACCGCGAGAGTCGCTCCTCCACCGACGCGTTATCTTCATCATCGTCCGAGCCCCCACGGGCGGATTGCCGATGTTGTCGTGCCTCCAAATTCTCCACTCCTCCGTTAGACGGAGAAGAGGCAGCCGCTGCTGCGTTTCCACCGAGCATCGCCTCGTCCTCGTCTTCGAGGCGTTCTCCAAGCGCGACGCCCTCGTACACCCACTTGGGCCGCGAGCTCTTGCGCCGGTTCTTCCGCCCTCCTCCGCTCTCCTCGTGCTGCTGAAGGAGGTGGAATCCCGCGGCGGGTTTGTTGTTGTTGGACTGATCCTCCGCCTCTGCGTTGGTCAGTTCCGCCAGCTCCGCCGCCGAGTCCAACTCCATCACCGACCGCGTCGGCGACGATGACGACCGAATTCCCTTATTATCGCCCGCCACCGACGACCCGTCTTCGTCTTCGTTTGCTCCAAAGCTGAGATCCTGAACCCCGCCGCGTTTCGCGACGGATTCGTTTCCTCCGCGTGACGACAACGTGCTTAAATCCTGGGCCGAGTCGCCGCCGGCAACGGGCGGAGAGTCGCTGTTGCCGCGGTGACGGTGATGTCGCGCCGCCATGGCAACCACCGGCTCGAAGCTCGGGAACATCCACTGGTTGACGGAGGGGATGGGGGCGGAGCCTGCCGCGGAGGTGACCAGGGGGTCGCTGACAGCAGCTGCTGACCGGTACATGGGAGAGCTGGGAGAGCTCGTGGACTGCGCGTCCGATTGGTTCGAGTCGTCGACCTGCGGAAACAAACAACACGTGGGCGTTAGTTACATGCAGCTAGAATTAAAGTATATCTGTATTGTAAGAATAAAACTTGAGGTGTTAAATGGTTCATGATTTCATAGTCTATTTGATTGTTTTCTGTCAAGAAAAAAATCTCTAAGCGATTGAATTATGGACTATATTTTTGATAATGCACTTGTAAAAGTTTCACATTTAAACATCAAATGTCTATGCTGATATTTATGATAAATACATTCATATTTCGTCAAAATATTTCTCAAAATTTTATTGAATGGTTTGAAAACACCTAATTCACAAAATTGCATTCAATTTGCAGTTTCCCATCTTAGCGTGAAGCGCCGTACCTCCATTTTCACCCCTGCAACGGAACCGGCGCCCCCGGATGACCCTCCGTTGACCCCAGCAGTGCCCGGCTGCTGCTTGGCGCGCATACGGTGGTTATGGAACCAGTTCACGATGGTTTTGGTGCCAACACCGATCTGAGATGCCAGTTCCTCTATACGGGCCGGGCTGAAAATAACAACAACGTAGTTATATCACCACGAATGGTACAACTAACGCAGAGACAAACTTGTAGGCTTTCACTACAAGTTTCTATTGTCAATATATCTTTGCTTTTAAGGTAATTAACTGTATATTTGTGTCTATTATATTGAAAAAGACCATCCAAGTGCCCATCCTCGTGTAATAGCCCTCACCCCTCTTTTTCTTAAATGTCCTTAAGAATTATGTAGTAACTGCACCCTCGTGTAACAGCCCACCCCCCATTTTGAGAAAATTTCAATCTAACAGCCCTGGGCACTTGGACGGTATACCAGGATAGATGAGTCTACACAATAATAAAGCAAAGCTAGCGAGAAACAGTCCCATTACAGACGTGTTCTCAATAGAGGGGTGCCCTCAACGAGAAAGTTTTACGACGATAATTATGAAACCCACCTGGGGTAGGGGTCGGACGCGTACGCGAGTCTCAGCGTGTCTTTCTGCTCCTCTGTAAAGAAAACTCGCTGTTTCTTGCCTCCGCCACCAGGGGCGCCACTGGCACTGCCGTCCTGCGACCGTTCGTCAGAGCTCCGGCTACGCTTGCGGTTCGCTGAAAACGAGAAACATCAATCGTTACGGATTTGATATGGACGCCGTTAATGTTGCGTGTTTTGAAAATATATATTTGCAGATAGAGTATAATCTTAGTTTAGAGGGATTTTTTTTCAACGGTGAAGGAAATATAGTTCATTGAGACATGAGCAGATTTCTTATGATAAAAAGCTGAGTTTTTTTCAAGAATATTTTTAAGAGATTTTATAAAGCTTGCTGAATTACTTTACTGTGAATAAAAATGATTTACTAAGATGCTCTTCAATTTATAGATCTACAAAGAGCGCTTTTGAGAAAATAAGATTTAAATTGAAATAATTGACAGCAAATGTATCTCTTCAAGCATATTTCATTACTTAGAATTACATTTTTGTTTATAAAGCATCATTCTCAATATGTTAAGATTGTTACATCTAGTAAGACCATGCAATCATGCGACTCATGCAATATTGTAAAAGGCTACTTAGCAAAAAGAAAGAAAATGTGAATGTTATTGAATCAAACCTGCATGCAAATATATATAAATACATGATTCATTCTCATTACAATTGGTGAGGAAGCAATGTGATTAACATTCTAGAAATCATCGTAAGTCTTGTTAGTGTTAACATCTGAAAATTAGCAAAGTTGATCATTAGCAAATCCAGACAACACAGTTAGTTCTGCTGAGAAGAAAGAGGAAGTCAAAGACAATATGAATAAGTAACAAAATCGAGTAATAGACACAATTTACCTTCCAAAGCTTCATTTCAAGAGAAAAGTTCTAATTATTGCAATGAATAACTATGTAGCTAGGAGCACTTTGGAAGATAAATGGTCCACAAGAGAAAAGACAACAGTTTGTTAGGAGCATGGCAGGGAGTGGACGAAAGTTTGATTCGATGAGGGGAAGTTAGTTGTGGGCCGAATGGGTGACATTCTGATCGACTTTAGTGATTGTGGTTAGTGATTAGAGCAAGCGGAGGACCGGTCGGTCATTAGCGAAGTAGGAGGAGGACAATACAACAGCCCATGCTGATTAGTAACCACGACGACGACGATGACGAAGACGACGGATGTTAGAGAAAGCAGCCTTCATCGCGAGATCACCTTTGAGCTCGCTCTGGTAGACGCGCAGGCGATCGATGTTGTGCGGGTCGTTGAGCCACATGTGCATCTTAATGAACGGCTCGCGGCCCTTCAGACTGAGCATGGGCCACGGCTTGGGCTTGCTGAGCAGCTCAGAGATGGTGCCCTGGCTGAGGCCCAGCACGGCCTCCCCGAACAGCTTCTGGCCGAGGTTGTGGAACTGCAGGAGCTCTTTCACCTTGGTGGTGATGGTTAGGGTGTCCAGCTCTTGGGTCATGGCGGCCACCTCGAACATGGAGGTGGAGGTCGGGGGGGCTGGGGGCGGAGCAGGCATCATGCTGCTGTTATTGGGGGGGCTAGGGGGATCGGGCATGCCGCCGGCAGAGCCCGGGGTGGTGGGTGGTATCGGTGTGCCCTGGTGGTAGTCGCGGGGCGAGGGAAGCTTGTGATGCTGGGGGGAGAAGTGATGGTGGGGATGGTGGTGGGGAGGCAGGTGGTGGTGGCTGCCGGCAGCAGTGGGAGGCAGCGGCAGTGGGGTCAAACCCGCGATCATGGAGGTGATGGGGTGGGGGGGTGCTGGGGGGGAGCGGCGGGTGGGAGGGGCAGGGGTGGCTGAGCCACCGCGGGAGCCCGCAGAGGAGGAGGCGGGAGGGTGGTGAGGGTGGTGGTGGTGGGGCTTGATGGTTTCAGGGGAGACTGCAAAGAAAAACAAAGCAAATCGTCAGCTTTATTGGAGGAACAAGATTGGGGGACTGTTTGGTGAGAGGTTTCGTTCAGGACATTAAGAAATGTTTGCTTTTTTGCGGGGCGGAAATATTTGTGCTTTTGCAAGACATTCGTAAAGCCTGAAATGGTCGGCTCCTGCTGAAAGGAAAGTTTTTTGTTTTTGTTGTTTTTCAATAGTTGTGCCTTTAAACATTGATGGAAATAAACGAAGATAATTTGTGAAATTCTAGAGAACTCAAAACTTAGAAAACATTGAAAAGCTAGCAGTGTGCTCAAATCTAATTAAAATTCAAACAGTGAATCTAAGCTTTTTACATTTAACATGTAGTTTCTAGCAGGCGTAAACTGTCAACTATTCAGACATATATGGCTCTAACAATGGGTTTATTTTAGTGCACCGGCTAAATACAATTGGACATCTTCAATCAAATCAAAATCAAACAAAATAATTGATCTTTCTAACCAAGTTTCTAGCTAAAAAAATTCTTGCCAACAAACCTATGCACGATCAAACAGGCATTTTATTTTATTTTCTCAAATGAACTATGATGAAATTTTTTAGCCATAAAAGAAATTGATAAAATTAGTCGGATCATCTGGCATAATATTTTGATCATGGAGACATTATAATTTCTTTAGTTTATCGGGCTAAAAATGGCTGCCAAATTGCAAGATGGCTGCTAAGGTTATGAAAATGCCTGTTTGCTGTGCACTTCGTCAACACCCAATGACAGAGTGACATTAGACGATTCTTTCTCCAAGTCTAGAAAGCTACATCATTAAGTCTAAGCTAGAACTTGAACCCACAAGATGCCTGCCTTACCGGCTAGGTGATTAATTACCACAGTGATTGGATATCACAAGAGTTAAAGTCCCAGCAATATCTAGCAGATAAATCCCTCTAGTCGTGAAAAAAAAGACTCCTCTAACGTCACAAAAGTCCATGGAAACACAATATATCTGTTAACTGTGATGACTTACCAGTGCCAGTGCTGTCTGTGACAGAGTTCGATCTGAGCAACTTGTCCGGTGGGATGCGGTATTGACTGGCCACAAGCTTGGGGATAGATTCACCGTCTTCCAGAAAGATCTTCATTCGGATAAACGGTTCACGGCCCTGGTAGGGGAGAGATGGAGAAACGCGGGTCAAGGGACATCTCAAACGCTTGTATTGAGGATATACTCGTCTTAAAATGTGATCATCACTTAAAGAGTTAACTGCTTGAGTATAGATAATTTTGCAACAGTCTCTTTACGCAGGCTTAGCACTATGAGAAATGTTCTTATTACAGAGATGGTCTCTTTAGAAACAAAAGTTCGACTGTAATTGCATAAATACAGATAGACATGTGTGATGCGTTACAATGACCAACTACATTCAGTTACATTAGAAACCCATCTTAGTAAATTTGAATTTAGTAAATCAAATCTCTATTCTAGTGTGCAAAAGTAAAGAATATACAAAATTCTACATATGAGTCAATGTACCAGCTAAACTACATATCGAAGTTGACAGAGTGTGTATAGACAAGCGTTGCTTACACCGACCTTCTGTGTGAGCATGTGCCAGGGCTTGGGGCGAGCTAGCAGGTCCGACACTGAGCCCTGACTCAGACCCAGCACATTCTCCCCAAACAGGCGCTGGCTGATGGAGTACTGGCTCAGGGTCTCCTTCACCTGGACAAAACAATGGCTAGCTGTTAGAGGACGTACATATTATGAGGTCTTTTATGTGGATAATAATGCAGGCGTTTTGCTTCGCATCTCACTCTTGACGTGATACAAAGGTGACTGACTTATACAGGTGAATTTCTCCCATATGAAGGTTTGGGACCGTGAAAAGTGGTATGATCATAGAGGTGGTTCTTATCATAGAGGTGGTCTCATTAGAGGTTCTGCTGTACATGAAATAACAACCATACGATGCCGGTGCTGTGAGCACGTACCTGTTTGACGAGGTCGTCGGTGTTGATGTTGCTGTACTTGTCGAACTCCTCCTGGGTGATGGGAGGCAGCACGGCACGCAGCGGCCGAGAGCTGTGCTGCTGGATCTAAAACAATGAACCACCGTTAGGCCATGAGCATAGGGGGTGGGAGGGTGGGGGGAATTACCGTAGACAACCATCCAAGTGCCCACCTTTGCGTAACAGCCCTCCTCCCAGTTTTTCTTAAATGTCCAGCCCACCCTGCAGTTTGAGAAAATTTCAATTTACCGGCCCTGGGAGCTTGAATGGTCATATACGGTAAGATACATTGTTTACATGTAGTGAAAAATGTATCATAGAAAACATATTAGGTGATGAGCTCAGCAGGGTGGTTGGTGGTGATGCTCAGCTGAGGGGAAGTTGTTTCATTGGGAGTTTCTTGTAGATATATCTTCTAGATATTATAGAGCTCTAGTTATGAACAATGGCACATATAGATGTCAATGTCAGCTCTCAAAAGTTTGCTCTCAAAAAGTATTCAATTTTTAACAATTACATCTGTCAACGCAAACCACATAAAATTGGCACATTACTTTATCGTCTTCGAAACGTATGTTGCAACTTCAAATCAGCACCCAATCAACAAACAGCTGACAAATAATCAGATTACTCATACATAATTCAATAACGAGTTTGAACGATTTCTAATAGCCATCTAATTCCATCAATAATACAATCTGGGCAATCATCCTCGACGCACCTGAGACTTTGCCATCAGGGAGTTGGCGATGCTTTGCATCCTCTGTAGGGGAGACATTGCCTCGAGGCTGCCAGCCCCGTTCATGGGGAAATGCGGCAGATCCTGGCTATTCGGGTTGGAGCGCGGCCGCACGAGGAAAAACGCTGATCCCGACTGTCGCAGAGAATCCTCGTCCCCGTCCTGGAAACAAAAACAGAAAATAAACGTTAGTCTAACTGTCAACTTCTGGAATCGTCACACATTACAGAACAAACTGTGAACATCTAAACTAAACGCATCAAAGAAACCAACATCCTCATATCAACACTTTTACTGAGTAGTAGTTCAAATATGAACTGAATTTAAGATTTTTATCATTAAAAAAACTACTATAAGAACCAAGATTTCAATGATGCACACCTACATTGCTTGAAGCTAACAAAAAACATTCAGAACACCCCCTACTAGACCCCTACCTGTGAGGAGTCCCCTCCGCCTCCGGCAGCGTGCATCCTCAGGTCCTGGGGCATATCGTCATCATCCTCCCCTCCCTGGTCCCTCGTGGCCGAGTCTCCCCCAGCCTCCTGCTTGATACTGGCCAGGCGCAGGTTGTTGATCAGCATCAGGTTCTCTTTGTTCTCCTCGGCGCCTGAGTTCCCCCCTCGGTGCGAGGCGCCTGCTGCGATGCGCGCCAGCTCCGCACGATACATGTTACACTCGGCCAGGTTGCCGGCACGCTCGGCCGCACTCGCTAGCTTCAGGAGCTCCTGCAATGGGGGAGAGACGGGAGACTCTTAATGGGGGATATAGATAGTGTAACTGACGGAGGAATTCACAAGAGCCTTCGAACTTTAACATCGTCTTAGATAGATTCAGTGAAAGAATGCATGTAAATGGCATTTTAAATCTTTGCAATGATGTCAAGTGGTTTTAATGTCAATGAATACTTTCTAACTTTTGGTAAATGATTCAATTTCAGCCCAATTAAGAATTGATGGCTACCTTTACTAGCCATATAAAATTGACACTGACTACAACGTTCCTCACAAGGCTATCATCCTAATAGCAGATGGACCCGTCAGTAGAACGTCTCTATTAGGACCAGCCTTAGGACCAGTGTTAAGATTAGTGCTCTCAATAGAGATGTGATCTCTATACAGAGGTTCATTTGGAAGTTCATTTGGGACCATGAAAAGCGGTCTTATTACAGAGGTGGTCTCAATTCGAAGTTGTACACACCTCCTGGTAGATGCGAGACACGATCTCCTGCGTGAGGTTCGAGCCGGCGTCGGTCTGCGGTTTGCGTCCGCGCGTCTCTCCCCCGGCTGCCGCGTGGGCGAGCAGGTCAGACGTGGAGGAGGCGGAGGAGGAGGTGGGCGTGCCCCGCGGGGAGGAGGACAGCCCCCCGCCGGGGAACTTCTGCTCGGCAGACATCTTAGCCAGCTCCTGCTGGTAGATGCTGGCCACCATGGCGTTGGCCATGTGCGTCTGTGGACGGGACAGAGAGAGATGATGTCAGTGAGTGAGTGAGTAGCCATGTAAGTAAGTAAACAAGCAAAAGTTAGTAAAAAGTAAGTAAAACTTCATTTCAAAGCATTTAAAATTTTTCGTTTTCTCATCTATCAAGGGTATTTTCAATTTCCTGTATCAACCATACTATTAACATCACTTCAGCTTCGAGATGATAATGTGTTTTACTATCATTACTGACAATAAAGCCTCGCTGTACTCACGTCTTTGGTTGCGTGTTTCGACGCCATCTGCTGCTGCGCCTCTGACAGAATCTGCGCGATGCGTTCCTCAGTGGCTGAGTCCTCCTGTCGGTACCCACCCCCGCCACCAGGGGCCAGCGAGGAGGCGGAACCTCCGGACAAGGGGGCGCCACCGCCGCCACCTCCACTGCCTGCAAGCACGGCGTGATACGCGTGGTTAGAATGGCCTGGGGGACCGCTCCGTAAAGCACCAGGTCATAGGGTCAGCATTACGGTATAGCAGTTTAGTTCATTATGGTGACAACGTCCAAACATATTTTACAAGTATACAAACAAAAGATGGTATTATAGGAAGTGTATAGCTGCTGTTGAAGTGTTCTTGAATGCATTATCTAAAAATCTACGATTACATTGTGATTTTGTTCTTTCTAGATCTACAAAGTTGATGAAATAAATTGTGTTTTTTCCATGAATATTACTACGTCAGGCTTTACAGCAATATAAAGTAATTACGACGCGTCTTTTTCATAAAACCAACTCCATTCCAATCTAGATCTACTCAACAGTGCACCTAAAACAGACATATCCTGCACATAGAGCATAAAAGCTCTTAAAAAGAGACTTTTAAAAGAGACTTATCAAAAACACCCTTGTCAACCCCCAAATAAGATAAACAAAAATACCTAAAAACAACCTATGTCTGACTGAAATGATTCTTTAAAAAAGACTAACAAATACACCCTTCTCAACTCCTAAATAGTAAGACTACCAAAAAGCCTTGACTGGTCTGACTACTCACCCTTCTTGGGGGAGATTGCCTTTAAGTCGAGCACGTTGTTCTCGTTGAGGCTCCAGGCGTGCATCTTGCGGTAGCTCTCGCGGCCCTTCTCCGTCAGCTTGTCCCAGTGCTTGGGCTTGCTCAGCAGCTCGCTCACGGTGCCCTGGCTCAGTCCCAGCACGTGTTTGGCGAACAGTCGCTGTCCGATGTTGTGAGCGGAGAGGATCTCGCGGATTCGCGCCGCCACTTCCGCCGTATCCAACACTTGTGCGCTTGTCGTGGATTCTGAGCGCGCCATCGCGTTGTGGATTCGCTGGAGGTGGGCTTGAGCCGACGATGTTGACGACGATGAGGAGGAGGGATTCGTCGTGTCCGCCGCTGCTCCGTGGTGCAGTCCATTGGGAGTGTTTGTCGCCGTTGACGTCGGGTGGTGGAGGAGGTGGTGGTGGTTGTCACCGCGCGTCGGTGTTTTTGGCGTGAGGTTTGACGACGCTGGCGTCGAGGAGTTTGAGGTGGTGTGTGGCAGCGCGAGTTCAGGGTTCGAGTCCCGGTGGCTGCTGTGGCTGTGCTGCGAGCCGGCACCGGGCGAGGGCTGCTGTTGTTGGGGTGTGCGTGGCGCGCCCGGGTGAACAGACGCCGCTGCTGCCGCCAGTGCTGCCGCCTGAAGCGCCGCGAAGTGTTCCGGGTTGAACCCATTAGCGCCGCTTGACGATACGACGGGAAGAGGCAGCGATGGGGGTTTCTGGTCCGTGCCATTTGCTCCACGGAGGGCAGCCGCTGCAGCCGCCTGCTGCATGTGCAAGTGGTGCATGGCTGCGAGCTGCGACTGCAGGTGGTACGGTGACACGAGGTCGCCAGAGGATCCGCCCCCACCGGCAGCCGCGAGGTGCGGGAGGAGAGACGCGAACATGTCGTGAGGCCCTGGGGGCGGGGGCAGGAAGCCCGGCGGAGGCGGCATGTGCGGCGGCAGCCCCGCGAATAGCGGCGGCACTGGCGGAGGCGGGAAGCCACGGTTGCTAGGCGACGAGGTCGTCACCGGGGGAGACGACCCGGCTGAGGAGGCGGAGCCTGCAAGAGAAGAGAAGCAAGGAGGTGTAGAAAGACTCAGCCGACGGGGCACACGGCTAACGTATCAAGGCTAGTGCAGCCTCGAACTGTGCTTCCCATACGCAGGGGGCTTGGTGAGACTTATAATGACAAGATAACGCTAACTGAGCACTTTTGCCAGAGATCTAGGTTACTGATTATAGACCTATGGTTTTGCAGTGCTTCCCTAATGTCATTTTGCATGGTTTGGTGCTTCCTAGGACTGCTAACAGTTTTTAGGACTTGGTAAAAGGATTTCATGGCTTGGTTTCATGTTGGTTTTCTATGTAGCTAAATTGGCTTGGACAAGATTGATCAGGACTACTGGAGGCAGCAAAAGTCATCATTCGGTAAGAATGAACAAGATCTATCCTCTATCTTGAGGCAGCTGCTGCACTCTCACAATAGCTTCAATAGTCATGATGACTATTTCTCTGTGAGAACATGCACATTACTTTCATTCATAATTATTGTCTTTTGACATTCAGAAAATACAAATATGATGTGTTCATGAATGAGCTTCTCAGGAACTGGGCTCTTGATCATCTCAAACTATCAACATAGCATGCTATTCAGCCTTTGCAAAGTCCAAAAACTTGGCAATGAAGTACAATTCACATCATTTTCATTAGAACTTCTAACATCGTCACATGGTTAGCCATGTATTTCAATTTTTTAAATCTTTTGAGTGGTTCTACTTTGTTCCGCTTTGCTAAAGCTGCACATCTCCAGCTTTTGCATTTTTCTATCTAAGATGAGCATTCAGACATCTGTACACATTAGCTTCTTGTATCGTGAATGGTTTATTTTCATAATATCACTTTGCAGTTCAATCAACAATCTATGTCAATGATATATCAGATCTGTGCCCATCTTATATCGGGGAAATTCCCCATACCATGGGAACAATTTCATTTCTCATGCTTCATATGTTTGTTGCTTGAACAACTAGAACCCCCTGTGCATGCTGTTGCTTACATAGTGTAGCTAGCACCCAGCATCTAGGAGTCATGCTCTCATTGCCTGATGTCATAGCATCATGTCTGGAGGTGCATAGGTACACTATGAACACCTACTATGCATCTGTTTTGAGTAAATGATGCTTCCAAAGACCCTTGCAAAATGGTGATGTGGTCTACAATGGATAAGTATCTGGTCCTCAAAGCTGTTTCAATATTGACAATGATATTTGACATTTTACCTTTTTTTTCATCAGGCTAAATGATTATTGCTCTTTTATCTCTCCAGTAGCCAGTGCTGGTTTATATCAAAATCAGCTTTCACCATTCAAAGTAACTGCAATTAGCAGAAATAATGATCACTTCAGTGATAGAGTTAGAAAGCCCCACACAACAGTGTGGCACATGTAGTGTTGATTCTTTCAACGTTCATTATGAACAAAGACTTTTGCATTCATCCACAAATGACTTCATTTAACCAATGAATTTTTAAGCATAGCACAGCATTAATTCTAGCTGAATAAAATGTTATATTATTGGATATATTTGGGGTCACTAACGCTTACGAATTTCTGTCTGTTATTGAAGTTATAGCATATGTTTTTTCTGTTTTTTTAGCCATGCTTTTATGGAGACAAACATAAATGCTGCATTCGGTCCCTGGTATTATCGACATATGTTCTACAAACAACTAAGTTACAACACAGATTGTTAGCAGGTGCCCTGGCCTACTTTGTACACCACCTCACTTCCTCCTCTGCCGCTGCCGCCACACAAAATAGTCCACAAAAACGGCAAATCACACGGCGAATGAATACAGAAATGTCAAAAATAATATCGCAACACAAAATAAGAGATGCAAGAAAGAAGTCCATTTTTAAATGTGTACGGAAAAATATGAAAAAAAAGAGAGGAAAGCTTCCTTCATTCTCAAATCTTAACATACTTAAATATATCTCAAGAATTATGAAAGACAATAATACGGCATTCTTTTTTACGCAGTTATGAACATGAAATATACAGCTTGATATAATGAGAGAGAATACTGTACAGAGGGACAGGCAAATCTAGTCTAAGTGATTGAACAACAACAGCAAGAACAGTGAAATACAGTGTGTGAAGCAAGCAAGAGGAGTGTCCACATTGGGAGGTGTACAGGAGGCAACAGTGCTGGCGGATGCATTGTGAAAACACCACCAACACTGAGCGCATTGTGACTACAGCACAGTCGGCTGGTTCACCATCTTAACTAAACCAGTTACAGTGACTACTATTTACTTCTTTACAGATTTGATCTTACACTCTACTATAGCTGGTTTCATTTTCATTTAACTCTAGATCTACTAGTATTGTAAATTCTTATCTTATACTCTACTATAGCATGGTTCATTTAATGCTAAATCAAGTTTATAGTCATTTATTTGTGGTAAGTTTTCTTTTCCTAATACTATTCTTACATGACAAATCTTTTATTTAGTTTCTTTAAACTGTAATTTTCGCCTTTCAATAAAGTATTACTTAATTTCTGCATACATATTTTCTTTGAAAATTAAGTGTCAACTCCAGTTTTTAAATCACACTTCAGAAATAATTGTTTATAAACTAATTCTTAATAAACTTGAAAAATAAAAATGACATTACTACACAAATAAATGAACTGTTGTTCTTATTGTATCTACTACAAGTGATTAGTGAAAAGAGTCTATGTTAGCACTATGTGTGAATCATGTGTGAACGAGCTATTTCCTCGTCTGTACACAGGTCTCAATCAACATCATGGCACCAACAAAACAAACTCGTAACATCTCACCCCCAGCTTTAAAGATTTCTTTCATATCAATTACATTTTTGCAACTTTCATGAAATCTGAATCGTACTTCGGGATGCGATATTACAATAAAAACAGTTTCCTTTGCTTGCGCCATCCATGGTGAGTTTTTATTTCATCATTGATGATTACCAAATAGCAACATCTATTCAGTAACACACATAGTTTGGTCTATCTACTGGGTTTGGTAAGAACGTGAATGATTTGTACAAGAGACTGACACTGGGTAGATATAACATGGGGGTAACTGGTGTCTTGTCTAAACCAGTTTGCTACTACAGATGCCAAAATGAAAACATCGCATGAAAACCACCAAACCAGAAATCCCAAGCACCACAAAGTAGTTCCAATGATTGGTATAAACAGTGACATTTTTACATACAAAAAAATCAGTGCTAGTATCGTGAAACATTCTAAAAAAAACACATGATGCAATTTGAATCAGTGAAAACAATAATTCCTTCCCTTAAGTAAAAAAATATAAAAAAAAAAAAACTCCCATTATAATAAATAGCCCAGCAAACAAGTGAACGCCTTGCAAAAGTACAAAGTTGTGACGAGTTTGTGAGAACGTGATTTGTTTGCTGGGCCGCGAGGGTGAGACATTGGCTCTGCCTACCTGCCAGCTCCGAGTTGGACACCTTCAGGTGGGTGTTTTCCGTCTGCAACGCCTTGTTCTTCTCCAGAAGCAGCATTTCTAGGGGCTTCTTCTTGCCGGAGTCAGCGTCGTCATTGCTGCTGCCGTTTGTGTTGGCGAATTCGATTGATTTCAGAATGCTGAAAAACACAACGATACAAATGTGCATGTGTTTCATGCAATTCACTTATGATTGATGCAAGTAACAAATACAGGAGGAAAATATAATGCATTGAAGAATTCACTTGACAGTTCATTTATTCATTTATTGCACAATTGAATTTTAATCTTTACTGTTATACTTATTCGAGAGCTCTCTCTTGGCCTATCTTCACACTTGCAATCTGACATGTAAAATTGCTTGTACAAGATTTGTCTAATACGTTGAACTGAGTCTTACTTAACCTCTCTCCAGACACTTACTTGTTGGAACCAGGTACTTACGTACTCTCATACCCTGACCCTTATGTGACCTCTCTCCTGACACTTACTTGAGCTCTCGTTTGATCTCCTCGTAGTCGTCCTGTGTCTTGATCCTCTCCTCGAGGAGTGCGAATGCGCGGGACTTTGCGGCAAGCTCCTCTTCGAGCCGCGCGATGGTGGATGAGTTGGCGTCGCGAAGTTTGTTCACCTGCGACTGTAGCTTCTGTACCTCCTCTACCAGCTGGGAGATCTAGAAACAAGGGACAATGCATGTTAGAGGTCTGTAACTGAGGTGTTTGTGTGTGTAGAAATGACCTGGTTCAGGATCATCTGGACCTCCTATATCAATGGCTTTTATGTTAGAAATGGAGGATGTATGTTAGAGGTCTGTAACCAAGGCAGACAGCTTTTTAGGATAAATTCCCGAGGGGGTCAGGGTTGACTTGGGACTCGCAGGTTGTCTCAATGGAACAGACCTATCGAGGAATTTTTCTACAGATTGGAACCATATACTTATGGCTATCCAATATGATAATGTCCCCATAGACAATATATACGTAAATGATCATTGAGACCTATTACACTCTGCAGCAAAGTACAAAGCGGGCGTCATAAAGTCCTGATTTTTACAGTGGGCCCTAAACCAGCGGCGACATAAACCCCCAAAGCTTCTGCTCGCATTCAAACATCGCTAAAGTTTTACGAGCGGCATCGGCGAGACAAAAGCCACATATCAAACAGTATATAGAGCTATTTAGTGGGCGTGCTCGTTCGTTTGCTTGTGGCCAGCAACTATTAAATGACCAATTCTCATCGCCCGCGACATGAATTCGGCGTCGGTTTATTGTGCTCGGCCGTGGGCATTCCGTTTTATTGCCGTGTGTGGCCCGTCCCCCGGCTCGAGGTTATTGCCAATTACCGATATCCGCCGCCGACACGGGCACGTTGTGGTTTATGGGCGCGTTATGTAGTGTGGCTGGCCACAAGTTAATGCCCCTTCTCCTGAGTTCTTTATTCTGTGTTCAAACTTTACGTTACTTTGCCTTTTTGAAGCGCCATTTTCAATGACATGTCTCTATGATTGGCTGAATATAGTGATATCAATATACAGTTGCAATGATACATTGATATGAATGTAACTGATACGTTTCGCTTAACTAGACTGCTTAGTGCTAATGTAGTCCATACAGAGAGCCTTCAAGGCTTCGGGAGGACGTGTGTGAGATCACTGTATCTCCAATGAATGCAGGAAACGCAATGAGAAGCGATCGTCAAGGTAAGCAGCTTATTGCACATCTCACGTTTACTCATTACGACTCTATACAGATCTTGGGAGGCAAATGGTGTTTCCTTCGCAAAATAAGCCATACTCAATCACTGCCACGGCAATCAGTGCACTATATATAGTAGTCTGCAGCAAAGTTTCGCTTTAAATCGCGTTTAGATACTAAAATAATTGACAAAACAGCATAGGGAGATTCTAATGTTAAAAAAACTGGATATAGGAAGCGGTGGGCATAAATTTCTAAATTGTACATTGGGTAGAGTGCGGAGTTCCAATGCCTAATTAAAGGTGGAATGGTCACTTTGGCTGAATAAATGATGCTGGACGGGCTTTGTATCAGGGAGACGTATTGGATGACGACTCTGATTAGGACGAACGTGGCCCGTGATTTACTGACCCCGGGATACATTACATAATCGTTACCAGGCTAATTGAGGAGATTTTCTGCTATTTCATTCTCTAAAACAAACCATTCTGTTAAACTTTCATAAAAAATGCATTGCAACATAAAGTTGACCTCATAAGAATGAATTCCAAGGTTGCGGGGTTAGCACTAGTTAAGGCTTTTCAATTTGTATATGGCATGAGGACAGTTGCGGTGAACATTTGGTGAATCAGTCAATGAACATAAATCTACCAATTACATTTTAACGGCTCAATCATTCAAATGTGTCAATTACTTCTATCATTAGATTACTGGAGGCAACGTTCCATCTCAGACCTTTCAATTGACAGAACGATCGCGAGTAGAGTCAGATTTCACAGTATCCTGACAAAATTCCACTTTGTATAGTTCTTATTTTGACAAAACATACTACATTTACAATCAATAGGTTATAGACCTAATCCTCGCTGGTATGAGGATTATGACTGTGGGAGTAGCCTCGTACCTCCTTCTCCTTGGCTGCAAGCTCAACCTCGAGGCTCGAGCGCTTGAGGATGTCCATGGCTTGGTCCATGTTGGCAGCCTCTGTCGACTGCTGTGCGCCTGGGCTAGTCGGCTGCTGTGAGGCCGAGGCTAGCTGGCTACGCAGACTCTCGTTCTCTCTTTCGGCAGCTGCGCACCTCTGGAATGATGGTTAACTGGTTGAAAACTGGCCAGAACGGGGTGAAAACTGGCAGGAACAGGGTAAACAAAACATCAATCAAGAGGGAAAGGGTAAAACAGTAGGCTAGAATTTTGGTGAAAATGGGACAAAATAGGGTATAAAAGATTAGAATAGGAGGGAACCGAGTAAAAACTACTTGAAATGTGATAAAAAAAAGTAGGGTGCAAACTTAAAACAAAAAAGATTATGGTAAAGTATGGTGGATCATGGTAAAGGTGTATGGGTTTGTGATAAGTTAAGTACTGACAAAAGACTTGAGTAAGCAGGCTAAATATGAGAGACAACACAGTAAGAAGTTGATGAGTTTGAATCTAATATAAAATATGAAAATAAGCATTATAAAGACTATTTGCAGAGCAAGATGATTTGTGTCACAAACACGGGAAAAACGACAGGGCAGATTTACCGTCAGCGAGAGCTGTAAATGTTCACAATTATTGTCTCAATGAATGTCCAATAAAAATGCATATTTAATGGAGATGAAGATTAAGCAGCAGCGCAATGACAACTGCACTATGGAGATTTACGCACTATAGATTTTTCCCATTTGTCCTTTTCTTCATTCCTTCCTTGAGTATATGGTTTGCGGTCAAATATCACTTTGAGGGTCGCGGTTAAAGATCGTACTAGTATAGTGTACAGTAGCAATATCACTACATTACATCACCAGATTCAAATTCGCCATCACGCACTTACTCCTACAGCAATTTTCTAATGATACACATACTTCTTTCGAATTACAAATGTGTCGTACTTTTTGCCAAAAAATAAATTGCAGTTTAAAAATTTCAAAGGAGCATTGACACATTACGTGAGCACGATTCATTCAAAATTAATTGCAAAGATGATATGAAAAACAGTCGACATCGTAATTCATATCCCAAATAAATGAACCAATCATTATTTGAGTTATTTGCGCCCTAAGCACTTCCTGATCGGGTGTTCCATCTTGCCTGTGCACCCCCGAGGGCTAGAAGAGAGCAGCTGTTCCCGCTTCCCCCCTCCTCCCCGTTGCCGTGGTGACAAGTCATTACAACATGGCTGCGAGGTGCCATTGTCATTTCCTGCGAAATGTCGTCTGCCATCAAAAGCACCTATTATCACTCGTCAAATCCTGCCCGAAATCATTGCTTTTTACTTTTTCAAAGCCGCTCTTTCAAAGAGAGAACCACTAAATTATGCACGATTTTAACAAGAAATTTCGACTGGGAAATGACCTGCTTGTGAAGGTTGATGGCGATCTGTGGGTGCAAAGCTGCGAAAAGTTCACTGCTGGCCGCGTTATAATAAGCAGATCACAAAATAAGGTCATCAAAAAATCATCATTGTACGGCGAAATTGGAAATGTGAAATGTAATAATTTGAGTGCCATCTTTGAGAGGGTGATGAAGATGGAAGGCGTCGCCTTCTGAAAGGGAGCTTCAACTTTGATATTGAGCTACAACACCCACTTAACCGTCTCCAGTCTCAATATTGCTTGGGGAAAACGCATATATAACACTTCACCATCGAAAGACGAGTCGCAGAGAAAGCCTCAAAGGTGTGTAGCTCAATAATCTGGTCACGTAAAGCCCATTTGCCATCAGACATTCTATCTCCATCATCAATGCCTTCTCATTTGACACTTGATCGGATTAAAGTTTTCCAAGCAATTTACAAATACAATACAGTTAGTGGGAAAATGCGACAATTGATTGTGATCACTTTTACTGATGAAATTCTACTTAATCAAATGCTATAGTTACGTTCTCATCTACAGTTAAACTCCACAGTAACACGTTTACAATATCTTCACATTGAGACAAACACTATATAGATCTGTCCAGGTTGTCTCATTTTGAAAAGGAAGTTCGAAATCGATGAAAATCATTTTTAGAATATGAATTATAGAGCTACATTTGAAAGAAAAGCAGGTAAATACATTAAAAGCTAATCATGCCCTGTATAGATCAACAAGTTCAATAAACACGTGAAAATGTACACGACGAAGACGAGAAATCTGACGCTGACAATGCTCCTCGTGAGTTGATTATTGCGATGCTGCATCGCCGGTCTTTGTAGCAGCGTCATTAGCCGCCTGCTGCAGAAGGCTGATGTGATTAGCAAAAGGCGAGTGTCTTTTGCTGATACCCTCTGCCTATTGACAGCAACGCACATCAAACACACTGCATACTAAAGTAGGCTGTCGGCAGCAGAACTTTTGTCTGATGACTATGCAGTGATCAGTTTAACTAGCCTATTATTTGCATGTGCAATTCATCCTCAGTCATTGAGAATTTAAAAAAAGGAATTATAGGCAAGTGAGGATTTAGATTCTTGTGTCACAGTGTTATTGTTTTGAAGCTTTGTTATGGTGCAGTTCGACCCTTTTTAACAGGAACTTGCAGGGCTTAAATTTGAGTCATTTGAATTCTTTTGAGTTAACGGAATGATTTATAAAGTAAAGTATCATGAAGGAAAATGGTTATTTGGTCAGGTTAGCTGAAGATGTGATTTTGCAAAGTTCCCGATAAATGGGTATAGCTAAAAATTGAAGAAAATTGTAAGTGTATGAAAATTGCAAAATGAATACTCACTTCGTTGGCTCTCTCTAAGTCAGCAACGATCATTTCCATCTCATCTGATCTGGAAAATACAAATGAAAATGTTAGAAAACTCTGGTCTCTAAATATCATACATTTGTTGATTAAGTTTCTTTAAACAATAATGTTTCTAAACCTTTCTATCTGGATACATTTTAGAGTTAAATGTTCGTTACTTGGTCTAAGAAGACATTTGCACACACATTTCTCAACATATTGAATTGCATGGACATGTGGCATCTGGTGGGGAAATAAAATCCACAAAATCAATTAAGACGAGGAAAAAATGGGCACAAATCAGCTGTAATGGTGGGAGGCTGAGCCTGGTGACATGTTGTCACCGCCGACCAATCAATCAGGGCCTCAATAGACACGGGGGCTTGTCCGGGATGCAGCTCAATATCGGGATGGGGGCTCGATAGGTTTTTTTATCATTGGCAGGACATCGTAGCTGGGGTTGCAATTGCCATAGGATGAAATTACGTAAGCTTTATCATTTCCGCATATCGCAAAGCCCTAATCATCACATCACATCTCATGGATAAGTCCCCCGGCCCGTGGGTATTAGATGGAGAAGTAGCGAGAAAACTGGAAAACCTGTAGCATCGATTCAATGTGGCAGCAGCAGAGTTGGCAAGCACCTGTCACGGGCCTCATCATCCGCATTCAATGTACTTCACAAGCTGCCTCATTTTCGATAAGACCCTTCATTGGCGTGAGCTGCCACTCAATAAAGGCCCTCAAGAGGGCGCTTCAACGTCACCACACACATAGGAAATCTATGGTGGCGGCAGCAAGAGCCGGCCAATGGCGCTCCGCCAACACCCACCCCCCGGGGCAGTGGCGGCTCATTGACCACTTTTCAGTTCGTTATCGGGGAAAAACGTTACTTTATAAGTCAATCTGCGCAACCCCGAGGGTCGGCGATGAATGATTTTGGGTCTGGTGTCGGCATTTTGAGCAGATGCATCAGATGGGAATGGCAATAAGGTGGAGATTTTCATCAATAGGTTGCGCGGATACCAATAGGTCAGTGCTCCTTCAAAGTCACTTATCTTCCACGTCAAATTCAAATCTAAGGTCTCAATTTGAAGAGCAATCAAAATGAAACATTATGATATGCTTTATTTCAAAAGATGTTCTATGCTTGATACTCAGCATTTAGCTAAAACTCTCTTCTTTCTCACTTTGAATCCATGCCCAGGATCAGTTAGAAGATGGGTGCCCAAATCGATCAATAGGATGCAGCACCAGCATCGATTGCTGACAGAAAATCTGCTCTTACAAATCACTTTGGAGAGAGGGGAGGATAGTGGCCGCAAGAGCTGTTAAAGGTGGGGGGTGGGGAGAGGAGATGGAACAGCGAGATGCGATCCACCACACATGTGGCTGGATCAGTGGTATTGGACAGAGACAATGCACAGCTTTTCTTACTGTGGAGAGAGATCAAGCGATCAGCACTAACATGGCCTCATTGATGCCACAGACTGACCTATCAGCGCATGTCAGCCCACCACCCTCGGGACGACGCCCATCGATCTGCAAACTGTCTATCAAAACCCGCAAATTCCCCATCGTCGGCCGCTCAATCAACGTTTCAAAGGCACGAGCTGCCAGCGCATAAATTACCACTTGTCACCCCCAGACAGCCATCGATATCGCCCTGCGCCCACTTGCTTAAGATCTCAATGATGCAAATCAAGTGGGCAATCAACATGGAAAAAGCCGTGCGGAGGTTGAGGCGGTGGTGGTGGTGGAGGTGGGTGATAGATGGCGCTATCAGCAAGCATCAGGCTCGCCCCAGAGACAGCATCGATGCTATCGGCCGCGCACCCTCACACACGGAACGCGGCTCGCCAGTCAATCGGCGAGCACGATGTATTGGGGGTGATTTGTTGGACTACGGCACTTGTGTGAAGTGAACCTGATCATCATGTTTGTCTGATGGTATTGCTATATGTAGTTATGCAAACTGTTAGAAATGGACTGACGCTGCTAGTATTAAAGCACTTGAATAATCGATGTTAGCCAAAAGGTCCAATCATCTATTGATGAATAAGTGTTGGGAGAAACACTGGCTTTCTTTTTTGCTAATAGAAAACGGTTGAAGAAAGAATCAGCCTTGCACGTGATCAATCATGCCCAACACTCCCCCGAGAATCTGCATCAATGGAGGCTGGAGGGGAAATGTCCATCAATAGACTAGTCCTTAAGGCGGCCGGCGGGCAGCAGTGATGGGGGAAGGGTGATTTCCAACTGGTAACAGCCGATGAATCATGAACAAGTAGGAAAATTCATCAATAAAGCCTGGAAGGCTTCTTGGGACTGTTTGTCAGCCTCTTTTTGGCTGGTCGTCGGGAGCTACAGATGAAAAAGGCGTTGATTTTGAACATGATGCTTTCTAGGAACTGAGACTGATAGTTCATGATCATCATAACTTGTCACACAATATCTCTAACCATTGTCCAACCATTGAGACTGAGAGGTTGTAGATGGTGAATCAATCAAGATTCACCAAAAATAGTCGCCATCTCCCCTGAGGGAGAGATGGGAACTTTTCTACAATATGGAGCTCAAAAAGCCATAAAAAGCAGGGGTAGATTACACGTCGTAGCTTAAAGACGATCGAGTCATTCCTCGAGGTACAACAAAACACACACACTGAGCAGATCTCCCCACACACACATTGACAGATTCTGCTGCACGAGATTTTGATCTGGTGAATCTCCCCGGCCCCGGCGGGTGACGACAGGCGAGTAACAGCACTAACGTGTCATCCTCTCACAGATGATCCATCATCGGGGAATCTCCCTGAGGAGTCACAACGCCCCCACCGTTATTGAGACAATACGCTACTACAGTAGAACCTTTCCATTAGTACCACCCTTGGGATCAGTGCTAGGTGGTCTCAATAGAGCGGTGGTCTCTATACAGAGGTTCATGTTGGCAGCTTTATGAAGGTTGGAGAATAATGGTCTTATCGTAGAGGTGGTCTCAATAGAGAGAGGTGGTCTTAATTGGAAGTTGTACTGTACTTTCTCAGTAGCTGCTGCTGCTTTTTGATGACAAAAAAGGAAGCTGAGGATCGAGCTGCAGGTAGGAGCTGATCAATCATGTGCGGCGGGATGTTCTGTCGTCAATAGCCGGCGCAGCTGGGACCCGCCCCAGGCTGGGATGAGTGAATGGAGGGGATGGACGCGATAGTCTACGTCAAAATATCTGCTTCTTGTATCAGCGATGAGTACAGATTTAGTTCACATGACAAAGGCAGCCTGTTCTACTTGGATTACGTGATTACCATTATGTGTATTGAGAGACAATGAAAAAGGCGCATCAACTAACAAGTTGGGTATTTCATACTTGCATTGCTGATAACCTATCAAATTCAGCCAGCCTATTCTACCTTTGTCAAATCAAGTGACTGTTGAAAAAAAAATGACAAGAAAAATATTCAAGACTTCATACAGATATCGTCCAACAATGAAGATGGACACCTCATCCACCAGACATAAACAGCAAGCCTATTCAAGTTTGAACAAACCCGCATCAAAGATCATAAACTCATTTTTTTTTCATTCATTCATTCATGCATTCATTCAATGAGCATAGCGTATTTACCGCTCTACGAGCCCCCATGTGGCTGTGTATTGAGACCGGGGCGGCGGGGAGCGATGCATCATGGGCCGCGCACACACCGGTGTCGCTGGCTTGAGCGCGGGGGATTAGCACCCAGCACCCAATCGCTCATGTGATAATAAAGTCATCAATAGGTGGCGCCCCGGGGGCGCGGCGACGGCAGGTATTGATGGCCCTACCCTGCAATAAGCCGAGCCAGCCCGCGGGATGCTGCAGCTAACACGATTTTTTTCCGTAGCAAACTCCCCACAGCAGCAGCAGGCAAATGATAGGCGGATGAGGATTTACAGAGTTACGCAGTGAATCAATCAGCATCAGCAATAGAGGGGACCCGCCGGGGTGGGGATATTGATGGCATCAATACGTGCTATAGGATGGGGACGTGGCGGTGGCTTGCAGGTCGCATGTATTGATGGGGAGAGAGCAGCATGGGCAGCTTCCTTTAAAAGACTATTTCTATTAGAAATATCAGCGAAAACTAGTCTCGATTTTTTTCTACTCGGTTTTGATTGATGACAAACACATCACATCTCCTCATGCATGGTTACTAAGCAATATTCATATGTAGTAGAATTTAGAGTATATGAATGCAGATGATGAAGATATTTATAAGGAAATCAAACTGATACAGCAACAGCCAGGCAGTTTAGAACTGAGACCATGAGACACAGGTGGAACAAATCGCAATGAAGCAGCAACAGCACAGGAAGTGCGTAAGGTGATTAGTTTAAGGGGAATCGCAAACCATGTAACGGGATAATGGCAGATCCAAAATCAATAAACGTTTATCCATAATGCCATTACCATTTATTTGCCAAATACAAGCATTATTCAAACACAAAAAAGAGCATGCTTGCCGTTGCTGCTGGCTAACAAGCAGTTAATGTTCAGTGCCAATCAAACTTGTAATCGTGGTGGCTGATTGCGGCGTTTGATGGCTCGTTTTCCCCCTATTTCCTTTATGGATCAATCATTGGCAAATACGCGCCTGCCCATGTAACAGAAATATTGGACTACACAACTAACGATCGCCAGCCGCATTCAATGCGGCGAAAAATTAGTGGGAAAATGGGGGATGTCGGAAGTGCTCTCTATATATCTATATCTGTTTTTCGATCGACTGCTTCTACAGCGAAAAACAGCTAACATCTTGTTGTATGACAATGTGTGTTAGCGCATTCTGGCTGGTGAGAATGGCATTGATTCGCCATGCGAAAGCTCGTCAATACGTCTGTAACAAAGGACAAGGCAGAAAACAGCAGGTCCGCCAATAGCAAGGCATTTCCACGCTTCATTTAAGGAGCACATCAATTGATTGGAGCTCTTACTAAAATAGCCACTAATTATTGCATTGACGATCCGTGCTCGTCGAACTGTGTGTTCCGCTCATGTGCTTTTTAGCATCGACCTACATGGGCTTAAAAGGCTATTGGACCACGCTGTATCTGATCTCGCTGGCTTTTGTCATATTGATGGGCCGATGTTTTTCCTCATGGTGCACACTCAATACACACCGAATTACATTCAATATACATGCTCGATGATCTTAACAGCTTGTTGTTAAGCAACTATGATAAGACAAAACGATTCACAAGCAGAATTGATTTAGAATAGCCGTATACATGTATGTGTTTTTCCATATCATGCTGCGCATTCAAAAACTTATCATTATTTCACAGTAGTAAAATAAGAACATTCTTGCATTTTGGAACAGACAAAGATGGTTAAAGTTGAGTAGTTCATGATCCAACACAATGTGGTGCAACTGTCCCCATGAAGAAGATGGCAGAGGCGATATCTCACGATGCTGCGATCTCACGCACAATCTCGCGAGATTCTGAGACGAGACGGGCTCATATGCTTGCTGACAAGTGGGCAATGAAGACGTGATTGATTGTATTATGTGGCAATGGTTGGAGAGCACATGCCACAGACGGCTACCTAGATAAAAACCTCTCTATCTTATAGCCTGGGCGACTGACTTTAAGTGGTCTTGGTATAGAGGTGGTCTCATTATGAAAGTGTATGGTATATTCATTACGGTTATAAAGGTTTGGAACTGTGAGCAATTGTTTCATTATAGAAGATGTCATGATAGAGTTGGTCTTAAACGAAAGTTCTCTTGTACATCAACATCCAAGATGACATATAACAGGTCTTTTAAGGGGCAGAGGTTTTGCATACCAACATTTGGTGCATAAGAAAAGGTATATTTAACTTCGAAAACACGAGGATGAAATTACTAATAGTACGCTGCCCCCCCACAAAGCACCACCTTATTACAGTAGATTCCATATGGTGAGCAGCAGATCAGGGAATTCTATTACAGCGCATGAGCCTAAGATGCTGCTTCATGAGGCGCCGCGCTCAACCCTCATCTAATGTTCAATATGTCGCCGCTGAACGAGCAGTCAAATGGCACTTTTCTTTTAAGGAATCATTCCACGAGAAATAGCAGCAGCAGTAGCCGTGGGTAATTGCGGGACGTGGACTGATTTCAGTGGCAAACTTCAAATATTGGTTCATAGGAGCAACGACAGTTGGTTATAATAAACTTAAGGTGAAGCAAAGATGATAGAAGATAGGAGCTGATATCGAAAAAAGGAGCAAAGTAAAACTCAAGAAGACAGAAACCAATGGTGAAGGGTTGAAACTCCCAGTCTATGTGATTTGGTGTTATACGTCTACTGACAACCAAAAAATGATACATACTTAAGACTAGAAATCAACTCCATTATTTCAAACTATAGGAAGATCTCGCGAGTAAACTCGAGGCCTCAATAATAATAACATAAGACCATGAGGAGGTGAGATTCAATTAGCACAGTGTTGACCGAGCCATAATCATGCGAGCTTTGCCATCGATGCCTGCTATTGAGCCAGCCACTGATGGCAGGGCAGTGTGGCCTCTATATCAATACCACCAGTAGTTGGGCCCAAGTGCTCTCAATGGTCGGGTGGTCTCTTTACGCAGGTTCATGTTGGTTTCTTATGAAGGTTTGGGGGGTGAGATGGTCGTATTACAAAGGTGGTCTCTTCATAGAGGTGGTGGTGATATATGGAGGTTGTACTGAGTATGGAAAAATCCATGGCCACCGTGCCGATCGTACGTTTACACAACTAACAGCCACTAAAAGCTTTCAATACCTCTCAGCATTGTTGCTGGTCGCCCAATGATAAAGCTTCGATTCGCTGGTCTACGTGATGATCTACATGTCCGTATCCGTCTAAATACGGCACTTTGTTGTCGCTCCCCAAACCCTTTAATACAGTGCGCTGTTTGATTTGATGCAACTCCGGACGACATGCTCATCAATACACGGCTTTTTGCGCACAGCATTCGATTTGTTCGGCATTCAAAACCCACATCCCTATAGCACATAAAAGAAGCCCATTGTCGGAGGGTTTTCTATCATCAGTGCTGCAATGACAAGCTATAAATACACCGATCGATAGCAGCATCCCATCGTGCCATCTCTTTCTTGTATTATCGCTCAGTGCGGCGGATACATGGCGACTGATCGCTAACGAACCAAGATGGCCGCCATCGACGACGCTCTCTGATCCTCGGACGACGCAGTTTGGTTTATGTTTAATGCGGCGGCGGCTCACACAACTCTGATGCCATCAATCTCACCCCAGCAGCACTAACAAAATGGCCGCCGCCACAGAGTACCTGTTGCTCTCCCTGGTGGTGATTTACGGCGAATAACGATGACAACGACGACCGCGGAATCAGCGATAGATTTATTCGTCGTGAGCTCTGACACGGCACTCATTGTCGCGGGGTTTTCCAGTGCAAGTCTTATGCATATTGGTTTTGGAAATATTCATGGGAATATGGAAAATGGTGAGCCTCTCGTTATTGGGAAACATAACGGGCTGAGGCGGGATCCACAATAGATTATCCTATTACAGGGCGGCGGGTGATGGGACAACAGGAGGAATGTGTGCATCAGGAGGTTTATTGGTTATTGTGAAGGTTCTGCATCAAAGATGCTTTGGATGGTTGATTCTTGTAGAGGTTCTGTATTCCTCAAGATCGCATACAGTGAACTTTTAAATCATCCGAAGACAGCTTACTGTCAGTTCACATCATCAGTGCCAAAAACCTATCTTGACATTTGTTAATCTACCTCTTACATGTATTAGGTCACTTAAAAGTTGAAGGGGTTAGCTAATAAGAGTCAAGAAACGAAACATCCCAATTTTTAGTCTTCTGTTCCCCAAATCCCCATGTTTTCCTCACATACCAGCATCCAGCATCCTTACAACCTCCACTCTCACCCAGTAAAAGCCCAGGAGCCAGTCAGCGTGCACCCAACCTGTTGCTGCTACGAGCCCCCAACAGATGACAGGCTGCTGCCTCAGCTGCTCCTGTGGCCCACCAAATTGACTATAGATTTATTCTCCTCACATCGCCGCATTGATATGGGAGGCTGAGTGCTCTTCACCATGGGCCTTTTTCCGCGTTCAACGCAATTGTTTGGGAAACCATAAAATTCTCGGACATTGTCATTTTTGCATGTGTTGGTTGGGTTATCAGCTGGGAAATGATGACTTCTGACTGCTCTTGAAGTACAGTAGATTAAACCATTTTCAGATCAAAGTTTTAAATATGAAGATCACATTCAATACACTAAACTTTAAAAAAAACCATGAAAGATTCACTTTGAGAATGAAGTATAGAATGCTTGTCTATCGCTTGAAATGGTCGTCAAATGAACCTTAGGAGCCGTAAATTCCATTATCAGTGATCTAGGTATCAATATAACAGCTGTTCATCTATCATATAGCAAACTAAATAATGACTTTTTCTTCTGCTGCAACCACAAAAGACATTAATAAACAAGTAACAAAAAAGCCGTCAATTGACATTCCGTGGCGATAATTGCCGTGCATGCTGATTACTAACAAGCGTTGTGATTGGCTGATTACAAACAAGGCCTGTGATTGGCTCGTGGGTCATACATTATGCAGCGATTTCCGCCGCCTCACAAATCAGTTATTACGCTTCCTCGCGTCGCACACAGCAGCGGAAAAACACATATTGCAGCGTCTGTCACGTTGATTATGGCTGTATTATTGCACCCCCGAGATGCTGATTGAAGCTGTATTACGATGTCCACCGACCACTGCGTATTATCGCCCGTTATTAGCACGATATTGGTTTATGAACACGCTCGATTACACACGACTGACAAAGCGAATATGCGTTGTGGTTTGTTATTGCGGATTAAGAGCACTTTGTATGGCACCTGTCATTAGGGAACTGCTGATTGATGTCTTTGTTTCACACTAATTGCGACAGCTGTATGGGATAAAGCGTGCATGTTGCTCAGTCTATGTGTTCATTTGATGCCCAAGACTATTGCAGAAAGGACTTAAAATCAAACAGAAGTGGATGTTTCAAATAGTCTGGACCGTCCAGACCTAATTAAACACCCTATGTAAACACTAGCCATTTTAGTAAGCAATGTAAGGGTCTAGCTGATAAAGATTATGTTTTGAACAGCAAAATCAAAATGATACTTTTAGGACCCTTTGGAAAGTTAAAAACAAGTCTTGTGACTGCATATCATTGCCGAGCAAGAGTCGTTTTTTCTGCGATGATTGGACGTCGGCTGCTGCGATATTGGTTTATAAACGCGGCCCTCAATTACCTGATGGTCCCCGGTTGGCCGATTCGCCGCACGGCGGCGGAATACGCAATGAATTTGATGTAATCGGGCTTACGCTGAAGCAGCGACTGCTGCATTAATGCCCATTAATGATATTTGCTCGATTTCCACGACCAAAGACGACGTGGGTCTCAATACAGTGGAAACCGTTATTGGGCCTCCGGGCGCCGTAAATAGTACATCATGTAAACATCACCTAGCTTCTTTGTTTCGTAGCTCGCCGATTTTCCCTGTTCACTAATGCTATTTGCTCGATTTACGAAAGCTACAAGTAATAGATTGCTTCCAATGCAGGATGGAACTTAGGCATACATGGCAAGGTACGTTACATTAGATAAACTGCAGTGTTTCTTTACATTGTGAATGGTCTTACTTTGCTAATCATACTGGGACTTGTTTGGTTTTCATAATATGAGACCCTGTGGTTTTCAATAGCAATCCAATACCAAGACAAGTTCATCTATTTGCAATATAAGCTTGTTACTGTTCAACAAGCCTGCCGGTTCATCAATTACAAGAACAAAGAACGTGGCCGATGTTTCAATCGCTCTGCGACCAAAAAGGATTGAGTGATTTAGAGAGCAGTTTGAGCTCCGCGGGAGCAATGACAGTCACAGCCTCACTGTCAATTAGGCAGTGTTGGGGTGAGCGATGGTGAGGGGTAATGAGGAAGCTCGCTTATTGGTCCAAACGGCAGCAAACTATCAGTTACTACACTCTGACTTCAAATATTTGATCTACAGTTTAATGCAAACTTATACGGAGTAAGCAGACAAACATTTTGTACTAGCTGAAATTTAGAATTATCAGAGAACTTTATGCTGGTAGAATAGCATGAAAGAATGTTGCTGTTTCTTCCAGTTTTCCATCAATTTGAGCTACCAAATTGTACTTTGAAACAGACATCGGTTGTGTCACCAAATTGGACTAGGTTGATGATATACTATAGTCTATGTCTTGTGAATTTATGTGAAACCGGCTTTCAACGTACTCAGACACCAAGTTTTGATCTATTGAACAAAGAGGTTCTAGTGCAAGCGCAATGACTGGTCACTTAAAAGTGTGAGTTACATACTCTCACCTCAGTGTCAATTAGAGGAGAGTTACTGTGGTGGTGTCATGGCAACAGCAGGTGCCCCCGCCTGGTGCTGCCAGCCACTAGCCCTTATGAGGTCCACGATTGTAGGACAAAGGGACCAAATACTTCATTGTAGAACTGTGATTGTACGGTAGTTTGCTATCAGTGATACTGAATTACTGAATACGTCCTACATAAAAAGACGTACATTGAAGACCCATCTTAATTATGCAGACAACAAACGTTGTACCCATTCAAATATTCAAGTTCCAGTCAGCATCTGAATTCCTCAGAATTCATTATACAGAGAGCATTGCCACCTGATCACCACAAAGAATGCACAATGCGACCAGCTGCGAGTGAGTGACCATTATGATTTACACCGACCATCCATCGTGCCGGTCACTTTGCTGACCACTATAGTGAGTGACCACTGTGATTTACACTGACCATCCATCGTGGTCACTTCGTGGCATCAATTTGTGGGATTTAGTGACCGGCCGGCGCGTTATTTACGGCCCTGTTTGTCACGACCCGGAGAGCTTGAGGGGCAAAAGGTATTAATCCTGGTCGCGTCAACGTAGCCGCTTATGGATTTAGTGCACGACAATTAGTGCATGATTCATGATTGTTTGAGAAACTTAACATGTCACAAACGGTGTGGTGGAAACTGTACAGTAGAGCCTCATCCTCTAGGTATTACTCATCTCAAATTTAGAGGTTAACTTCGAGGTTAGTTTCGTTTCCCTTCAACCACATTTTTAGCATCTATCAGTTGGTCATTTCGAATATTGGCTATCTGGAGCATTTTATTGCTATCTCTACAGACACCGGATAACGAGTTTCTACTGTAGTTCAAAGTCCCCTATTCTTCTAACTTTACATGGTAAATCACATTGGACATTGATACCAAATAGGTATATCTTGCGACGACATTGTGTATTGGGTGTTGATCTGATTGACCATTTATTACGACAGACGACTTTATCTGGGGTGGACTCGGGTTTTATGGGGGTCACATCGTAACTATGGCAACATTGCTCAAGTTGGGGTGTCGAGGTGGATAGATTTAGAGGCAGATAATTAACCAGATGGAGTTGCACGCTCATCTTTCTTGCCACTAGATGGATTTTCAACACAAAACAAACTCATGAAGTTCACAAAAGATCTATTCTATAACTGGCAAATTCTTATACAAGTCATGCAAAAGAATATAAAAAAGGCTACCTTCATACTGTAATTGACTGTTTCTATAACAATAGCATTAGCTCAATTCGAAGAAAAAAAAGCAGACGTTGTGACAGCAATGCAGACATACATATTGGCCCTAATTGCTATTCAATGAGCGTCGGACAGCCGAGCTAGACAGAACGCACCATAAACATTACAGCATTACATACCGCCGTCGAATCATCTAATTGACATCCAATGGTCGTACATCGGGCACAATAATCCTCGCTCGCAACGATGCGGCGGCGGAGGACAATGCTCCACTGCAGCATTGATCCCTGTTGATAGAGGATCACGCTTTGTCTGCCTGTGCTGAATTCGCTCCAAACAGCACAGACCACAGTCACATGGTCCCTAATACAGGGCGGATACCGACATTTCCCTGTATTGAGATGGAGAGTAGCCTCGCACATAGGCCTTGCTGATGAACGCATGATACGTGATTGAGTATTGATATGTTCAGCCAGACTTTGATATTTTAGAGCTAGAGGCTGTTTTATTCTTACTTGTGATATGGGCATGAGTGGTTTAGTTCATGATTAACATCAATGGTTAGATTTAAGAAAAAAGGTCTTTAGAAAGATCAGCTGGCCACTCATAGAAGTTTAATATCAATCTTTCCTCTTTTTCCATAACCAATGGACCACTCTGAGCCATGATAGACTTGACACAAGAGACACAGCCCCAGCTGAAGTGTTAACCTTGGCTCACATCCTGCCTACCAAATACAGGCAGAAAGTATGATAAATCGTGGCTATTCCACCACCAGTCTCACACCCGCCAGCCGCCATTCCAACATCCGCTCACACCCCTTCCGACTGCCGTCTATCGAAGTATTGAGATGTATTGAGGAAATAGCCGAGGCGGCGCTGAAATACAAGCTCCGCAATGCCGTCTACCAATCGCGAGCGGAACAGCCAGTAAGTCACAGCCATTCTAACGATGATCTCTCACCCCCTCCCCACCTCTAACAACAACGACCCACACGCCCAGTTCCTGTTATTGAGTATCGCGATGTATTGAGAGGAAGTCGGAATCTGTTACTTCCTGAGTAGCCGCTGTTTTACGAGCTGTGAGGACGGGAGATGGCGCTCCTCGTGCCT
The DNA here is from genome assembly GCA_019095985.1 of Streblospio benedicti. NCBI lineage: Eukaryota > Metazoa > Annelida > Polychaeta > Spionida > Spionidae > Streblospio > Streblospio benedicti. The sequence continues at coordinate 7,687,161 of CM032660.1, forward strand.
GTTATAACAACCAATTACACTGCTACCGCTCAAATTCTGCTATTCAATACGCCGATGCAATGGGAAGGAAAGAGGAATTTCCCACTTCCTGCGCTTTTCATACGACGAGCCTCTAGTTTCAGGGCTGAGAAAAGCCTGTAATGGGCTAATTTTTCAACCGATATTGGCCAATGTGTTTTTGCACTTCGAAAAGACACTCAGCGTTATTTTAGCTGATTATGGGGGTGTTGTGAAAACAGAAGCAATTTAACAGTTGAGAAATAGTGTGCTGATCATTGATATTGTAACGAGGATTTCCAAACAGTAACAAACTACTTGAATAAGCACCATTCTATGAGTAGCAAAAGAAGGAAAGAAAGTGTAGGTAACGTCACTTACTTTGCTGAAGTGGCTTCGTCATACTTGGCTTTTAGGTCAAAAAGTTCTGATTGTGTGCTGTCCAAAGCTGAAATGCGAAAATAAGCATTGGTCAGTTGGGGAAAAACACATTTTGTGGAGTAGACTGTTAAAATTACTGCTGAGAAAACATCATTTAATGGTACAAAATTTTGGGTTGATGGTTTTTCAACATATGGTGTTAGACACTGCCAACTCTGCGGGGTGTTTAGACATTGCCCACTCTGCAGGGCATTTAGACACTGACCACTCTATAGGGCATTTAGATACTGACCACTCTGCAGGGTGTTGAGTTTGTGTTCGGCCTCTCCCAGTTTCTTGGCCACGCTCATCTGAGTCTCCTGCAGGACGCGCTCCTTGTCATGGAAGACGCGCTGAAGCTCCTTCTCCTTCTCCTTGGCACGGGCCTGGAACAAAGCAAACACACGGGGCGGTTACAGGACGCAGAAATCAGGGGGGGTTTACATTCTAATAGCCAATATCACATTTGTGTGAGCTATGTCAAATGAACAGACTCTGATATGATGTGGATGTACCGCTGGTAAAGCAGGATGGAGGGTATTTACTGGTATGCACTATACAGTGACAGGAATGGAACACAGAATGGTATACAATAGAAGAGGGTAGAGGACGAACAATATGAATATACATTTGAAACACCAAGCCTTAAGCCGAGGACAGATAAAGTGACATAATGCAGAAAGCAGGGGGGTTTATACTGGTATAAAGTAACCAGTGAGATATGTTCTTTGTTTTCTCCTTGGCATGGGACTTGAATATTGGAGAACAAATGGTTATCACACTAACACTATCATGACAGTAAGATCTCAAAGTTGAAATTTTACATATTTCAATAATAGAAGCAAACAAACATCCCCTCTATTTAACCTGCCTACTTTTCTTCCTGCATTCGTCTAATCACCGGCATTTGTTTCTCCACTAAATGGTAATAAGAGCCCAGTATTTGTTCCCCTATTGATCCCCCTTTAAACCCACCCTGCAATAGGCAATGTGGCCAAGTGTGAATTCTTGCCTCCAGCCATGAAAGTCCACATCTGTTTGACCCAATAGTGAAACCTTGTAAAATGACCCTTATATAGAAGAGAGTCAGGCGCTACTTTTACAAGTGGTCATTTATTAGAGGTTCGAAATATGGATAGCTATTAGTATACGCATTGGCCTTTCCCAGGAGGTAATACCATAACAGGTTGAGGTTCTATTACGCGGTTTCACTGAAAGTTCACTTGAAAAGGAGCGGGAATTCGATCACCGTCAATTTCGATTGCAGGCCTCGGCTGAAACATGTTGATTTAGACCGAGGAGGCAGATTGGAAAAAAGAACAAAAGACCAAGGGGAAAAAGACACTTTGGCTTTGTCTCTGTAACTGGATAGAGAGACTGTGTGATTGTGAATTTAGCATGTGTTGATAGGACGGGGAGAAAGACGGATCAGAGGTAGGGCTCCATCATTGACAGTTCATGTCCATATGCAGAATAGATTCCCGCTATTACACTAAACTTTAACGTAAATGCCCATGGGGTTTTAGGTTCAAAGTTGGTTAATTTCGGTGAATTGTTTGAAAGCATATTACTGATATTAGAGATGATCTTTTTTTTCAACAATGGGCCCTTGATACAAAGTACGGTTGGGGCTTATAGGGTAAGTCATCTATTTAATTTTTGCTCGATGTACACAAATCGTTAAAGGCTATCATATAACAGCATTACACTTGTAATGTTCCCATTGCCGAGTGCTCAATAACCAATACATGGATTGTTCATGAAGGACGATGCGTTTAAAATTGCATGAAGCGCACAGTTCGATGATATCGGCAATTGTCATCAAAGTTTAACGAGACATTTGTCGTCGTTCCCATTGCTATTGATTTATCCGATATATTGATTTTTGCGGAGGATACAAAGCTTGTCTATTGTGCCAGCAGGTGGCGGTTCTCAGGCCTCAAACCGGACAAATACAACATTACCCCCTCTTTAAGGAAAAAAATGTGGCATTGCATAGTTGTACAGAGTTACATGGCCAGATGTTAACACTCATTTATCATGATAACTGTATATGCTTCATTGACCATGCTTTCTAATCACACAATTTATGTAGTTTTTGTAATTATGATTAAGAATGTCTGATAAACTCTGCATATTTGAGACCTTTACTTTCCAATCCATACCATATGCATCGACAAATCTGTCATAAAAAGCAGCAGCATTGTTATCACCTACAAAAATTCATATAGATAGAATACTGCACCACTATTGTAAGTAAAATAAAGCACTAAAGGGTTTACATCATTGACGACATTCAGCGTGTGGATCTATCATTGATACACAGGAGGATGGCAACAACATAGACAATGGATCTGCCCGATTGATTGGCTCTTTTCTCTGTCCGAACACTAGTAACGAGTATGGATCTGCCAACATACAGTGAAACCTCTCTATCCCAGGCGGTGGCTTGAAGTAGTTTGATAGATCATAGGCAGTCGCTTCTCAGAGGTGGTCTCTTTATAGAGTAGGGACCATGAAAATATACAGAAGTTGTATTTTTATAGAAGTTGCACTGTAACAATCTACTAAAACAAGACCCACTATGATGCGACCACAAACTTTAGACTTTACTAATTGAAAAAAGTGACTACTTCTATCATCCAACAACAACCAATTGACCAATTTTTGCAAATGGTCATTTTCGGGTGGTTTCACTATCAAAACAGCCACGGATTACGTGCCTGGCATGGATCGGTTGCGTTCTTTGGTTCATGAATTGATTGTCCGGATCACCCCCACTGGACCACCGAGGCCATTTTTTTCAACCAAAATACACATCAATTAGAAAATCCATGATGGATTGTCGTGGACAATGGGTGGGATCAGGTTCAGAATGTTCGGCAGCTCTCAACAATAATATTGGTTTAAAGCTCAATAGATGGCACTTCCTGTTGCGATTGATTGCAGGACGGATTGGATGTTGGGAGTCATTGATTGTTGGTGTAGAGCTTTAACACGGGGTTGTCTGTTCACGTTAAAACGAATAATATTGGTACAGGCTCAATCATCGATCGTCGCGCCCATACAGAGTCGCTACTCGTGCGGACTGTCCTGTGGCAGCCGCGGAAAGTTGTTTCTGGGAAAACTGCCGTTTCATTGGCTTCTCGACCGCAGTAAATGGCTTCTTGCATTAAAGCACTATCGCTGGATGAATTGGCTTCTTTTATTCCGCATTAAACTGACAGACGTCGATGCACATATTAGGGATTGATACAAATTTGATTATACTGAATGACAAACGCGAACGGCTCAGTAATACGAAAACAGGAAGGAGTGATTGGGTGTGCAAAAAGTAGTCCATTACAGGAACGCGGCGGATTTAACTAAAAATCATACGACTTGATGATTCCCTGATGAAAGTTCAGGTCTTGTGAAAAAAAAGAATATGCACTCAACACTTTCTTTTTCAACGATATTGTCACCATTTAAACTTATTTTGTAAATGTTAATGAATTTCAATCAAATCCAAGAGAAAATAACCTTCCAGTTTAATGATAATTGACAATTTCAATTTGGCAACAAAGCTTCTGATGTTAGGTGATATCAATTGAAAATGCTAACGGAAATTTCATTTTAATTGACTTAGCAACCAATCTTCTTTGAGCAACATAATTTGTGAATTACAGAAAGGTTACTTTCACAATTTAATGATCAAATCATCAAAGTTAACTGTTTAAATACAAATATTAATCTGAGAGTCATTTTTCCACATTTACCTATTTGTTTGGCGTGACATTATGGCCACGATTTTGCCCTATCAGACCACACGGGCATTGCCACATTGCGTTCACTCACAAGAGTTAAGGTAATATGAGACATTCAAATCCAAACTTCTTAACACTTCACACATACCGTAAATGATCGTCCAAATGTGAATGGAATTGTATGCTGAAAAACTGATAATTTAGGTGGTGCGCTTTTACATTAATGTGTATTTAAAGTTGGAACTTCAACAGTTCAAATTTTGATGATGGATCCTTGACTAAGGAATGTTTTTTTTACATTGGATTGGATTTTTGGACACTCATATAGTGATTTTTTTGTGTGCAAAAAATGTACTTAACAACTATTTGGAATAGTACAAGAGAGCAATAACATATTAAGACGAACATATAGCAAGTTGGGTCCCTTACCTGGGCATTTGCTTCCATACGCTCCTCATATTCTTTGAGTTTTTCTTTCAGCGATTTGATAGTAACCTCTGAAAGGAAAAAGATACGTTTTGTCATTCAAAATGAAAACCAACAAGTTCGGAACAAAAAATTTTTGACTAATTTTCTTTATTTTGCACATATCAAAGAACCTGTATAATGTTTACTCAATTTCATCATTTGGCGTTGGTCTCAATTGAACCAGCCTTTTTCGAGGCTTATACACTTTGCTTTTCAATCATCGGAGAAACAAAGGATATAGATAGAGTTTCCACGCAATAACGTTTTGATGAATTCTTTGTTTCAAGGCTCATTGCAAAATACCATTGATAATTTGTCTCTGTGACATTAAAAACAGCATGCTTTTGACTTTTAAAATCAAAGTTCCAGTCATCATTCAAAGCCGTGTCCTCTCGAGTTACCATTCAATGACGCAAACTATCAATTACTAGCATTATAACTTTGCAACTTTCAAACAAACTTTCTTCAACTTTTATTGCACGTTTCTAAATACTATCAATCGATCACTTTCAATTACAATCCATTCTGTTTATCAAAACTCTATTAATTAACTTGATTTCATGGATTTACTGGACAAATTATATGAATCTATCTGGTTCGAAATTTCAAAGAATCATCTCACATCATCATCATATGGGCCTTAATTGCTGAATGCACTATGTCTAATAAGTACAGATCTGCTCTTTGAACCTACCTTGATTTTTGACCTCTGCAAACTCCTGGTTGTATTCTCCGAGTGTTTCCCGAAGTTTTTGGTTCTCGACCTCTAGATCTTCTGCCCGCTGGGACTTCTTCTGGTAGTTGAGGGCCTGGTCAAACACGGGGACCGGATCTGTAACAAACAAACATGGTGGTCAAGGTACCGTATAACTCGCTAATAAGACTAATGTAAATAGCCTTATTACAGAGATGGTCTCTTTATGGAGGTGGTCTTCATTGAAGGTCCACTAATTGAGCATATCTCATAGGCCTGATTAGTAAACACAAGATCCTGATAGAGCGATGACCTGTTTAGTTTTATATCTGTAATATAAAACCATGGGTGTAAATGTGCTCACTTACAATCGCTATTATCTACACTGGGGCATTGTTCTAATCACTTTACGATGCATCAGGTCAATGGTATCACCATCATCCATTTTTCCCTTGTCACTTGCTGGTGCCGCATATTAACCTCACTGTGTTAATCACTCACACAACCACCACAGTGGTAACTTAAACTGTGGACTGATAGTCATGTCAATACTTAAACATTAAAACACGTGATTATACAAAACTCATGGGTGTTAAGTTCTGGTAAAAGTGGACATTATCATTCAGGTGCATGTGACAGATTGTGACGCTAGTGAACTCCAATCCAATTGCAGTGAATGCAGAGGATCTCTGCTCCATGCTTAAATATTAATGACTTGAGCTTGTATAAGTTCAAATAGAGAAGCTAAGCTTCAAGCAAAATCAGATTGAGTTGGATTAGTCCAAGTTAAAACAAAGTGAAAGTTTGGCACCATTTGATAATATACTTACTTTAACTGACCGATTTGCAGTTTAATTAATTTCATTTTCAAGCAACTTTGATTCAACGAAAACAGAAAAATCTACTTTTTAGCTTCCTATCTACTGTAATGCCTATGCTGATTTGAAAATGAACCTATTAGCTCAAAGACGCTCTCATAACGGGAAGTATCAGTGAACATAGCTCCAAAAAGAGCTATTTGGTGACGATTAACTGGGTCTCACCTTTAATGTAGAATCCTCGTGCTCATTTGTATCCTCAGTCAACATAAAACCACATCAGCAGATCATGGTTACACCGTGACAATCAACAATCTGACCAGATGAAGGCAGCAGCCCTGACGGTAAAGGTCTCACAAATCGTGCATGCCACCGTTTTTTACCACCAAAGTACCATATATAGACTGAGATCTGATCACCTCTCAGCTCCCCTATAATCACATTTCTATCACTCACTCAATCACTGTTCTTCTTTGTCAAAAAAAAAGTTCATTTGCAAAGAACAATCCATCTTAGTCACGATCAAACGCAAAAAAACAATCCTATTTTGACTTTCCCCAATCAGTTAAAAACAAAACAAAAAACACTCCTCTCCTGCTCTTATTGTTCACCTAACTCTCCTTATTGGTGAATAACGCGGTGTTGTTGCTCTGACTCATGCAGCGATGAAGCTGTCAGTGTCTCCGCTGTCGTCTTCACCCTGAGCAGAGTCTCGGCGTCACTGACTGTGGCACCAGCTTTAAGGGGGGAGCTGAGTCTGTGAGCGGCCCCGGTAACTTGTTGCTCACTTGCAGCCGCCGGAGTCTACCCGTGGCCCCCCCCCACAGTCTACAGACCCGATCACTCACCACCTTATGCTGGAGCTTGCTCAGGCGGAATCCACCCCAATAGGGGGGTGGAGGCAGGGGGGGAGAACATGTCACAGTGGAACCTCGGGGTAACGACCTTCTGGGGGCTGATCGCAAGTTGTTGCACACAGAACAGCTGGTCTGTTTATGGAGGTTAGCACTAGTTTCATTTAAAGATCATTGGAGGTGCAATTTACCAGTATCAGTGGTTGTTTTGTGAAATATCCACCCAAGGCAAAATCCTACCATTATGTCTTTTTCTCCATGGTGCAAGCAGAACAATCTTTCATCAAATTCCGTGCTATAGGTTATGTTGTCAATACTATAGGACTGTAATCAATCTCCTGATATTCATATATTGAGCATGATTAGAAACATAACCACTTCTATAACCATCGCTTTCTCACAAATCTCCGCTGGAAAGCACATTCCAATCACTATATTGAAATCATTGGTTATCCCAGGCGAGTCCCCAATTGTTAAATGTAAATGTAAATATGGTGGTTCACAGTAGTGATCCAAGTCATATTCTCACACGCTTACATTGTTTCGCTAAACATAATGACAAAATTGCGGCCCTCTGCCCATTGAGTCGCTCACTCGTTGCCCCCAAGTGCGTTCACCTCTCACCTGAGCTGCTCAATGGACCCATCAGTGGACCCCATCAACCCCACACCTACAGCCCGGGACATATTCACTTTCTTCTGTAGCTTTTTATCATAGTCAAATGTAAGACCATCTTGTATATATATATATATATGTGTGTGTTTCTCAATGCTTGCGAAATTCATTTCATGTTTAACAAGTTAAATCAACATTTGCCACTATGCAAGTTTCTTGGTCTTACTAAATGCCCTTTACTGTTTTACATAAAAGGAAAACATTCAATAAATGGTCAAACCAATACCAAATGCCAGTATAAAAATAGGCAGATGTGTTCACACACACTATTGCTGAGATCCCCACAAGGGAGTTTTCTACTGCACCCCCAAAGAGGCCGAAAAGGATGGGAAAGTTTGAGAAGTCGTATTTTCTAAGTGTGAAATCTGTGCTGCGAGCCCCCATCTGGCCCCGAAAGATCAATAACTGGTGACATTGCGAGGTGCCAACTGATTGAGGCAGCATTCATTACCGGACAAATCCCACACTCCATCAAACATCTGTCCCAACAACTCCCAGTCAACACGCCTTAATCTCAGGCTGGACAAAAGAGACGGTAGGATATTACCAAAACACTTTTGTGAGGCGTAATAAAATGAAAAAGTAGACAACTGTCATTTTTTTGTCCGCTCCCACACAAAAACTTCCGTTGGCACATTCTTTTTAATGCAGCATGTTCGGGAATTATTAGGAAATGAAGACCTCAGGCTGCTGCGGCAGTTGGGGGGCAGAATGTGCTGGTTGTAAGCCGCCTTGTGATTTAAAGCTGATGATTTAACCACGAGGAGCGATGCTGTAAGTTGATATGGTGTCAGCAGCGCAGCGATTGCTCTATTAAGGGCGATTGTGACACCAGCCACGACTCAATGCTGTCAAAAGGGGCAAAAAAAGTGGCCAACAAAGACGACACCGTGATTTAAGGCTCGGTGATGCAGGGAAGTTACTGGAATCGTGAATTACAATGGGACACCGTGGAATTTGGCAGCTTTTGACAGTGCAGAATGATAGGTCATGAGTTCAAGCCCTGCCTCAGGCAGATTATAGGATCGCAGCACAACTTGTAAGAGGCTTGGGTTATTTACAGAATGAACATGATGAAACAAGTTACTTGGTCTTGGTTTAAATGTATTTTCCTTGAAAGACAAATGTAATTGGTTTTGATTTTAGATGAAGCCCACATGTAACAGCTCATCCCTTTAAAATCAAAATGTATGTAGGTGTAAGCAAACTATACATGATTTCTAGAACACGATTCTTTGATTGTGTGCAATTTGGTTTTCGAAAATAACATCGGAGATTGAAAACTTGTTCGCTATTTAATTGTCGTGGGCACAATTGGTTGACTTAATATCCGTCGAAAACTTCTCAAGCTAATGATTTGAAATGTAGACAAAACTTGGAATGATATCAAATGATTAAATTCACATTTTTAAGGAGCTTCAAAGACAATATCTAAATCTATAAATCAGTCGAATGTGACAAGAGCAATGTTTGAAGGGTAGAAAATATTGTTCGATCATCGGCACAAACATGTCAATGGTTGTTAGCGAAAACCCATTTATGGATCGTGCCCTGGAGAGGCAACGTGTTAGGTTTCCAATAACCGATCCATAATGCACCGAGTAAACTCACTCACCACTAAACGCCTCTATCCTAAATATAATCCCCTTGAAAACCAACTTACGGTAAGAAAATGCAGCCTTAATTGCACATGGTGATTTTTATGCTATTGATGTATGTATGTAGCGATTAACATGGCCATTAAAACCAATGGCCTGTGTTACACTTACACAGACTATAATTGTTACTCTGAAAAGGGTTGTTACAGAATGTGCAGCATTTTGCCACAATGCAAACATTAGCACATACAAACCGTGCATATGACAGACGATAGTTCTGTATGTCTGACACATGGTCCTGTCATATTGCCGGGTTTGTCATTGTCCCATATTGTGGCATATTACAAATCGGTATATATTTTCCTATTTTCAGCCATTCCACGCACAATAATGGATCACTTCCTGTCTCCACGTATAGATCCCGCGATCTCGCTTGTGTATTCACTTACTGCTCAATAATCACCCATAATTGTACATAATGCGCACATCTTTTATCGCAGCAGACACATTAAATAACACCATTTGAATCGTTAGCACAATGTTTGGTTAACGATCTGGCTCATTATGCGATCATCGAGGGAAAAGATTGATCATATTGCAATGTACAATGTAAATGTATGTGTAGCGAGAGAAATGTTTGTTACTTATAGATTACATAGCCATTATCGTTTGCCAACTATAAAACAAAGATTCCTGTAGAAAGTAGTTGAACAAAGTCAATACCTTCGAATGACCGACCTATATTCCAGCCTAATAACAAAATGACTCCGCAACAATCCGATTAACGAATACCTTTAGAAGTAGCAAGCGTAGATCAAATGTTAGTTTAACAGTGTGGACCTTATGTCTGCAGGCCGGGGTTTGTCACTTGCAGCATCAGCACAGCGCTATCATGACGACCAGAGACAAAGCGTAATTATAGTGATTGAGACAAAGGCCGTTTATTGACCTTGGGGTCGCCGCTCAATGTCGTCTGCTGTGAAGACGAGAAATAAGTCAGACGGCGGCCATTAGAAGATCACACGAGGCAGCGACAATAGCCTCCATCAATCACTAGACGCAAACCCCATTAACTACCTGCGAAAGACGCTCGTCGTTCGAGACTAAAAAGACACTGATTCAATTACGTACGTTTAAAGCTGCCGCTGCCGCGCGTATTAAATCCCGCTTCAAAGCATAAATCCGCGCCGACGAAGGCTGGGATCTGTTGCCGGAGAGCAACAAGCCTCGAGCGGCGATCAATTGCGCGAGTTCAATCACTTAATGCTCCCCTCTAATCACTGCAGGAAACTCGCCGGCCCGAGCATCAATTCCCGCTAAATACAGACAAACGACGCGGCGGATACACAGCAGCTACAGCTGTCGTAAATAACAACCAGCTCTCCGTTATATAACGTCAATATGGGGGAGTACAGCACGGGCGACCCAATGGCACTTTTGGCTGAGGCGACCTGATAGGGAGGTGGTCGCTTTAATGATGTGTGCGTCCGTCATTTTAAAGGAGTATGTCCATTGAGTGTGATATTTATCACTGCTGCATACTAGAATGGTATCCATAGGAAGATGTCATGTTAGAAGGGTGGCGCGTTAGCAGCACAAGACTGCACCATATAACATCAATATCAGCAAATAGCGGCCTATTCTTTGCCGACCAATCGATACCCATTACACATGTTGACACGAACCAATCAATGCGAGCGACACATCAGATTTCTATGAGACAGGAATTACCCAGAGATCAATGGGTGTCAAGCTGTCGGTGCTTTTTAGCACAAGACAAATCGCGTTGTTGATGAAAAGCGGAAACCTTGCTTGTCTAAATGTTAAACCAAATGTAGGCCAAAAATATTTTGCCTACTCAAAATGGCCTTCATCAACCATAAACATATTTTACCCACTTATATTTTTTTTTTTTTTAAGTGATTGCTTGATGTGTTTTGGAAGCATGGTGAGCACTAATGTAAAAGTGCACTTTTATGGTAACAAATGTCCATTAAAGAAAGAAATAAAGTGCAATGCTGGCCAATCACACAGGCCTCATATTGCTGAATGCAAAATGAAAAAGATATGATTTCTCTGGTAGACTATTAGATATAGAAGTGGTCACTTTCTGACTTGGCCTGACCAAGGTAAAACGCAATGTAAAGTGCATTCTTATAACCAATGTCCATATTACAAAGCAATCTGTGATACACTATGGCCTTAAGTATGGGGATAGAGATGGTAAAGGACCGAGAGTCCGAGATGCTTGGAGAGAATGATTGCAGACAGCCATTGGCCAGTCAAATATCCGCAAAGGGTAAGAATGGAAGGTTAAATGCACAAAGACATAGGCAAATCCAGAGCCAGAGCCCCCACCACATTTTCCCAGTAAAAACAATCATTTTCGTGAGTTTTTTGGCATGTCCACTATAAATTGCACATACAAAACCCATCCCAGCCCATTTTTTAAAAAAAAACCTGGATCTCCCACAAGTGATACCTACACGTTAAATAGGTACAGGTCAAGCGAGTGAACCTAATTGTGAGTTATAAGCACATCTGCACCACGGTAACAATGTGCTGTATGCTCCCCAGGGAGTTGAGAAAGATATAGTGTGACAAGGATGCTGCCAATGACATGGTGTAAATATAAAGTTGCTAGAGCACAACAAACTGAAAATTGCGACTGTAAATAAGCACATTTACATTTCACATTTACAAATAAGAAGAAGGAGAAGCATGACTACTGACCGGGCACATCTATGAGTTTCTTGAACACTGCCAAGAAGGCTGCCTCCGCGTGCTTGCTGCGCTTGGACAGGGAGTCGATCTCACCCTGGAAACTCTTCAGCAGAGGAGCGCACTGTTTACGCACATCCTGGAAAACACACGCAATATGAACTATTAACGTCATCTCACGAAAAAATATCTTTACTTTTAAAACACGAATCAAAAACAGCAACAATTTGCTTTTATCATGCATTTTATTTTTTTTTGTATTTTACTTTTGTATCTAAATGCTGCATTAGCTGGACTTGGCAGTTGTCTTGCTTCTAATGGTTGAAGTTTTTATGTAATTGTACATACGTAATGTATATACTTTTGGTTTTATAAATGCATGTATCTTAATACCTCTGAAATAAAATATCCTTATCCTTATAAAATCTATATAGTTTTTACCTTAACGACTACATAACAATTAGAAATAATCAACTTCAAATCTATATAGTTTTCATTTTAACAACTACATATACAATTAGAAATAATAAACTTTGAAATTTTCAACTTTTACAATGAACTCTATGAAACATTACATATATGACCGTAGCCAACTTTAACATTCTACTTTCATACAATGTTATTAACTAAAATAGAAAAGCGTTTTATTCACCAATAAGTAACATGACACGATTATTACTGACTCTGGGCACCACAGATCAAAAATGACTCCGCATATCCGAAACAAAATTGATTAAAGTCTTCAATAACCAACGTGTCGTCAAATTTCGATAGATATAAGAACTGCAATAAGGGTGCAATAAGAAAATAATGCGTATCAGGTGATCCCTCTTGGCATCATCGATATCAAATTATAGCTGCTTACATTAATATGCTTCTTTTACAGATTTAAAAAGCAAACCATCTATAACACCGTTTTTCATGTGCAATTTCATCGTTAAATGTGATTTTTGCTGACATTTTTCATATTGAGGAAATGAGGTGGTATGTAATAACTGACCGTTCATAATGTCAAAGAAGAAACTGAGAAGACTAATCAAAATGCTAAATCAAATACAAAACATGGCTCATCTCCATTCTAAAAGGAAAATTTACACGGTGACTAACATCTAGCATCAACTTCATAACGCAGCAAAAAACATCAACAAAGACGCTTTAGAGACAGAAGACGTCAATTTACACATTAGAAACGCAGAGCGAAATCTAAAGACAAAATACAAAATATAATCATGGTCACCGAGAAAAGCCAAGCAATCAATGCCCGAGGCTGCCTATAGAGCACTTCGAGCCAATTCCTATAAGATCATCAACACCAACGAACGGAATATTGAGCGAGAAAGACGCACTTATTATCTACTGGAGCCGAAGGGAGATAAATCGTGTATGTAAAACGTGTGTTTTTGCTGCAATATCCTTCCCGTATTGATGCGCTACGGAAATCCATGGAGAGCTTGCGGCGGCGGCTTCGCCTCAGCCTATAAATCCCCTCATTGATTCTTTATACATGGGCCTTTTAGCCTAAAATCAATACGCCACATTTTCTGGGGGTTTACGGTGCTCAGCCGGGAATCCACCTGCACATCATTGAAAACTAATATATTGTCTCGCTGCTGTGATTGAAAATACAACACCACGGTAGAGTTAGAGGCGGTGTAACTGGTATGTGAATTTTTTAGGTTTCTATTTTAAGACGGGAACATGTTGTATATTTCAATGGACATCTCGTTGCAAAAACATGCAAGGTGGTCCACACATTTAACTTGCATTGTTTTTAAATTTCAAAGTCGGCAATGCAAAAAATGCTGATGAATCTAACATTCTATCTCATCACAGTGAAAATGCACTTGGTGTTTTGTCCAACAGTTTAAGCATCGAACCAGCATTGTCAGATAATCAATGTAATACCCGTTTAAACTTGTCACCAGCGAGCATGTTTGATGTTACATTGCCGTTAAATGGAGCAATTTGTAATTGATCACAGATCAATATATGACAACGACAGGGTAAAACCTGTGGAGGGAATAATCAATCGCTACAGGAAGATCATAGCAACAATGTTACGTGCTGTGCCATTAATGATTCAACAACACACGGTAAGAAAACAACTGTAAAACTGAACGATAATCGATAAACACACATGACCATAATTGTCATTATTTAAAGCATGATCGTGTTACCGATGAGTTAGTTGTGTTGCTGTTTTTGCTTGTTCCAATCAGATGTTTAAGATTCTTACATAATCGATTCCTGTATTGGAAGTTTGAATGTGTGATTAGCAGATAAATCAGATGGCTAATCGTATTGATGTTTTGTTTCAAACTAGAGATAAAATGGTACAAAAAAATACCTATTGTGAGATGAGTGGAAAAATACAGCAAGAAAGTGAAAATTATAGCCAAATCAGCTGCTTAAATGGCAAACAATGATTACAATACAGCATAGGGCAAAGACCCCAAAGAAAATATAAGCAATTATCAACAAAAATACGAATGCAAGAAAATTATACAAGATAACAACTGTTATTGCTCGAGCTCAACTGATAATCAATGAAACCCATAAAAACAAGACAACCTCCAGAATAAACGGTAAATGACGTGTTATACAACGACCAAACAGCGCTTTTTTCATTCCCTCTTGTTTAATCACAACACACAATAGAAAGATAATCAATCGGCATACAGTAACAATAATAGCGGGAGACAAAACAAAAACTACAATGAACAGGCCACTAACGAGTGATATGTGTTTTGTTAATCGCCTCTTGTTTGATCAGTGCCTAACAATCAATGCTCATCATCGCACATAATGGTGAAGCCATCGATACAAAATGTGCCAGTTTTGACATTTCTACCCTATTAAAACTGTGACAATCGATAACCAATTGTAACAGAAGTTAAACACATTCGGCTGTACACTATCATAAAATGCATCGGTATAGGCTGAAAAAACGCTCCAAACCACCAAATAAGATGTCAAATTCAGCCAACAAAAAGGCCCGCCAACATTTGTAGAAAACAGACTCAACCAACTACAAAAGCAATCAAAGTCCAATTAAAGTGGAGCCGGGCTAAAATCACCGAGGCTGCAGTGAACAGAGCAACTGGTCGTTTTTCCGCGATCGTTTAATCACCAGCAGACGATAATGATCGACCCAAGCATCAATGTGCACCCGATTGCTGTTTAATTTTGAGACACTGCACAAATATTTGCACGATCGACAGGGCCGAAGGGTGGAAGATCCATACGGCCGAAGGGCGGAAATCGCAGGGAGGCTGGTTGGCTGGAAAAATCAATATATTTGTCGTTTTGTATCAATGGAGCCGTCGGCGTCGATTGTCGTTTGCTACTTGCCCGTGTTTGGACATTTCCTGGAAATCATCATCCTCGCCGCGCCGTGATCGGAAAGATCCTCAATCAACAAATGGCTGTGAGAATAACACAGATGAATATTGATTGAGGATAATCAGGGCTTCAAGTTTTTGTGGCTGTTCTGAGCATATAACACCAGCGACATCCGGCATGCATTAAAGTTTGCAATGAGTGATCATTTCTAATGAATGAATGATTTGGATCCATTGGGCACTTTACGACCGTATTCTGTAAGCAATAGTAGAAGCATAGAAAAACCTTCTACAGAAAAATGCAGATTGAAACCTAAAAACATAATGATTCAGCAGCAGCTAAAAATTGAACACAAAGACCAAAATACATCTCATCGTAATCTGAAACTGGTGAAGATCCAGATGGTTGGAGAAAGTGCATCGATCTGCAGCAATAAAAGACGATCTGGTGAAGTGAGAAAGATGTCACCTGCTATGAGGCGAGGTGCTGAACAAATCGATACAAACGTCAATGTGTGAGACGGGTTGGTGGGGTGGGTGGGGAGGTGGGAGTTACAGCAGAATGTCTATATTACGATCATCTATGCTGCTGCTAACAAGTGGTCTTGATAGAAAAAGGTCTCTTTACGGAGGCTTGAGACCACACAAATAGTCTTGTTATACACAAGTGGTCTTCATTGCAGATATTCTGTATACAAACCAACCACAAGAACGCACCATCGGGGAAACGAAACCTCCGCGTTTGTCTGTAGTTGGGGAGAGCTGCTGCAGGTGGCGCCTCTCGGCTGACCTGTTATTGATGGGGAGACGCGGAGCCACTTTTATCCCCGACCTCTTATCGATGGGGAGAGATGCAAATGCTTATTGATGGGCGCGGTGGCGGGGTTTTGGGGTCGCGTTTCAAGGTTCGCGCCGGCGATGCGTCTTGCCGGCTGGTGTAATTACAGCGGGTCATCCGTCACGATGTGCGTTACACTCGCTGACCACCGCATCACACACCCCGCCGCGGCTTAATGCAGCTTAATGCCGCAAAACTCTATGAATACGTGGACTCTCTGATTATGTTGTCGCCAATGACTACACAGAATCTCTCTGCTGCTCCAAGGTCGCTCGTGCATCGACAGTGATTGCAAATAGAGAAAAACTTCTCAGTTATCGTCAGAATGTTTGGTGTCAATAGACAAGTTTCTTGTGGCTATGTTTTACACCAAAATAAACCCAACACAAGTGATGTTAGAAATCTCCATTGTTATCACGTCTTGATAGTTTTCATAGAAATGCAACCATCATTTAACTATGATATTCTGAAAAAGGGAGAAGAGATCCAAGCCACAATAACTGCAACTGGTGTTGTGAATATTGAGCGTTCCCTCAAAGGTGTACAAACGGTCAGCTGTGGTCACTCCTCTGGTCACTCCTCTGCCCTTAAGCTACATTTCTGCGTGACATTTACGGTGGTTTACTATAGCGCAGCCCCACACGCTCCACGTTAACATTAATAAGCACGCTTATTTACAGCTATAACCCGCAAATTACACGAATCGTTAGTGAATTTTATCTACAGGGTGTCACATAATCAGCGCTTGTGTACCTACAGGGTGTGACATAGTCGTGCCTCATGTGTGCTGGCTGCGACCTCATCCTGCATGATTAAATAAAGCGGCGACTGGTTGACGGCTTATTTTCGGAGGCCCTGATCTACGCAGCTTCTTTCCACGCACTGTCGTTAGCGCCATTTACGAGGCTGACCTTCCCCATATTGGGCCAATCAGACGACTTGATTAATTGAGCCAATCGCTCAAAAGCTCTATGAATTGTAGCATGGCGGGAGATTGAGACGGGGAAACCGCTTTAAAAGTAACTCTACGGTTTGACATGTTTGGCGTTTATCAGGGATAATCTTTGCTTGTTTTTTGTGTGTGTCTTAGATCAAGTTGAATGTCTAGGGCATTCAAATTCACTCATTTTGATCTTGTGAACTTTACAACACACAGCATATGACCAGAAACTCTCTGTAGGAGTTTTGTGTTCTCAAACAAATATATTTCTTTCCAAAATGCAAATGATTCAAGCCAAATAGATCGACTATCGCGAGAAGAGAGTCCATTAATAATTCAAGCTTTCGTTGTTATTGTACAGAATTGTGGAGGCGGCCATCTTGCGAGGGCTGATCATGTGACTGATCACATGACACTGTATCAGAGGCCGGCCACTGGACGAACCCCGGATTAAAAGCCGCTCAATTAGTCAGTGATTCGTTAGGAGGAGACGGCTGGTCATAAAACACGCCTAATCCACTGATGCCTCAGCACTCGATGCAGAAAACACTCTCTCTCCATCACAATCAGCACTGTTTAGCCAAGTGATCATTTACTTACGATTTTACTGAATCTAATCTTATGGGGTTTTTTTGTCAGTCATCATCTTTATTATTAGTTTGTATAGGCAATAAAAAAATGAGTTTGAAATTTCAGGGGGAAAATGTTACCGACAGTCTGACATTCTAAACTTGAATAATTTTAATCAATTCTTATACAGCTTTATCAAGATTTTGCCTTAAAAGCCCATCTCTGATGTGACAACGTGCAAATCAACAATAGGAACAATACCACGACTGATTTGGCTTCAATATTGTGGACAGCCTGACCCTCACTTCTAAGTGGCTGTGACTGTCCACATTGAATGTGGAGAAGATATCAATCAGTCCCGTACATGTGACCAACTAGTGAGGATGCAATAACATCATTGCGTAGACACTGATGGATCACATCAATAAAGTCTTAAAGCTCGTTGTGCCAAACAAGAATTGCAGCCTTTTAGACCCTACCCGTTGTAATAAGTGATTGATTAGAGCCACAACGATCTAATTGCGATTGTGAGTCAATAAGATTTAGAGCCTTTTGGCTTCAGCCTTGGAACCAATAAATCGCCGCTAAAGGAGTAGCTGATGGCCATTGTTAGGCAATAAGGTTGGAGTCCTTTATATCAACTCTAACCTTCACCAGATGGATGGGACTTGCAGGCTCCAATGGTCATTGTTAATCAATGCATTACAATAGCCATTTCACCGTCATTCTTCAAATGAACCGATCCATTGAATAAGTAGTAAAAAGTGCAAGTCTCAGCAATAGAAAATGTGCAATCGGCCAAAAACGGTGCAACAAACCTCAAAAGCAACATTGTCGACTGTGACTAGGAAAAAAAATGAAAATGATGTAGGAGGATGATTAAGGCTACAACATCATCAGAATTAGCCAGAAAGGCCAAAGTAATAATGTGCATTAGATAGGAAACATATCAGTTACTTAGGCCGACCTTTATTCCACCCCTGATTGGTAACTGATCCTATTTCTATTGTTGCCAGAGAGATATTAACATGAGCGTCACAAACAGGTACTACAGAGCACACTCCATCACTGACCACCTAATCCCTGACCACCCCTTTACATAGACCACCTAGTAAACTAAACAGTTCCTCAATTGCCGGAACATTGCCAAAGATTCAACCATTTTATATCAAGTGAATGTTAAGAGATTTGAGTAAAGATTTGTCTGTATTCTTGATAGAGTTCTTGCTGGCACAAAAAAAAGCTTTACATCCTCCATTCTCTGCTGATTAGTCAAATCTATAGAGCTCGTATACATTGTATGTGAAATTTGATCGCCTTTAAAGTTCAAAACCAAGCTCTCAAACACTGCTCACAAAAAAGTACGAGCGGCAAATATTCAATCAAAGCACGATATTCATACGTTTGCTAATGACATTTCCCTTGAAAAAGTCATCATTGAAAAGAAGATAATGCTGAGAATAACAATCTTTGATTGTTCACCGGTATTATTAGCAATCTCTTCATTATTCGATATTCTACGTCTCCAGTCTGCATTTTACAGTTTGAATTGGTATTCATCAGAGTAAAAAAGCCATCTGATTGGATTGCCAATAACCATATTCACGATTGCATTGTACTTGATTACACATGTATCATTTGCCTCAAATGCGAGTGATATTTTCTTTTTTTTTTGCAAAAAAACAAACATGCTCCCACACTATGAAATGTTAGTTATACTGAAGAAAGAGGCGTGAAAAGAGATGCATTCAATCTTTTAACATTGAGATTTAAAATATGACTAAATGAAGAATCTTATTTACAAAATCAGGAGATTCTTCACATAATGTATTGAGAAGCAAGTAAGACGACATGTTGTAGGGTTGTTGATTGGGACACAATATGGTGACGAAATTCCCCATGAGGTGGCAGCACAGAGTCATACTTTCACTGCAACTATCATCTTCGAGAAATAAAGAAAGACAGTTGTGTTTTCTGTTAATTTATATTAAAACTACACCTGAACTAATGCGAGAGAAACATTGCGGGGGAAAAAAACAGGTATTCAATTGTTTGAAAAAAGTCAATCTCACAAATGGAATCCCTTTGTAAAGCAAAATACCTCTCTGATATGAAAATGTCTCAAGTCTAATGAAAGAACCAAAGCTTTGATAAATAACTCCCTAACCTAAAGAAAACGCATAGAATAAAAAAGCATAGACAAAATAAAAAGAATAATGGCCCTAAAAGCAGGAAAAGCTTGTCACAGCAGAAGTGTCCATCCCAAGAGGTGGGACAAGTTAGTTTGCTCAGTTGAGTATAGGTGGCAGCAGCGCTCAGCAGCAACAGGTGGATTGTAAGAAGGTCAAGGTCGTGGCGGCAGCAGCAGCAACTGGTGGATGTGGGGCTCTCACTGCAGTAGGCACTGCCTTGTTTTCATTAAGATGTTGATTGGTTATTGAAAATCTTCACAGTGAAGTTTTTTTGATTGTCAATCAATAGAGCTGTTCTGATCCATGGAAAATGGGATATTTGGTTGAGAAATCAAGATGGACTAACCATGTAAAATGTATCTCAGAACACAATGTATTTATCCAATGTGTCCATCAAACATCCAGCTCCATTACAAAAGTATGCGATAAATCAATCTGTAAAAACCAAAAAACTGCTACAACCAGGAAATGCGAATGAAAAGCAAACCCACTACACAGATGGACACCGATAATGGTAATCATAGACAAAAGACTCCCTCCTCCACCATCTATGAACAGAATCATCGCACAATCGCCGGCAGCCATCGCCGCCATGGCTGATCATATGCAGCACGTTATTATTCCGAGCTCTCGAAATCGGAGAACGAGAGAGGAAGAAAAACGCGGGCTGTCAATAGGTGGCTTTTAGCAGCACAGGAAGAAAGGGCATTAGAAATGCATGGGAGAAAAGACGGAGACAGCAGCAGTAGCAGCAGTGCTAAATGTGTTGTTCAACACGCCTCCGCCACCAAGAGTAGTGATCACTGGGGCAGGAGGACCACCTGCCTAATGGGGACACCTGAGTTGGGGGTGGAACAAACACATGCTGGTCTGTTTCTATGGTAGCTGCTGTGTAACTTGATCACTTGACCTGTTGTGGTTGGAGCTATGTCGCTGGGTGCGTTACAGAGGTTGCGCTGTAGTGGTTGTGTTGGTAACCACAACAACGATGTTGAACATTTCCACGACAAAGGCAGCAGGATGGAGCAGGCTGCGAAACAAAAGTGGTCATGGAGGTGCTCTCTGGTTACAGCAGAACATCTCTATTAACACCATCGGAGCGCTTGCCACCCATGGTCTCAATAGCGTGGCGGTCTCCTTCACGGAGGTTCGTGTTGGTCTCTTTATGGAAGTTAGGAACAGCAAAAATGGCTAATTACAAAGGTGGTCTTCTTAAAAAGGTGGACTTCATTGGAGGTAATGCTGTAGGTGATTGGATTTTGCGCCAGTGTGCTGGAGCTGGAAGGAGTTCCGTGAAAGACAATAGACTACATCTAATGGGCTCTTGTGCTGTATGTTGTAACAGGTTGTGATAGAGAAGCTGATCATTTGAAGTGTATGACATAGTACTGACTTTTATTTCAGCTGTCAATTGTCCTTATATGTATTACAAAGCTCTGGGGTCCAATTTCGTAATAACCTTATTGCATGGAGCCATTTCAGGATTGAGGCTGAGAACTAAGCAATACAAACCGCTATAGCTAGAAATCAACATGAAATAACAGAAACAATCCATGTGTGTCTACATACACTGTAATAACCAGTCAGCGCATCACACGCAAGACTACATGAAAGGTGTGGTGGCCGTGACGACAGGGGAGATGTTGCCATGGTAATCATATGCGCCCCGGCGCCACCTTTGGGACAGTGCGGACAACGCCCCGGAAAGCTTTTTGCCTAAACACACAAATGCTGGAATATTGGCTCGTGATCCGCCTGCCAACGATTGGCAAATAACGACTCCTACTTCTGCTACAGTAGTGAACGTTCGGTGGGGGCAGCCCAATACTGCGTCATTGCTGTATGTAGTAGAACCTCTCTATTAGAACCACCTTTGGGACCAGTGTTAGGTGGCCTCAATAGAGAGGTGGTCACTATACAGAGGTTCATTTTGGTAAGTTTATTAAGTTTAGGGACTGTGGAAAATGTCTTATTATAGAGGTGGTCTCAAGAGAGAGGTACTCTTAATTTGAGGTTCTACTATGCGTATATTTGAAGTTCGCATCAATATAGAGGTAACAAACAAGGATTGATGATGAATATAACACACCTTTATATGCTCTGAATGACATTATGTATTTGATACGTAATAATTGTTTCTCAATAGATGGTTCTGCTGTACCCGATGCACCATTGTTCTCCAATTGAGCTCATTACTCATGGTCCGCATGCAGCATTTTGTTACGGTTGCACTGTACTATGGACCTGCTGATTTGAAAGCCGGGGCTGCTGTGCGGACCGGTCTCTCATGGGGCATCCCAGCTCAGTGTATTCAATATGCAACTTGCTATTGCGTATGAATGCGATTAGTTTTACTAACTTGCAAATAATGCGTCCCCACCGGGGCGAAAGTCCAAGGGGAGGAGATGACTCAAAAACAGGCGGAATGTCTAATACGAATGGGCGGCGAAATACACTGTTTTATTCACACTGTTTGATTCAATTTATGGAATATTTATGAGTTTGGAACAACGATGATTTTCATTTGATTTTCTGTGGATGCTCGCTTTGTGCACAACTGTGAACTGTAATTGGGCGTATGCAAATACCAAAAGACTGGACTCGAGACTTCTTACGTGACGGGAATAAACAGATGACGCGGTGAATTGAAAAATAAACAATGCAAGTCTTTAAGAGGCCCACATAATTTACATCTGTCCTATTGCAATGTCACATTGTAAAGAAGTGATTCATACAAGCATACCAATTGGAAAGAGGACATACACAATACATACAAAATAACATGTCTCTGGAAAAAAAAAAACCCAATTTTATCATGACCAAAAAGAACCATAAGCGCATTTCTCTAATCCTCATTGAACCACAAATGAGGTTGTGATCATCCTTTCAAGCGATAAACCATGTAGTGCAGGGACAGGTGGTGTTGAAAGGAGTCGGACTCCACCATTGTTGATTCACTCCCCAGCAACTGTCCATATGATCTACCAGGAAGTGATCTTCGCCAATCACTCACTTTTTTCAGCACTAACTGCGTGTGACTGATGCCAGACATCATCGCTCGTACAATGTCTCATACAACAAAGACGCTTCACTTTGGTTTAAAAAACCATGCTAAAAACAGTAGCGCCTGTCGACGCGGTGCGGCGGGCAGGTGGGGATCAAAGTCACACTGGGCGCCTGGTGGTGCGAGGCTAAACTGTGAGAAATGCAGGTTTACGATTGTTGAAGCTCAATAAATGTGGCTACCTTTGAGAAACTTAGCGATATATGTGGAGTGATGCTTTATGACAATGTGAAGGTTACAAGCTTGTGGTTAATATGTGATTATTAAACTGTGTGTTGGTAGATATATATAAATATATATATGGATAATCACCATAAAGGTCTCAGATTTAGACACAAAACACAATGTAAACTTACTCTATGACAATCTTATCCGTTTATAGTTAACTTTTAGGTTCTCTGTGAATTGGAGCATAACTTGTCTATTTGCAAGGCAAGGTGGCATGCATAAAAGCGAACATGTTTTTTGATAACAAAGCTCTCAACCTAAATCACAATTCTTGGATCTTTTTTGTTCTATACATTTTCATCATTCTATATACAGCATACAGCCAAATAAGAAGAACGCCGCACCCCCCCACACACCCCAACCCCACTCCTCCCCCCCAAAAGTCCACATCAAAATCTAAACCATTGGCATTCCTAATATGTAAAGCCCATCCATTAAATCTTTACATCTGCAATTCCTCAACCTAAAAGCCCATGGGCATTTACACTGTCTGATATTGTATTACAGATGTAATACAGACGTCAATCCCCTAAAACCAATGTTCCTTGGCTCCTCGCAAAACACCACAGTGAACATGAATCAGGACAGTACAAAGAGCGAGCGACGGCGGGGGATTCCCCGGGATTCCCCGGCGGGAACGCGCGGATCAATAGGGATTTTCCAGCCGACCGGTGATGCCGGCTAACAGAATTGTGCCACAAACGCAAACTGACGGCGCAAAAACAGAGCGGCAACTATAGATGCTAATTTCTGCTTGTATTACACCACAGTGCATGCTGTAACTAGCTGAACCGGCGCGTTCTCTTCTCGTTGTTTTTTAACCGATTCTTCAAATGCTCAGCTGTGCTGAGCTCATTCAAACATCAAAACTTTTCAAATGCTCTTTAACTGCAAGCAGCACATTGTTGCAGAGCGACAGTGTTTCCGGTAAATAGGTGCGTATTGACAGTGTATTATTCGGTGTATGTTCTACGAACTTGTTGCTGCTACTTGTGAAGGCAACTGCCATTGACAAACAACAGAGCAGTATTTGCGTGCACTAATTTCTTTGCTGTGGAATGACAATTTGGGGGCGAGTAGAACAAAGCAATTATGCAAAGTGTTGTGCTTGGACAGTTGGGGAGCGGGTTCAATGGCAAAAACACACTAACAGGTGACTTGGTTTCATACATACTCAACCAAGTATGCATATTCGCCCGAGTCAAGACAACTTACAGTTCAATCGGTCAGATTTTGCTGTGTTTGACAGGCCCATGCTCAGATGGGTTCAAGGGGTTCGAGTGCAATATTTCCGTCTGATAAGATTGAATAAGACAGCAAAATTAGAAAACAATAGAAACTAACACATGGAATTTTCAGGGAGACCTCATAAAATGGACGATTACCTGAGAGCAGAAAAACTGCAACTCGCTTTATAAAAAGCTGCGCATAGGTCTGTTTAAAACACGTGCTTAAAACAACACCGCAAATGATGCTATCCACACTGACTAGACATCAATATTAGACACGGAATCTTACCTCTGGGGTGTTTTTCTTGAACTCGCGGCTAAGTTCGACAAGTTTCTTTCTCGCGACTTCGCTGCCGTCTTGTCGAGAGGCGAGTTCTGTTGCAGTCGTGTCAAGTTCTCTCTGTAAACAAAAAAAATAGAACATGATCAGTGATTGGAGAATATCGTACAATGCTGGTGATTGGGGGAGAGAGTGTTGTGTGATTCTCTCGACTAAAATCACACAAGTGCTGTGATGGATAAAAACTGTTGAGGTTATCTGTATAGGAAAATATTGCTAGGATCAAGCAAGATTTTTGTTTTAGTTTTTCATGATACATTTTACTAGCATATATTGGGAAAAATGAACACAATTATTTATAGGCAATTACCGTACACATCAATTCAAAATCCCACTCCCTACCACAACCAAGTTGAGATCCTGACATCCAAACCATCGAAATTCCTATTACTAAAAACACACTGATTTAAAAAAACACTTATTAAGTTTGAACTTTTTAATCAATACTTTATTTACATGTAAGAAAAGTCCATAACACTTGCACATTAGATACACAATATGTTACAGGTAAGAAGACACAAGCTCCTCTCAGCTGAGACCCCCACCAGCCTCATGCCTACATCTCTGATCTCTTTTTCTTATGATGTGCTTTCTTCTCTAAACATATACAGCTGCGATCCGCACTAGATCAATAGAGATCAATCACGCAACAGCCGTCTTTACCAGCACAAAAACTGCACTGCGGCTGCCAAATCGAGTGTTTACACAGTGCTATGATTGGCAAAACATCTATAGAGATCAATGGATGACGCAGCGGTAGATAAAACACAGTAAGACGCCACGAGAAATCAAAGTCCCACCACCGCATCAAACCTGACAGATGCTGGGAACGCAATGTGGGGCAACAACACATGGACTGCGACGAAGCTGTATGCACACTACAGAAGACTACAGCAGAACCTACAATTTGTACCACCTTTATACAGAGACCCCCTCGATATAAAGACCACTTATCGCAGTCCCAAGCGTTCATTAATTTCCACAAAGAGATGAGCTCTCTATTGAGACCACTTGAGGTCAGTTCCCCAGGTGGTTTCGACAGCGAAGTTCTACTGTACACTATTTGTACGTTATTAGCTCGAAATTTGTATAAACCACCACCAGTTCATCAATCATTATTTGCTTACTCAAAACCCCATAATCCACTGAAGACAACGTCCAGTTTGGGTCATAAACACACATATCATGGTCAACTGTAGCTTATTTTAGGCTAATCTACACTAGAACAGAAGCATCAATGACTAACACGCCAATAAAGGCGTACTAATCAATCATCAAAAATACTACAAAGATATAAGCAGTACCCGATTTCGTGCAGTAATGCACTACGCTACAAAGAAAACCAGTAGCAATGTACAGCAGAAACGACGATGCCGTATTCTCGGTTTAAAAAAGCTTGCGAACTGCTGGAGACACCGCGTCGGAGGCAGCACATCAATGAGGTCGATGGAGGGAGCACGGTGACTCGGTTCACCTGCCAATAACCATCTCGTCACAACACGCAGAAAAAACACGCGCGGCATTCCCAGCCCCGCAGTGTGTTGTACAGTGCAGCTACGGATCGGGGCAGTTGATTTGCTGGGATTGGTAAGAGTTTATCAGAAGAAGGTAAAACCTATTTGATTCTGTGATTGTGGTCCAGTGACAGAGGGTGTTACATTGTGTGAAATTGAAATTGAAATGAAATTTTGAATTGAAATGGAATTGAAATCACTACTAAGTGATTATTAGGAGTTTCTTACATGTATGAACAACCATTCTAAAGGCCAGCTTTTGTAGACAGATTGATGCAAGCATCAGGAGTAAAGAAATGGCAATGTAAGCGCACATTCATGTATTTAAACAGAGCCACCTTTTAGTGTAACAGCCAAATGACTCTTACATGGTTGCATATGGAAATTGGGAACTATACATATATGTACAGTAGAACCTCTCTATTAGGACCACCTTTGGGACTAGTGTTAGGTGGTCTCAATGGAGAGGTGGTCTGTATACAGAGGTTCATTTTGGTGGCTTTATGAAGGTTTGGAAACGTGAAAAATGGTCTTATCATAGAGCGGGTCTCAATAGAGAGGTGGTTTTGGTCTTGGAGGTTCCACTGTACTATACTATACAGCAGCATTGCTAACACAACTACCAAGTTGCATTTCACACAATGTAACACCGTCTGTTATTGGACCGCAATCGCAGGATCAATATTTAGGTATCGATGGGGTTGAGTTTCCCAGCAGGACACGCACCATGGTGTAACTGGAGGAAGCCGCCACCTCACATGTCAGACTACATCTCAACTCAGCTACCGAGTAACAGGTTGAACAGGCAAAAAACATCCGTCAGCTATTGATCTAAATCCGACACTCCACACGAAGCTCCATTGGGTTTGATCACAGTAACGCAACAAATGGACCCCCAATGGGGTTAAAATTAACATGGATGTTCTCTGATCTGTGTCAATTGGCATACTTGATTTTGTATCCTTGGTAACACAACATTTTCAAATGCTTATATGTACAAAATAAGAGTACATTTTAAAAAGCGACTTGGGAACTTTTTCAAATGGCTTGAAGAGAGTAAGGACGAATTATTTGCAGACCCCGTGTGTGGGCTTGGTGATAAGGTTTGATCTGAGGAGCATTCCGTGGTGAGGAGAGGTGTTGCGTGAAATATGTGTGTGATTGGGAAGCCAGTCTCTAGCTTTACCAGGCATCAGATGGCGTCCTTTTTTGAGTAGTAACACAGATGTGATTGGGCTCTATGGATAAGAATGATAAGTGGTGGTGACGTAATGTCTGAGGATCGGGAGCTGTACACTTTATAATAATCAAATCAAAGAAGCTCAAATCGGTTTGATAATATACATGTACACAGTTATTGAACCTTCTATTCCATATGTTATCGTATTGTCACAAGGTTAAAGCCCACGAGCCTATAGTTGAAAAAATGATTGTTTGATTCATCTTGAATGAGAAAGTATTCATTCAAACTATACATCTGTGGCAACTAGCTGTGAATTGACAGCAATCTACTATGATTCATCTATATAGACCACTATGAATATCATTGAAAGAAGAAAAATGTTCAAAACCAATTAAGCAAATATATCAAAACTCGATGATGTGATCGGTGAAGAAATCTATGAAAGCCCCAACTTCAATGTCAACTTCTTTTTGAGAACCCACCAGACTCTTTTTATTGATGTCAACTGAAGATTTATTTCCAATAAAGGCTCCCGACGGAATCTATCACTTGCCAATAGAGTCCTGGGCAGCTTCAAGGTCCGCCACTTTCTCTATTAAGGCTAAAGTTAACCCTTACTACATCACACAATTTCATGCTTTTATCATGTTGGCCTCAGTTAATTCTTAAAGTTTTATTTCACATTATATCACAAGAAATATAGGGTCGATTTTTGAAATCGCAAAGTTTGTAACACATAATCCAACATTATTTAACTTTTTTTTTAAAGACTTCTTGTATCTTATCATGTATGGACTAGGCATTATAATTCTGTTGTCTATCCTCAGATAGCTTCCCTCCCGCCAATACTTGCACCATCGTGGACAATAATGAGCATCAAGTTCAAATGATGCAGTTTCTGTCCGATGCCATCTGAATTTGGGAGCTTCGATAGGAAACTAACAAGTTTACATTATTCATTCACCATCTCTACATTATTTCCTATAGATTTAAGAGTTGAGGTGTAATTAAGTGAGGAGGCTGGGCTATCTGCAGCAGCATCTATACATCTGATCAATCACTCCTCCAAGGTCACAACACACGCCTCCCAAAGGTCGCCAATAAATTTCCCTGATTGAACACTTCATAGGCACGTCTAGCTGTCTGCAGTTTCAAACAGATTTGTCTATTTCATCTTTTGTAAAATGAAAATGCACATTATCACTTCATTGACACTGATACACCTGCCCTTTTCATACAGACTCTGCATTTTGGTGTGTAATGAAAAAAATAATGGTAATTGAGCAATCTTTGGTGTTCAAAATATTCCATTACATTTGAACTTTGTCCTCTTTTGGTAGTGGAAAAAACAAACTGATTGCACAATCAGTGATTAGCAAAAATATAAAAGCAAAAATAAAATCTTGCAATTAGATTGACTATACTGATCAAATTCAAATTATCTCATTCACTGAACTAGCAGCCCACAGCTTCATCAGTCTCTCCCAATACCGCGCTCTACAACAATCATAAACTGTAAAAAGTTCACACTATAAACCCCCAAGACGTCCAAAAGTAGCAAAACTCTTCCTCATCACTATACCGACAGCTCACATCTCCATCATCAGCAGTCGATTTACGAGCGCAGTGGCAGCCATCTTTACTTAACACGGTGGCGGCGGCCATCTTTACTTACTCGCAGGCGAGGCGGCCATTATTATCGGCAGGTCCCACGATCACGATACATAACCATTACGGTGCACCGCAGCAGCAGCCGCGCGCTGATCAAATATTAATACACACATGTGGGGATCATACGCTACAGATGCAAATCTATCACTCCCGGTACAGAGGAGGCAGCCGCGCATGTGCCTCGGTTTGGGAGTTTATCGGCCCTTCTCAATATACATGTACATATGCTTATGTTTTACTGTCCATGGATGTTCATCTTTTAACTGACCCTATTGCCAAACAATTTTTTCAAAGTTTAGCGTACAATGCACAGTATTGCCATATTGTACATCTCGTAAAATGCCCAGTTTGTTGTTATAATTTCAGTAGTCAGGTGGTAACAAGTATCACTTTCATTTCAGGTGAGTGAAAAGAGTCCACTATAGTTGATCAGAACCGGACTGTTCCGTCTCTGGTGCGATGTTTTGATGCTACATCCCCTCTGTTCAGCGATTTCCAGCACGCAGCAGATCGCTTTGTTTCCCCAGGGGCATGCCATTGATACCTGGATGTGTCGTGGGCTGTGATTGGCTCACATTTCTCCCAGTAAGATGCTGTATCCGGCAACACTACGCCACTTCCTGACACGGAGACTGCTCATTCTTGGAATACAACATACAGCTAGATGCCTGCTGGGATGGTGCATAGAAAAGAGAGTCGACTATGAAGTGATAGCAATGGGCAAGTATTGTCATCAAACATGCAGGCCATGAATGGCATCTGTAGCTGTCATTCTATATAAGCCAAATACATACACTACGCATCTTATGGATGCTCGTTTTGATTCCTTTTCACAATAAGCAACGTTATATGTAACGATATTCCCATTAGTATTGCTTAAAGCAAGTCATATTCTTTACTAATGGAAAACATGATAAAAGAAGGCACACAATGCATTTTTAGCAGAAATACTCCGCTGGCTTGATTCTTTTACCAAGATGGACAAATCACTGATTTAGCCCTCGATCTACCAAACTCATCAGAAAAAGCTTGCCTCTGAAAGGTTCTCAATGGAGAGATTTCAAAACAGTCATCAAATTAGTGATTTCTAAAAAGTGGTGACATTCTCGAAAATTTGCAAACCGTCACATTTCTAAGGCTGCAAAGCCGGGGTCGGCGAATTCATTCCTATTGAATGGGGCGTAGATGGGAGAGATGATTGATGAAAATCGCGCTAATAAGCAATGACCGGCCAAAGTCTCAATTCATACTCCGTCCGCAAGTTCATCTGATTTATCACAAAAATCAGTTGGCCGCTGTCAAAAGCGATTCATCTGCGCGAACAATATGAGATATTTAGGCGCATTGAGAGAGAGCTGTTTATCACAAAGCTGTCAAATCGGGCTTTGTGCGCGACATATAGGAAATATCAAATTGCTTTCAACATCACCGGTCGGCAGCTTACACTGTGGTCAGTTAATGGGAGATTCGCCGCCAATTATCGATGTCTGATTTCTATGGCGAGGCCTTGCTGCTGAGATGGCTTAAGAGAGTCATTGAGGCAGAAAGAACGTCTTAATGGACAGCACAGGCTTTTTACTTTTCAATAGTGAGGTGGTCGAAGGTCAACATTGGCACCTCAATAATACTGACGATGGGAGACTCAGGTAGATAGCATTGTGAGGGTAGCGGCCACTTTACAGACACGGTTATGACGGGGTCTTGATGGTGCTGCTTTGGTTTAAACATATTTCGTTGACATTTGTATTATGAAAAACTTATATGAAAAACTTATATTAGGTAACTAGCCTCTAATATGCAATTTAAAGGCAGTTATTTTAATGGTGGCTTCTGTAATAGTCATATGAACATAGCATTGTGATCTTAATGAAGATTTGTACAATGCAACCTGATCACTATTGGTTCAGTATTGATCACTAATCTAGCATCATAAGGCATTGTCACAGCATGGGATTTTCGTCCATATTTCCCAAGATTACCAGCTTTTCATAGACTACATATTACACTGTTGTTTCACAACATAATAAGGTGGTCACTTTAATAAACTGGTGTTAACCTTAAACAGATAATCGCACTGTCCTTGTCCTATTCTAAAACATATATATTCTCATATTGTTATCTCTATTATTCATGTCTAAATGTAAATCTAACCAAGACACTATCTATCCATTAGTGAGAAGATTGAAAACCACCATATGATGCTGCTGCCGGCACGTTAATATTGCTAAACCAATACGCGTCTTATTCAATGAAATCAATACATTGCGTGGCTGTCTCCCCTGGAGTCCCTGATATTACACACGATTGTGCCGTGTAATAATGATGGTCGCAGCATTCCTTCCCTTCATATGAGGGACTTATGAGACCCCCAACTATTCCAATATCTGTCGGCAGTTCAATAGAAACGGCGATTCCCACGACAACCGCATCAAATTCATCAATATTCACTGATCGTTTGATGACTGGTGCATATCAGGGCACAGACAAAGGGCTTCAACTATATGCTAATGTCGCGGCTGCCGAGGACAAATTCCTGTTTGTAGAAGTGGTGGTCACTTGTATAGGTTAGATTCAGCTCCAATACAACAAAACTTTGATATTTATAAACAGTGTTCTTTTTTAAAATATATACATAGTTGTTTTCAATGTAAAACTCTCTTCGTTTGTGATAAACCAGTGGGTTTTAAGTTGAATTTTAGTCAATTTTTAGAGGTTTGGATTGTTCATATCACCAGGCATTCAGATAAGGATCACAATAGCGCTTTTACCAATTAAAGCATTGGCGCTTTTACAGATATAATTTTCATACAATGCACTAGATGACAAAACAACACATTAATAAACTAGTCAATTATTTCATAGGTGATCTCCATTCATGAGTTCACATTACGGGCACAAAAACAGTGCAATACGAAGGGGGCTTTAATACGACAGATGAATCCCCGAGTGACCCGCGCCAAATTTATCAATAATTGCGGTGGGATCGATTGTTGGACAAATGTCATTATTGCGTTGCTGTACACTTGATCGATGTGTTCTAAACGTTGCAATAAAAGGCCGACTGATGCCTTATTGATATGCGGCGGATAAAATCAATAACCATCTATAATGTATTGGCGAAATTGAGAGGCGCTAATGTTCGTACAAAGCCCAATCGAACACGGATAATGAATAATCTATTGGAGCGACAACGCTGTCAATATGCGATATTAATTCAACGTTAATGTCCGCATATGTAGGGGTATGGCAATCAGTTATACGTGCTGGTAGGACGATATTATTATTTTGAGCAAAGTGCGAATGTTGAACCTTGTCCAATGTAGTCCGTACTTTGTTGTCTTATTTCTTCAGAATAACTTAAAAAATATAAATTTGTCATTTGACAAGAGTTTTCCTTCAAGTTGTATAGCTACATCCCCAGGCTCCGCTGGATTCAAACCCACAACCACAACCAAAGTGGCATCCAATCACCAATGCACTGACAGTCTGCATGCACTCTGTCTGCAATTTTATAGAAATCACTTATTTGGCTTGAGAAATGATACCTCCAATCAATTTCAAAGGCCGTACAGTATTAATTTCCAAACCTCCCTGCCCCCAAATAGAATAGTCAGCCATTTAATCGCTGTCCTCAAAGCAGCTGATTATTTTACACACCAAAGTGCTTCAGTAGTAAATGAAGCCTGCTACTGCACCCTACAATGAAGCCTAAAATGGGCTCAAATTTAACACAATGGATACATCTAATGTTCCAGTAGATGAGACAACGATCTTGGTACACATTCGCTTATTTAGGCTCGATTCAAGTCTGCAGCTGACTTTGAAAGGGTCAAACCACCAGATGACTTTGAAAGGGTTAAACCAGCAGCTGACTATGCAAATTGTCACTTGTTCCTTCTTCTCTGATTCATTGAGCAGACGTGATAAAATATGGGCAAATCGTTGATTTACGGCTGGCCGGATGAAGCCACGATGAGACGACACACGGAGCCTCAAATCCATCACAACAGGGGCATGCAAATGAGGCATGGACAATGGACGGAGTGGAGACGGACGGAAATCACAGCTTCTTCAATACAATGTGGTAGCTTCATGATTGAGACCAACTCGACAAAGAGAAGAGATGACCTCTATATGACTATTTTTCAAGGTCCAAAGTGTCTCAAAACAAGATTTAAAGCGCCATATGGTAACCTACGATTGAGACAAACTCTACATGAGAGATGATCTCTAGAAGACTATTTTTCATGGCTGCCATTGCTCATATAAAGAGACCACTTCCTTATAATTGACAGCAGGTGGCCAGGCCCATAATGGTCTATACCAAGAGGTTCTACTGTACCTATCTTATTGCGATAGACTTTAATGAAGTTGTCAAATGACAGACTATGTTTTGAAAAATACAAAATCACCAGCCCTCGAACAAACATTGAATGAACATGGAAAAATGGTCATTTTTTGCTTCACGCCATGAGTTCAATAAATATTTCATCATGCAGCCATTGGGGAGTGTGTCATTATGCAGATGAGAGCAGACAAAGAGACTGGTGACAGAGAACACAGCGGGAGTGAGGGCAGAAATCACAGCGAGGGATCAATATGCAGTATGGACGGAGGGCAGATGGTCCACAAAGTGGAACATCAAGGGATAGAACCTTTTCATGCACGTCCGATGTTCTGTAAACATTTAATACTGGAAAACATCTTAGCCGTGTAGCGCAAGTCATAAGACAGTCAAAATGGATTGTTTTGGAGCATAGAAGTTCACAGGTAGCGTCAGTTTTGTATACATTCTAGGTTCTGGATTAGTTTTGTCCAATGAAGAACAGCTATATGGAGAGGCAACCACATTCTCGCTATTCATTCCTACTGAGGAATGGATGGCTGAATCTCACATGCAAACCTCCTATTTCACAGACACTGCCCCGCCTGCACAAAGACAAAGCCGGCAATTAAGATATTAGCGGAGACGGCTGGTGACAGAGGAACCGTGATTTACCCACTGTTTGTCAGTGTGTGCACAAAAGACATGTAAATGCCCAGGCCTGAGTCTCTGGGGAGAGCAGGGGTGGGGTGGGGGTGGAGGGAGTCAATCACTACCATACAGTACATCTGCACCTCCAGATCCCTGCACATCTGTCTGTGCAGGAATAGAAGTGCATGATGGTACAATCCTAATATGGTGATTTCAGCAAGGTGTTCATATTTGGTTTAGGTTGTCAAAGTAGGGATGGTTATGCTGTTAGTGAAGATGGTCCTTTTAGAGTTATGAGTTAGCATTTAACAGAAGTATTGGTTGATATGCAGGACACTTATGTGAGAGTTCGCATTTCTCAATACATGTAGTCATACTGGAGACTTCTATGGGATGAGCGGATTGCTCATATTTGAGAAGCTGTACTTCCAATAAGGATGATCATATCAGCAGGAATGCACAATTAGTACCCAATCAAAGGTGAGGTTGTCACATCATTTTGCTGTGTACTAAACCTGACCATTAACATTAAAGCAGTAGGCAGCTTCAACATGATAATCTTTAAAGGATTGAATACAAATGTTCAAAGTCAGCAGCAAATATGCAAATGAGCTCTTTTGATTGGTTGCAGGCACCAGTAGCATTATTGATTCACTGTGGGATCCATCAATGACACAATAGACTGTGGGGTGGCAATTGGTCAAGTTGAAGAGTTTGTACCAGGGAGCTGGTTAAGTTAGCGAGTGGGTCCTGTTAGAGAGGTCCTTCTGTTCGGGGTGGGTGGGTGACGTACAAGCCCGGACCAGCCCCCGTCAGCCAGCCGCTGTCTTTGTCTGGTCATCACTGCTCACTCAGCCGCAAAATTACAATATCTTCTGAATAATGAGGAGGCTGGGGCAATCATAGCATTAATCGCTCGCAAAAACACGCTCACATAAACTGTGTTTTCATGATGTCGTCTTAATAGATAGTGATTATTTGCAAAAGTATATTTTGGTTATTCTTGTCCATACACTTTTCAAACATTCCATGATGATCGGACAAGTGTAATTTAGTTGCATAGTTTTCCATGTCGTCCAACAGTAAATAATCATGAATATATGACACAAGACAGGACATTATGAGAAAATGTGTCAGACCTTCATAAAGCTTTCTCAGTTGGAAAGATAATGGACTCACCCTTATAAAATAATACATGCAATAAGTTTGGAAGTAATCCGCTAATTCACATTAGACAGGATCATTACAACTACAGTACTCTGCCTTGCCAACTGTGATATCAGAGGTACTTTCAAATCCGATCCAATGAGATGTAATAATGCAGCTTCCCTGGTAATTAAATAGCCTACCCAGATGCAGCTCAATGCTGGAGACTAGCAGCTCTCACACTAATGACAAAGCCTTAGAAAAACAAGGCTGGATCACTTCGCAGATGCATCATGATATTGAATGAATGAGTGTTTCCAATTCGTATGATAATCAGCTTCCAAAACAGATGAACAGCAATATCACTGAGATAGCGTGAATCGGAAACACATCTTGCTAAATTTG
The DNA here is from genome assembly GCA_019095985.1 of Streblospio benedicti. Taxonomy (NCBI): domain Eukaryota; kingdom Metazoa; phylum Annelida; class Polychaeta; order Spionida; family Spionidae; genus Streblospio; species Streblospio benedicti. The sequence goes on from CM032660.1 coordinate 7,722,788, forward strand.
AGCTTATTATAGGCTATATTTTAGTCTGCAGTAGTTGGCATTGATGATTGATTCAGGGAGTAAAGGGTTAAGACAAGCAACAGAGCGGTTTTGGGCTGAACTGAAGATGGGTTCAATCTTTGTGGTAGGAGAGTGTGGCTGATTGAACCCGATTTCTTTTGAACATAATAAATAAATGTCAAAACCAACATTGCGCTGCTGAAAGGATGAATAAAAGTTGCCGAACATTAAACACCTACAAAAATGTCTATTCAGGCGCAAAAATTGTCCCTATGCCTCTCCCAGAACGCTTTAAAAAAGCAACGAATATACAAAATAGACTTCTCACGGATTAAACACTGACAAAACGGACTATTTAAGCAGAAAACGATGCGGTCGAATCGGCGAATGCGATACCCACATCTTCTTTGTACCGGCCGACCTTGATCACAAGAAAAAGGTCCATCGTTTTCAGCAAATCGCTTTAGAAATCAAAGGTACACAATAATAACATGGCCTCCTCCGGCTATTCTCCTCTATACACCATTTTACTTGCATTCCCCAATACAGGGCAAATCAAGCGCTTAATGAAACGCAGACGTCTTTTCAAAGAATTCGTTTGGCTAAAAAAATAGGAAACATTATTAGGACGTTTGTAAGTTTGAGTGCAGACAGAAAGATACACTTGAACAAAATCTGTCAACTATCAAGAGAAAAAGATTAAAAGTAATCTATCATATAATGCAATGCACTATCTAAAAAGAACCCTTGACATTTTTTAAGAATATCTATCAAGTGTAAAGATTAAAACCAATGCAATAAATCAGCAAACGCTGATATTTAAAGAGAAGGAACTTTCAAATGTGGATTGTTTATAAAACAACACCTCCATAAATGTCATTGAGACAGAAAGCAGACACAGCTACACATCTCTCTATTAAATAAAACAACTTGTTTTATAGTCTCTTGTTTTTACCGATGAAATTTGAATACCAATAGTTCAAGCGCACTTTATTCTCTTGTTGTGATCACCGGCGCAACAGATTCAATGGGAAGTCACATTTAAGTCAGAATTGTTGCAAAAGCAATTGCCATAAATGTCATTTGTTACAGAAAGCAGGCGACACGAACAGATGCTGGGTACAAACAGAGCAAACGAAGCTTTCTGCTCAAGACACGGGGTCATCGTGGCAGCTGACACAACGACCCCAGCCAATCTCACAGTCAGACAACGTCTTGAATTTGCTCCCTGCATGTCGTTTTTTTTACATGCGACTGTCAATAGTTTTTGCCACTGTGGTGGAATTTAGCATCAAAAATTGTGAGCACTTGCGTAGTACCTTGGTTTGTTATGTTTTGCCATCAGACAAACGGACTTGTAATTAGCTATAATCATGGAAATTGTTCTCCTGTCACAAAAACATTTGAACCGTTTGTCAACTTTCTCCTCGTTCCTGTTGGACATTGTAGGTACAAAGACGATGTTGTAAACATCCCCTATTTAGCAAACATCTGGGAAAACATCCAACACAAATCTCACAGCATCAGCCCTTTCAATTGCAACAACAACACTTGATTTGCAAAGCTCTGAAATGTGATCTACCAAACAATCCTCTAAAAACACTCGCGATTTTGCGTAAATTTGTCCCCATTCAGACAATGTCCGCTACCATCGTGTGAGCCCCCAAGCAGCATTTCCAAACGCCACCTGATTTCAAAAAATGAACTTATCGAAAAGAAATTGACGCATTTTGCAAATTATAAAGTGTTGTGCTTTATAAAGGTGCATTGATTTTGGGTCCATGTTATCAGCACCATGATTTGTCTGCGATTAGCCCACATTGAACCCCAGGTTCCGTTACACTTTAATACGTTTTTGCCGCGTCGCATAATGTTATCAGCCGACGGTGATTGCCAAAGATTTAGTGGTAAACACCGAACCAATGAATTTACTTTTGTTAAGCAAACATTTGATTTCTTTCATAAGCTCTCGCCATATTGATGTGTGCGTTTGATTTTCGTGCTATCAATCACCAAATCGAGTCCAGCCAAAAACACGCCGTTTTGCACGCAGCACAAAGGGAGGCAGGCAATATGTAAGTTAAACACAGTGGCTATGACGACGCAATATGTATTTACACACTTTTATCTCACGATGATCAAGTTCAGTTTCGAAGAATTTTAATTCAATCAATATAGAACTGAATCTACACAGTCTATGGTGCCTCTATCCCTGGGTAATTTCACTTTGCAATCGTCCTATCAAAACACACCTTATGATGCTGAACACATCTTAATGGCCATTTGGCTTTTAAGCAATAGCTGGCTAGTGCTTAACTTACATTTGGCAATCAAAATGGTAGATCCCATCTTCACATAATATCCTTGTATTCGTTCTTACGTCTTTAACCCTCAAGAATTCAGCACTTAAATATTCCAAAACAGCACCTTTTATGAACCCATTAGAAATCACTGTGTCTACCAATAACGTATTACCATCTATAACAGACAAAAAGACTGAATGCAGAACGTCGGGATTGATAGATGCAGCAGCAAGTGAAGCATCACATGCCCCGATCACAATCACTATAAGACACTGTCTTACAACAGTCTCCAACAAAGACCATCTCTGTGAACAGATCACTTCTATAGCGAGACCGTTTGTCATGGCCCCAACCTAAATAAAAAGACCACCATAAACTTCCTTAAAGAGTGCACTCCTCAATTGAGACGACTTTGAGGAAACCCCCATGGTAGTCTTAACAGAGAGTCTGTTCTGTACCGCGATCCTCCGACCACCAACCACCGGCCGATAATGTGCGATGACGATGGCGGGTGAAAGTGGGCGCCGTTTTTCCCATAAAGCGACAGATTGATCGAGGGAGCTGTCCAGTGAAGCGCGACACGGGCCATTGTGAGGACTGTCACCTTTACGCTGACAAATCGCCGGGCGGTGGGAGTGACTGGACGGTGAACTACCCACATCAGCAACATGAGAGGGGGCGCGCTGTACAGAACAACATCGCTATTGGGGAACAGAATTCAATATGAGATATCGATGATGAGGCACTGTGTGGTATTATCACACACACAGATGAACTTCTAGGTTTGCAATCATACTTTTGATCTTATGGAAAGAATGGATGGGATGCACAAGCATGATTGGTGAAAAACACTCATCATCATCACCCTCAAATGGGAAGATTGGCATCGTAGAACACTACTCGGACATGTTATACTGGATTTCAATGTATGTATCATGCTAAATACGCAAAACATAGAGCCAGCTTCCTGCCTACATTGCGAAGTATAAACACTGTACTGTGCTGTGTCCTCTCATGTGGGTTCCACTGTATCAAAGCTACCTCCAACCCCAACCTCATAAAGCCGTAACGAGTCATTGATTTTTATGTCACCGCCGAATCACTTTTTACAGAATTGGTTTGCCATCTTCTTCTTCTTGTTTAAAAGCTGCAGAGGACAATTTGCATATTTACGTCTGTGCTACAAAGACCCAGATCAAGATTTATGGGGTAATATGGGGCTGTATTCAAGCGTTCCTCCACAATACAGGTTTGTAAGCAAAAAACGAACATTCAATATTTATAATTCACGCAAGTCTAGCGATGGCTTAAAATCAGAGTATTGAATAATCACCTAAAAACCCAGATGCTTTTGTTCGATTTGATACTATATGCCAAGAAATTGGGCAAAAAAGTGATATTTATGGCTCATTAAAATGAAAGGTTCTATTAAGTAAATACATTCAATCATAAAACAAGCGAAGGCATCAGCATTGAATCTGCTGCTGATTACACTAAGTCTTTGTCTCGTTTGATGTATGAAGCTACAACTAAAACACGGGATATATGCAGCCCACATAAAACCACGCCAGATAGCAATTGAATTGACGACACATAAATGACATGTTTCACAGGATGTCAAAATAGAGCAGGATCGCATTACAACATCTTGTGCTTATGATGACGATGAATTCACAATGCTTATCTAAAGACACTGATTGCATATTGAAAAGTTATTGAAGAGTTCATAACGTGCATTGACATTTCAATAAGCTCTCGATTTTCATTTGCATTGCGAACAAGGAAGTTTTTTTTAATCTAGCAGAACCACTGCTTGATTCTTTTTTTCTTCTACGAATCATCATATCAATTCTGATGTTTTATGTTATGCAAACATGACTTGTATAATACAATACAAAAGAAAATAGATATTTGCCGAACTTTATCCAATTACGATATGAACATGATGCATCCCATTAGATATTCAAAGTTTGTGAATTGAAACCAAACGACAAACCAATGACAGAAAAAGAATGCAGCATCTAACACGAATGGGGATGAAATACGGTGATATCTTTTACACGTGGACACAAACTGACTTCAGTCGTATCAAATCCCGGAACAAAGCGTGATCGCGGCCGCGGTCTCAGCAATTATTCATGCCTCACGCCAGCAGATTATTATATTGAATCCTCGATGCTTTATACTCCCCTCTCTGTTCATCTAAATAACAGCCCTTTATGGTGTGTAACCGGAGAGTGAACTCTGGCAGCCAACATAGATATGGGGGCTCGAAGAAAATAGCATTCATCAATCCCGTCAATTGGTCAACTTTGTTTTGCAAAGTTTGGGTCTTTCTGATGTTCAAATCAGCGATATTGAGACAGCATTGTAACAATCACCTCTTTGAGAGCATAAAAGTATAAGGAAGTTGATCATCAGCTATATTAAAGACACGCATTCCTATAGGGATTGTTTTTATTTACAGAGATTCTGTGGGCAATCTCATATCTCCCGGCAACCGTGTTATAATTCATTGACGGTGCATGTTTTGCGTGTAACAATCCCTGTTCACAGGCTCCCGTATCAGTCAGGATTAATGTCCTTGCAAATGAAAACAAAAGATTACCATGGCAGCGCAAAAAAACACTCGTCTGCTGCTAATAATAACATGACCCGGATCGGTTCATTGATGCAGTGTTGGTCAAGTGGGCATGCTGGCTATTTGAACAGGCTGCCAATGTAAAGAAGATTTCAAGATTTCAAACAAACATACATTTTACAGTTCTTTATTTGCACCATGCTGATGTCAGTGTTTACATCAAGTGAGTCATGGCTCTCCTAAAAAAACTCAACTTATAGACAGCTTCATTTGGGAGATGGGGGTGGGGTGTTATTAGCCCAGGTAAGTCTGATAGCATTCTTCTATTACATACATAGTGCTGCATCATCACAAACAAGATCCAACCTTTTGACTCAACAAAAAAAGTTAAAATCACAATGACAGTTATGCTGGGCCTTCAGAATAGAGAAGATCGTCAACGCATGTTTCTTGAGCATCACTGTGGTTTTAGGCAGTTTGGAGGAAAAAACACCATATGTCGGTCTGACACCACAACACCCAGCAGTCAAGGTCACTATGTTCACAACCTCAAACAACACCACAGGCCTATATTGGCCACTTCTACAATGCCTCGTACCATCACAGGTGAAGTTTGTATCTAAAACGATACAAATGTATAAATATCTTTACTTTACATGTACCCCGTATGATTACAGAAGAGACATGGTTTGTGTACGTGGGTAGTGCGGGTTGTCTTTTTACTGACGCTCCTCTGTATTATGTGTTCACTGATAATGCATGTGTTTTGGGGGACTCTGTAATCAGGAAAAATGAAGGCATGAAAAAGTTAACTTGGTTGTTATAAAAATCGCTAGAAGGTAGTAGGTAGAAATTAACAGGGTGTCATTTGGGATGTCCTTGCATGTCGATTTCACACTTAGCTGGTAACTTCCTTCATTTGATGTCAAATGCAGGTATTTCTTAATTTACTTGGTTTGATTCTTTATCATGTTTATGATCATCATCTAAGAAATGTGTTACTAAAATTGATCTTTCATTTAACTGCTTCAAATTCATATTAAACAAAAGGATACCGACCAAACAACAACAAAAAATACCCAGTGATTGTATTATTCTTATTGAATTGATACAAAATACATTTCTATTCCTTCTCCAAACAAATAGCTCGATATGTAGTTGAAAAAGCAGCAGGAATCTTGTGCAACAAGTGCAAATGACATTACAGGCCGCTAATTAGGACAGTAATTACATTGTCTTAATTTGGGCTTCCTTACTGATGTGCAATATTGGCTGATTCTATGCATCCCAATTCGCAGTAACGGCACACAGCGTATATATAATCTTACTGCTAATTATTTGCTAAGTTTACAGGGCAAATATCTATTTAAGATTTGAAGTCAAGAGAAGAAATCTACGCCATATAAATGCAAGACTTATAATAAACTGTTGATTTAAGTTGGACGTTAATGTCGTGAACATTCAATACAAGCCATCATTCAGATTGCACAGACCAGAAAACATAGAAGTGCATGAAGTTAGAACATAGGATATCATTTTGCCATAATGTCTTTTCTTTTAGAGCATGTTTTATCTAATGTTGCAATAAAACCAAATAGAGCTCTTAGTTACAAGAAACACATTACTTCAGCCATAGAATTGGTTTTATCAATTCTCAAGTACTACACAGAACAACGCCAAGTGCATTTGCATCCTTTTTCTTACATTTGTTCGTTTTTAGTTACTTATTTGTATTACAACATATTCTGGTCCTAGCTTTTTATTTCACAAAAAAGAGTCAAATTTGGAGAAATCTTATTCATTTGTAAAATAGCAACTAAATATAAACATAATTGCTAAGTCAGCTTCAAAGATAACTTGGTCTTTAAGTTTAAAATAACACAAAAAAGTACTAAATGTGTTCTTTCTAATGAAGACAAGTAAAACGAAACATGATGATAAAATATAGAATAAAAAATCTACTTTAGCACAACCTTCTTTTTCTTCAAATGATTCAATTGAAAAGAGTGACAAAGACAAATGATTGGATATTAGACAGAGAATTGATTGAAAATTGTTGAACTGTGCAACGTACATATCAATCAAACCCATATGGACAGAAAATGGACTGCAAACCTGGTTCTCAACAAAACCAAAACAAACATATCACTGTTTATACATCAAAATTCCAGCTCACAAAATATTGAACATCACAAAAGCATCTCACTCAGAGACACTTCAAGAATGGCAAAAATCCAAATTAGCATATATAACTTCAAATTTTAAGAAAATAAACAACAATGTGCACAAAATGTCCACAAATAAGTCATACGTACTCACCGACACACAAAAATCACGTCACAAAAAATGCAATCCACATTGCTATCCACCAAAATCGAATATCATCAACAACAACAGACAAAAACCAAGGCAAGTAAACCCTTGTGATCACCGAGGAGCTACCTCGTCGTTGTTGCCTGTAGGGTAAAAATCGCGTGGAATGGCATCCTTCTCCTCACAACACACTGGAGAAAAGCGCATCTACTCACCGACACAGTAAGAGGGAGGTGATTAATCCTCCGCCGTATAAGGCTGCCTCCTTCCTCTGCGCTGTAAGACTCAGCTTCGGCCTCCGCCGCCGCGGCTCAGCTGAGTGTAGATCACTATTGGCATGAGCAACTCAGCAACAGGTTGCCGACGACGATGCCGCCGATGCTACTGTTCGATCAGATACTTTTTTCCCTGCAGCGGTTGTCGTTGTTGTCAAAGGATGGGGCTGTTTATGGGATGGGGGCTCGTAGAAGATGTCTTTTTTTTTCTTCTTCTTCTGAATTGCCACTGCTGTTTTGTATCTGATGTTCTGGTGTTTTGATGTTTAGTGTCACTGTTCAATTGGGTATATGGTAAAAATGCTGATTCGGAGATCAAGTGGTTATTTTAGGCAAACTCTGCTACTGTGTGCCTTATCATTAGCAAAACGTCAAGTTTTGCCTACAGTGGACCATCAATTTCCAATATTGTCCCATCAAATATTTCTCCAGCATCCACACCAAGGCCAATCACATTGATGAGGTGCGTATTTACTTGGGGTGCGGGTTGTTTATATTCAAAGATTGATTCTCCGTCTCATTTGTCATCAGATAATCACTCAATCACAAGGTATTGATATTCCAATCCACACAACTGTTTAGTTAATACGATCAGTCGATCAATGTAGAAACCCAATATGCCAAACAAGATTTCAAAAAATCAATGATAACTTTTGCATCTAACAATCCAATATCAATGTTCACAATCGATAACTATCCATCAATAATAGGTTTTCAAAAACCTAATTGAATTCTTGTTCTTTTTAATCCATCATCACCAATTTCTCCAAGAAAACAAACCAAAATTACACACTGTGTAACATTCAAAGTCAACAACTTGCAAAGTTGATCCAATCAACTTGTGTTATTTTTGCGCTGGCTGCGCTGTGTCATCTAACAACAACAACAGCATGCGTGTGCTAATCCTCAATGTCCGCAGATCGATGCCGTTCTGTGCTACGTTACAGCTCTGCGAGATGCTGCTGTAGTGTGCCGTGAGCGTAGTCGTTCCTCCGCTATATGAACAACACAACAGTCTGAACTAGGACGGTGGCAGCCACCAGTTGCTACTGCTACTGCTGCTGCTGCTGCTGCTGAGACTGATCAGTGACAGCAACATCGATGAGGAAACTACCTATCACCAAATGACGGCGGCCGCCGCGCAACCTAGACTCACACCAACGTGGCCGCTGTGGGCACCTCCTGCCTGCACTCACCCATCTCTTTGCCTTGTTGGTTGTCGCAGCAAGAGGCACGCAGTGGACATGTTATAACATTGCAGCAGGGTAACTGAAGTGGTGGTCTTAGGATGTTGTCACTGCTGCGGTTTTGTAAAGTTTTAAATTTTTCGTGACTTTAGATTAAGAAACAACGCTAGGTTTCGTCACATGATGACGGTACAGTGGCCAATTGCATGGTGGTTTTTTCGGATGCTGTCTCGGTTTTTAGTTTTAGTTTGTAAGTGCTTATTATCATAACACGCACTTCTATTTCAATATTGCTCTCGATGCGACATGATATAAAGTGGTTTTGGCTTTAGGATGTTTCATTTTTTTATGTGTGTTGTTATAAGATACAAGATTTAAAATTAAGTATCAATGTAAATATTGTTTGTGTGATGATCAAGTGTAAAGCTGTTACTTTCTGTTACATGTTGTTGGATTGCTTACAATCGATGATGCTGCAAAGTTACAAACCTAATGACAAATCATACACTAAATGCTCTATCTCTCATACAATCATCACACCACAGATGCTACAAAACCTGTTCTTATATCACAATGTTTAAAGTTTGTCGAACAAGTTTTCACTGCAATGTGTCTGATTAAGATATCACAACAGACGTGTATCTAGCAAAGTGATGCCTAAACACATACAGATTTTACAGCTTCCATAGCATGTATACCTGCTCCTCGCTGTGTGCTTATCAATGACAATGGTTAACAGACTGTTACTGAGAGTGCCTACTTACACAATAGATATGTGTACACGCGCGTGAGCATTGGACGCATTGAGCTTCATCTGTCGGTTTCTAAAGCTGGGAAAACTACAAAGTGTGTCTCAGGTTTAGTCATTCTGCTACCCATACGTTCAGTCGACTTTACATTTAACATCAGATCATTGGCATCCTTGTTTTCGCATCGTATTGTCTTTCTCAACTCCCTAAGAAGCATACAGCACATCAGTGCTCACTCCCTATTCATTGTCTATTTAAAATTGAAGGTGCCTATGGCGCCATATACAACCTATCAGCGATGTCTTCTCTCAAAACCTACCATCATCATACCCGAGCAGCCCTCGAACCCGCAATGTTTTCATCACAAGTCACCCACAGAAGCACACAAATTGCTGGGTCCATTGTTCTCCAGTAGCTTAATTACTGTATAACTCTCTGTGATTTGGTAATTGCAATAAGGGGCGGCGGCCATGTTGGTTTTTGACAGGGGAGGCGGCGAGGCGTGAAATCTCGCGTTCACTCATCCATGCCGAGAATGCTAATTACAATTGGTCGATCATTATGGTGTTCCTAATTGGAGCGATTCATCATTCACTTTGATAGCAGCAGCAATCAACACAAAGTTCTCTTTGTTTTTCTCACGATTCAATAGAATGTGACTTCTGCAAGGTGATTAAAATTCAGGTTTTGAATCCTCATGTTAACATGATATTGCAGTTAGTAAGAACACGCAACAACATGCAGTTTTAGTTATATGTTCTAAATCTAACAATGAATCTTCAACATACACTTGGACCAGTTCCACATATATGGAATAGAGTTGGAAAAAAATCAAGAATTAGGAGTTAATGACCGAGTCCCAAATCTTACAGTAGAACCTCAAATTAGGACAACCTCTATATTAAGAACATTTCTTCCAGTCCCCATTCTTTATAACCCAGCGATCACAAACACCCATAAGACGTTTTGAGACTATTTGAGGTTAGACCCATGCAGCAACAGCAGCAGCAGCAGAAGTGGCAGCAGCAGCAGCAGCAGCAGCAGCAGCAGCAGCAGCAGCAGCAGCAGCAGCAGCAGCAGCAGCAGCAGAGACACCAGCAGAAGCGGCAACAGCAGCAGCAACATCAGCAGCAGCAGCATCAGCCCCTTTGTCCCTCTGTGCGCACCTCACACCCGGCCAACACAACAGGTCCTCTCCTCATAATGAGGCTCATCAATATTGACCACAATGAGATTGCAGCAGCATTATTTGAAACTATAGCTGCTGTTGCTGCTGTTGATGCGTCTTTGACCACAGCAACATTCGGAAATGCTCATGTAGCTAACTGTACATAAATCAATGAGAGTAATAACTCTTAAACCTGCTAAACATCTAGAGCAGTAATAATTGCTTACTTAAGGCCCACGGCCAAACATAGTTCCAATCAACTATATGGCGATGTCAATGTAAATAGCCGCCCTTATAAACGCCCACAAGATCACACGTTACAGCTCATAGGCTTGCTTGCTTGTATGTGAATGTTTTGAATATAAGCATACAATTCCAAAAGATGACAGTAGTACCTACGATTAAGACCACCTCTAAAATAAGATCGTTTCCCACTGTCCCCACCCTTTATACAGAGAACTTCCATAAAGAGACCACCTGTATATGGAGACTATTTGAGGTCATTGTCTTAAAAGGTCTGCTCCACATGAGCATAGCAGGTTCCAACGTCCTGCGCTGTTCGTGTTTCACGTGGACGACGTCCCAGTCCCATCACGACTCACGGTGGACTGATTGATGTGCCATCAATATTGAGTAGTCGCAGCACTAGGGGAGCAGGTGTCTTTGTCTTTGTTCACCAGCCCCAATATTGCTGCTGCTCCTGCTGCTGCTACTTCGATCACACAATTGCCTCTTCATGGGCATATTATTACCCTAAATGTTCGTCGTAGCAAAACCCCACGGGCTTTTAGATTGAATTTTTGATCAAATTAGGGTTATTAGGGTCTATTAGATGGAGTTGGTACTTGCATTGACATCTCATTCAATAGTTTTCACATTTAACTTCACGAGAGCATAAGCACTTGGAGTCTTTGATGGGTGTGACGTTGCACATATGCATCATTCAAAACACACTATGCATGGGTGAACAAGGCCTTTTTGACATTTAATTATTCCTCTCTCTCTCTGCTCTATCAACTTCGTTCCTACAACTACATTGATATAGCTGGAGTCACTAAGCTCCTATTAACTACTACATCAAGTAGCCCTCACAGAACTCAACACAGGACTCAATCTCATGACCCAGTATTTCTGAAACCAGAATGATACCATCACCTAAAGCAGAGAGCCTTTGCGATCAAGAGGGACGATGCTATGAGGAGCAGTTGGCCGTGTGAACACATTGACCCACATTATCCCCAATATCACCACGGTGGACGTACTAGAACAATAGCAGGACTTTGATCGTGGCCTCTGGTGGAAAGCTGAAGGCTGATTGTCAATAATGTAGGTCTGGTGGTCAGGATTTACAGCTTGTTACATACTAAACAAGATACCCATCTGATATACAGGGGAAACTCCAATGGAGACAGCCTCTATAAGGACAACCTTTATAAAGACACTCCATTGAAGACACTATAAAAACAACCTTTATAAAGACACTCCAGGAGACAGCCTCTATAAAGAGACTCCAATGAAACAACCTCTATAAAAACCCTCCAATGAAGACAGCCTTTATTCACAGACCACCTCAAGAGTGGGATCACCATAGCAAGACCTGTCTGAGCCTCCAGTTGATATGTTCGCTGTTTTGTGGACGACGACTCAACCAGTAGCAACCTGTCGCCCCGCAGCAGCCAATATCCGGTGGCTGCATCATCAATATTCGGTTCGGGCTGCGATCAATACTGTCGCCTCCTCCGAGCATCCGGCAGCATTACGGGCCTCACCGACTCACTAATTGTTACGTCCTCACATCACAGTATTGGTGACTTGTTGAATGGTCAAACAACATTATAGGGTATAAAGCCTGGCTATTGATATGGTAAGAAACTGTAGGTCACATCAACAGGTGATTTTATAGGTTTCTGATCGTATCTTTGCATAATGTAAGGTGATTCTTCAGACAATATGCTCACAGCTATTGAATTGTATGGATTTCAACAATATATCAAAGTCTTAGTGCATGCCGGGTCATTCTTGACAGCTTCACAATGTTTCCATGTCAAAAATGGGGTCGTACATGTGAGAGAGATGGTAGGCCCCCTCATCCCTGTTCATAACTTTGTGCATTCATATCTTTATTATCGTCACCTCAATGGTTCTTATTTCATAGTCACTATCCAAAACAGTCACTTCAATACAATCAATCCAGTGACTGTTCCAAAATGTACACGTACATAATATTAAGATTGTAACTGCATTAACCCTTCTAAATATTAGTTAATCACATTATTGACCGGATATGAAGTCAGTTTGTTGATAAAATCGTCCCTGTGTTCAGCAGAAAGGAGCTGATTGGCCGATCAGCGAGTCAGGTCTCACCCCATCAATTATTCAAACCAATGACATTAGAGCTTTGACCACCAATATATCACCAACAACACAGGCCTGTCTGACCACAAGCTCACTATGGAAGATAGAGGCTCTATTTTTCATTATACCAATGCTTTGCAGAGTGTTATATTCAAATAAGAAACACACATTTTGATTATTACACAAAATACATTGTATTCTCTAATTTTATCAAACAACTTTTAATTGTTTCCAGTCTATCTTTCACATTAAACATCAGTACACTAATTTGACAGCAACGTAGCTGACTGAACAAACACGATGACATGAACAGTATTGATTTTGAAAAGACTATGTTCGTCGTATATTGATACAAAAACGGACGTCTTTGTCAAGGCATCAATCGATTTTGACAGCCTATTCTTGGCCCGAACACTGGCTCCTTGTACCCTTGTACTCAGAGTGACACCCAGCCATCATATTACCAGGGCAAAGTTGTGTTTTTGCATCCCTTTGCTGCCCACTGATCCCAAGTGAACACTGCTGATGACTTGGTTAGAAAAATAACATGGGTGTTAAGTTTGACCGCCCATTATCGTAGACTGTAAATAGACATAGAACTGGCAGCTTATGACACTTGCTAAATGGACCTTGTTTTTACATAGTCTCACGTTGGTGTTTTCCTTTTGTTTTTCACTGCCACGGGCACTGTTTTTCTATTATCATTTCCAGTTAGAGTCACTATAGAAGGAACTGCCATCGGGTCACTTGGCTTCTCCAATGGTTACTTCTACCAACAAGATATTTCTATGTTCACATGCTACTAGTGGATAGCAGCTGGTGGATAGTGGGTACTAATGAGACTAAATAAGTGTCATTTGCAATCTATTACATACAATATAACAAAAGAAAAATCAGATAATACAAAATATCAACACACATAAGGATGATATAAATACTCACCCACGTAAAGCCCAACCCCTAAATAAGCCTTTAACATGTATTTTTAGTGACATACAATCATTCTACAGAGATGGTTCTTCGACCTCGTTATTCAAACTTATTAAAACAAGCCCATTGAGCTAATGCCGCCCTCCCTCACTCTACACCATCATATCACAACTGAGCGAGGTTTGCTCATTGTCGTCGAAATGCCAAGACAGCCATTTTCCACGATCGTCCATAACGAAGACGTTGATTATGCTGTGAGAAGTGCGCCTGCTCCCGTTTGATTTGTTCGGGTGGGTGTGAGGCAGTCGCGGACCTCTGCCTCCACTCATCGTTCTCCCAACGTGCAATCAACGGTCGTGCATCCACACATGGGGCCCTCAGCACGGAGGACCTACATGGGGGCTCACAGAAAACACGTCTTTTGTCTTTTTACGAACATATACAGGTTTCCCCGTTGTCACTTTTTACTGTCGTGTCCATATAGAAACATAGAAAGAAGAAATATGTACATTTTGTTTTGTTCGGTGTCAGAAGTGTTGGTGTGGACGGTGGGCAAAGGGGGATGCAGCCCATACTCCAATTCTTTTTTAAAGACATTCTCAATACAGTTTCAGTCTCATGGAATACGGAATCACAACCACAGGGATAAGGATTTTCATGTACAGTAGAACCTCTCTATTTGGACCACTGTTGGGACCAGTGTTACGTGGTCTCAATAGAGAGGTGGTCTCTATACAGAGGTCCATTTTGGTAGCTTTATGAAGGTTTGGGACTATGAAAAGTGATCTTATTATAGACGTGGTCTTAATTGGAGGTTCTACTGTATCACGTTTACAGGTTAAAAAAACTTCCATTTCTCTGTGTAATTTTTACACTATGTAGGGGCCCATCAATGACACGTTGTTGTACAAACTTTATGATGCTTCAGAAGCGCGTTTCCTATCAATCTCTGGGTCGGGTTACGAGGCCCCATGTTTCTGAGCGCTGATTAACACTTTGCCTTTAGTGTGTAATCATTTTGTGGGCTGATTCCCCGTGCTGGTGGTAGCAGCAATCTGGTTATTATGCTCAATTGTTTTCCAGATAGATTTTCATTTACAGTGGTACATTTATTACATAATGAGGCCAACTAATTGGTTTAAAGCAACCAATGGTAAACAGACACTATGGGTCTACATTGCTTGAGACATGGAATCACAAAATATGATCTTATTAAAGAGGTGGTCTATTTATAGAGGTTGTCTTAATTGGATGTTCTACTCTATTATAGCATGCCATACTAGCCATCAGATATTGTTACATCTTTCCAACAACCTTCGTTCTAATATAGCAGTCTAACAGTAATAGATTTGCTTTGATAATAGAAGGCATCGACACAGAGATGTCCACAATGAAACCACAGATTACTTAAACAGTTTAAGTAATCTGTGATGAAACGTTTAATTAGACAAGTGACTATGGTTCACTTGTTTCATCAGCTAACAGATTTTCCAAGAAGCATCGTCTACAATATACACAGATAGGTGTCCAGACCAAGAAGTCACACTGTAATGTAACTATAATTTGTCAATACAGAGGTTAGTACAAGAGAAAGAATATTAGAATTGAATGAAAAGCGCTCCCATGAATGCACACATTGTGCAAACCTGACACTCTGGCCCTAATGAGGAGCCCAAATTGAAAGTTATGTAATTGACCACTGCCTGACCACAATAGTGACCCGCAGCCATGTACACACGCCTCGCGTGATGTGGCTTCATGCCTGGTCAGTATTGTCAATGGTCCGATTGGGAGTTTTACTATTCATTCACCTGATTTGCTCCATAAGGCAGTTTTGATTCACACGTTTGTTGACAAACATCATTTGGTCCAAATAGACTTTTCAAGATAATTGTAAATCAATGACACACTTTTTGGGAAGTCAAACTTGTTACTTTGCATAAAACTGTAAAATCTTTCTATTAGATTTTCACGAAATGTTAAAGATCACATATATAGCAGTTGTGAGCTTCTAAGATGACCAACTGACCATGGGTCAGTTTAGTGCATTGTTGGAGACTTATCATTACCTAGCCATGGGTGTTTAGCACCCAATGTTTACCGTATTAAGGGGCGGTGAACGGGAGACCTATAATTGTCTGGCCTTGTTCATGTTATTTAATGAAAAGCTCAACAGGAATTCAATCAGTTTCTGTTTTCCTCTGTAATATATATATATTCAACATACATGTAGTACGTCAGTAACACACGCCTTCTGCATTAGAATACCTCATTAATACTCTACAGTTTTTTCTATTACAATTACAAACTACATTCGCATTTGAATAAGTTCATAATAATAACTAACACATAATAACGATCGTAACCTCATCAATGCACTGATGTAATATTGTAATTAATAGCGGCCACAACTGGCCAAAGTGGTAAAGCTATTACTGCCAGAGCCTCCAGCAATATCAGACTGGTCACGTCTATATTACGATATTTAGGCCGAGTCCATGTGATAGTCTACAAGTTCTCACTCTGAGAAAGCGTAAATTGGCAATGGAACAAGTGGACTAGGGCTGCATGTCATCTTTAAGCTGCCCTGGTCTGACAATCACAAATATTGGTACCCGACAATTTACAGTATGGTGGGAGATGAGGAAAATATGAGGAAATGCAATTCTGCCCTTAAATGATGCGAGTGTGATGAGAAATTGTGCCAATTAACTACATTACAATAGAGTGGCTGTGTTGGCCTTATTTGTAAAGAATGCCTGACCTGAGCTAACTAATAGCTTCTGAGATACTTCTTATTGTTATCAAAGTGGTCGTTAGGGCAAATTAACAATTTCTATGAAATGACCTTCTGTATTAAGGTGATGGCTTTTGAAAGGTGCCAATGTCATCTTCATCTTCAGAAAAATTCACATCATCTTTGTCTGTCAGATCACAACTTGTACTAAAAAAACGTTATTAAGATTGCCAAATTGTTCCGTTTCCGAAGATAATGAAGGTGACGATAATAGTAAACGTGGTTTGATTACGCATACGTGGTTTTCGAATATTTCGCCCGAGGATGAATAAGAATCGGTAACATTGCATGGCAGACAATCATATTACGATGCTTTATGCAAATCAAATTATCGTCGCACGGTTTCCGCTGACTATAATATATACGCAGTGTACTGTTAATGAGGTTAATTATAGACCATTATTTTGTGTGTGCGATTCTGATTGAAATTTTATGGTGTTTTGCTACAGGTACTTCAGTCTAGCTATCTCTCTATGATAACCACTTTTGGGACACCTATAAGTCCACTTTAAACAAGTGTCTAACTTGTTAAGGCTGTTGATTTTTACCTCTGCATTATTTCGAAGAAGAAACGTCTTTGTCCAAAGCTACTGATCCTATCATAGAGTTGGTCCTTTTCCATGGGTTGCACTGCACCAATTATACTACTTGAGATTTTATGTTATTTTAAATAAGTTTAAATCGCTTTGCATTATAATGTATTAGGTCCATTAGGTGTTAAATGCTATATCAACGGGCAAAGACATAATAAGGGACCTGGTGCATACACAATTTGGTATATTGCTGTATCGAATCAAGGGTGATGAAATATTCATATGAATTAATTACATGACATTTATATGAATCAATACGATCTATATTCTCCATTATCTAAGTGACAATCTTCTCTATGAATGCATGTATAACCCAACAGTTTGGAACAATGGGAACAAGGTTTAGCAAATATCTAACACTTGCACCAGTATGTACTTTATTTCAAGTAAAATATTGTAGTTTACAACAAAGATTGGTATATCTTATATCACAAAGACTATGCATTCGTTAAGAATGACACTGATGCCTATAACATCGAGCCTAGATAGTGTCTTTCCTGCCGAGCCCCCATATTGGCCTAATATTGTCTCCCACCATGAATACTTGATGAGGTATTGAACAGGCCATTAGATTAACACCATTCCGGATAGTTCACCGACTTGATTGCCGCAATATTGGAAACAGAATCAGATGCAGTATTGTAATGATTGGTACACTATCTTGATTCAGATGTGTTTTCAGAAGGTAAAATCATGTTCTCTCACCATGTATTGCTGGTCTCTTTACACAGGTTTATATTGGTCTCTTTTAATGAAGACTAAACTTGCGACTGTGAGAAACTGTCTTATTGCGGAGGTGGTCTCTAAATGGAGTTTCTACTGAACCTGGCGTATTGCCTACATTGCTGGGTTGGTCTGTATCACATATTGTCTACATTGCTGGGTGGGCCTGTATCAGCCTTTGCTTACATTGCTGGGTTGGCCTGTATCAGCCTTTGCCTACATCTCAATACGAGCTCCTGGTACAAACAAATCTCTCTCCTGGTCGCTGAATAATGAATGGGTTGTAATGGCTCTGATCGCGGCCGATCACTCAGTATCGTGGTATTGCGTGCTGTGGCCGAGTTGTAAAGTCTCGCCCCAACACAAACCATGGATTAGCACACACGCAAACACTGCACAGACAGATCCGGAGGGAGAGGGGGCTGCAAGGGGCACACCCCCTCCCCTTTTTATCACCAAAAAATACATCCTTTTCATAGGGTTTTTGGCATGTCTGCCATCGATCGCATGTGTTAACTCCCTTAAGTGCGCCCCCGGCCCCCTTTTTCGAAAAGCCTGGATCTGTCATTATAACACGACTATTGCCGTTAATGATCATTGACATCCAAGTAACAAATTTTGGGGTGGGGTTAAGTAGGCGATGAACAATAACTGAAGAATAGTAGAATGTAAGCAAAACTAAAAACTAGCTTCTAGTAGTTGATCTCTTGACCCTTTAGTCCCTCACCATTCAAACCATAAATAGATTCAAGTCAGCATTCCACCTGTGCCTGACTGTCCCCTATACACAGGCTCCACCAGCACAGCCTCCTCGCATGCTGCCTTAACTGAGCAGTGCTGAATAATAGATGCTGGTTAATCTGCCCAATCACATCAATAACATCAGTATCCGATCGGTGCGTGTGGCGGCCATTTTGTCCCAGCTCACGTTGCGTGCAGCGGCCATTTTGTACGGCGATGACTGATGAATGAGGTCAAGGTCTTGGGGAGATTTACTCTGGTGGGTTTACAATTCAGCATAACAACCGCAATCACATAGTGACCACCGCTGATTGATTCTTTATACAACAATCCAAATGCCCATGGGGTTTTAGGGTAAAAAATTATCAATTGAGGGAATGGACTTTTTACATGAACGTTTATTTACATTGTAATTTCAATAGTAAAGATTTGATACAATCCCATTTTTGGGGTGGGGAGTGGGGGGTGGGGAGTGCCCTTGGATGGTTCTTTACAGTATGAAGCTCAAAAGAATGACCTCAGCTGATTTTGAACAAACTCAGCCTAAATGCTGTTGTTAACTGGCAATATGTTGACCACTTCTCCATCCTCAACATAGGGACTACATAATCCTAGGTCTGTGGCCCCTTATATGATGTGTCCCTAGCATTTCCCTCTTGATTATAAACAGAGTTGTCAAACTTAACCAACAGTTCCACTAATGAAGTGATAAATTCTTGTTAAAGCGTTAGAAATAACTGGCAAATATGTTTATGACAAAACCAGTCACATTGTATGATATAAAAGCCACCACAATCCTCACAGAGTACGAATCAATTATATTTATTCAGCAAGATAAGTGCTGCGATACGTTTTTTGCTACTTTTCAATGGAAACTTCAAAATCAAATGGGCGTTTTACGACTAGGACTGGGGACTGTGACCTATCAGACTTGGTCACGCATTATTTAACTGGTTTGGGAAGGAAACAAGCCAATTTCAGTGGCCGCATTGCTAGTTAATCGGTGCGGCTGCCACCATTCAATCTGATTTTGCTTTTCAATGGAAATGGCATAAAGCAACAATAAGGAACAGAGCTATTAACAGGAGAATTCTATCGGGATGTTATCAACAGTAGACGACGTGACCGAGGGTCAAGCTTCACTTCACTAAATGAAAGCCAAAGAAGGGCTTTCACAATCAACTTTCATGTTACACGCACATAATAGACTATTAGTCGGTGGAATTTGATTTGGGGAAACAAATGTTTCAGAGACTATAACAGGCTCTAGCTGAAACCAAATGCACAGATCAAAATGCTTTATCAAGCATTGTGCGTTCAGCAACAAGGTCTATGTGAAAGGCTACCTATGACGGCCATTTACAGCTACGAGACCACAGTCTGACTATTGAAGTCCATTGCCAATTGCAGGGTTCAAAGTCGCATACAACTATAGCTGAGTAAACTCATCGTCTTGCCAATACACAACCATTATACAAGTAAACATTTCTACAAGATAACATGAACATTGGTGTCTTACAACAGAGCTTCAGTTCTTCATAATCACAATAAAACTGCTGCACGGGGCTGAGATGGAGTGAACACTAAGCAGGTGCTGATTGCTGTGGCTCCCCTGACACCAAGATCATTGCAGCATTGATGGAGCAGGGACCCCCGGGAACCAGGGCTATTACCATAGGCCAAGCAACACAGCAACCAAACCGCTCACTTATTGCAACGTATTGATAGGTTTATGGTCGAAAATCCCCCTGGTCTTTTGAAAACCCTAAAGAGTACATTGCATTGATATTGAAATAAAGATTTGAATGATGTTTGAAACTGGAAAACAAGTATCCCATGATTACGCAAACAGGTCAGGGACTGTTCTTGTAGCGTTCAAAATGGGAATCACTTCTGAACTTATATGAAGGTTTGGAAGGTGTTTTCATGCAAGATGCTAAAAGTTAGGTTGAAATCACTGATAGGTAGTCAATCAGAATGATCACGGAATTGTATTTTTTTTTTACGGAACCAATCATGCTATTTACCAGTAGTGAGTCTAGATGCCTGTAAGGAATGATTGACACTTTTCATGCATGTACTTTTTCATGTTGGACGTTCAGTCTTCATTAAATAACTGAAAAAAATAATGTTTATAGTGTACTAATTCCCCTGGTTTGTACATTTTAGTTTTTGTCTCTGGGGTGATTAGCCTCTTTTTAGTTCCAAGATGTCAGCTGTGTGAGATAAGTAGATAATACAGCTATTGCTACAACCTAAAGCCACATCTGTTTACATAGATGGAATGGAAAAAAACGGCCAAACCTATGACAGGGTCCTTGCCACAGAAGGCATTGGAATCAGAGGCCTTGATCGGGGGAAATTGAGCGAGAATCACCTTGTGCTGTGGCATATATAGTGTCTGTGTGTGGTTTCTACATAATTGGACTGTTACCTGCTACAGAGGGACCCCTCTATTACACCCACATCAGGGATGGCCTCAATAGCCAGGTGGTCTCTTTACGGAGGTTCACAGAAATCTCTTTGTGAAGGACGTTTGTAAAAAACTGCATTGTTTAGTTTGGTAGAGGTGGTGGACTGTTTAAAGAGGTGATCTTAATTGGAGGTTCTACTGTGCAATATGATGCTGATGTCTAGGTTTTTACGCTGTGTATTTTTCGATCACTCTGCCCCGTCAGCCATTGAGGGGTATTTTCCGATCGGTGCCATCTTCCTTTGAGTGGGTATTCAGTCCTGGCATCTAAGTGCTATTTGTTGCTACCATTGTGGTTTTACCATCATCAATTTGCGAATCTCAATTATAATGACTGTTTTCGCTTTATGCATTGTGGAAACAAGTTTGATAGATTTTGTTTTATAAAGAAACTACACCAAGGTATAAAAATCTTTTCATGACATTTTATTGTTAGAGTAAGCTCTAATTTCTACCTTTCAAATCCTAAAAAATTAAACTTTTTCCTTATTATTCACTTCTTTTGTATTTCTAATGAATATTTAGTACGTAGCATAATAAAGGAAAATAATTTGTTTGAAAATTTGAAAAAAAAGAACGAAAAGAAATTAATCTAATAAGGCAACGGTACTTTAATTTGTGAATTTCACACTCAATTTATCATAATTTTGGCTGGTTTGAGATGCAAATCCGACGTCAAATGGGGAATTCATCCAAATAATCATACAGCAACATTTCCAACAGGGTAATATGTAGTAAAATAATTAGATGGTTTCCATGATCAGGTGAATATTATGTGAACATGATTGCCACATATTTATTGGATATCAAGAATCGCTTTCATTTTATGATTTTAAAGATTTTCAATATGTCATCTGAATCTTCATCAGACCAACATGCTTGCATAATTTTACTTTTACATTCCATTGTATGCTGATAATTTAATGGAAAAAGTATCGACACATAATAGTTTTTTGATTGTGTCATGTCCATAGATAAGGAGTTTGAATTATTAGTTTAGAGGTTAAACAGCAAGTCGCCAACTGCCATAAACCCACACTTGGCCAGCTTCTTTGTCACCCATAAAAGTGTCATAATCCGTGAGCATGCGGTTGTTGTTTTTTTTGGCCTGTGATACTTTGTTTTTGTCTTCAAAAATGACACAGCATCCATGGAAATTATCATGGACATGGATTTTACATAGTCCAAAACCCTTTAAGGGTAAAATAGGGACTTTAAACAAGTGATGATTATTATGAACATGATCATCATCATGATGAAGATATTAGGATAGTCGGTTATTCAAAAATGTCGCTGTAACTTTTCCCCAGTATCTTAAAAGCATGCAGCGTGCCCCCCGTAACTGCACGTATCTTACGACCCCCTAAAGAGGTGTTATAATCTGTGCTCGTGGCCTCTAAACCTCGTGTTTACGCAGGCTGCTCGTCTCCGAGGGACCGGGTGATGGAAACTCACGAGTTCAATGCTGCGATGACCGAGGGCAAGGGGGGTGGGGCTGGGGTGATCTATGATGGCTGAGGTCCCGAGGGTGCATGACAACGTATGCCTCATTGTCCATACAGCAATATAGCAGCCTGACGTGACACGTTCATCCATCGAAAGGGAAGTTTATCTTCGAAATTTGAATTGATGTGGATTTTTATTTCGTTTTCAAGCATTGTATACAGAGATGGCGTTCACGGAACTAGGATTGATAGTTCCGGAAGTTTTGAAAAGTTTACTTGTTGCTATCATTACGGTTGCTTTTTAACAATACATCAAAATTACATGCGGGGGGAAAGAATGAAAATGTCGTCTTAAGGCTATGCAGACATGTTTAAATGCCTTCTGTTTGTTAATCATGTGACCCTGATGCCTCATGATGTTTGCACACAGACCAGCTTCTGCAGCTATGAAGATGGCAGTGAGTTAATTGGAGCACTGTGTCCCCCCGACCAACTCACCCCATCTAACACACATGTCGTAAATCTCTTCACCAGCAGCAACGGCTGCCACGTGATAATTTATTAAACAGATACTTTTCATTGCTCGGCGATAAACAAACCCGGTGACACAAATTAGACTGGAAACGTGACGGAAAATTAGCGCCATTTTATGATGAACTGTCAGTGTGCGGCAGACAAAGCGACGACGAGGAATTACGCTTTTATCAACAACAGTAAAGCAGCGTAACCGTAAATCTCCATCAAAGATGGCCGACTGTTTCAAATGTTGACTTTCAATCCCAATTAGCGCGACCGCGCCAAGAGATATGCGTATTTCAAATTGCGCGAGGAGCGGGCGACGAGTTTCAAACTGCCCACACGTGACAGTGAGGCGTATAAATATCATGCGCAAGACAAAAGTCGCCTGCCACCGCACATAATGGGACTATGTTTGTCCCAATTACGCCTGTCCCTGGCGGGCGACGCGACTTTTGAGCGTAAAGCGGCCGGCTTTCGGCCGTAAACAAGACGAAGGTGGCCACGAGGCCTCGCTGATTACACCGAGTAACACACGTGCCTCCTCACGCCACAGGCGGCACTATTTCATGTCGTCCTCCATGACACGTACAAGTTTATTCGCAAGCCGGTCCCCGCGGAGGAATACGGAACTATGAAAGTGGCGTAAAGCAGCCGCTGGCGGCAGACGCACGGTTATGAGGATTGCGGCTTTGCATTGACCGTCATTGAGCAGAGTATAAACTTAAAGAGCTGTTACTGCGTTATCTGTGTCAACAGTAAACGTGTGTCGTGGGTGAAAAATGAGGAAAGCAACAGTGTTAATATTAAGAGAAGAGACGATTTTGTTACCGAGAATTGCCAGCTCATGTCACGTTGGACTTACAGTTGCAGAACACGACAATGTACAAGGTATAGAATAACCCCGCGCTTAAAAAGCATCCAAAGCGTGAGATAAACGATCATTTCTGGACCAATGAACATCGAGACAGTTGCGTGGAAATAAAAACTTCGCTTTCAAACAGCCTGTTGCTGATGATAATGGCTGATAAACCTTCATAATAATTGAATGTTTTTCGTCTGCTTCACAAAACATGACAATAATTGAGAATTCGGTGTGCATCTTCGATTTGCAAGAAGACACTTGAAGCATTTGAGATTACGGAGACAGAAGGGTCTGAAAAAAGGGATCCTCGCTTGATTAACGGTAGATCGGTGTTTCTTTTGGGGAAGCAGTGAGCCGTTTGGCCGCACTCCGCGTCTTCGCCTGTCTGTACTAAACTTTTCTTAGTCAATGCATTTTCATCAATAATGATGGAAATCGCAATTATTTAGGGATTACCACTGACCCCTAAATGTGAGGGGGTTTCAAATGAACCCCACGCCACTGCCGATTACCAATTTGAATTCAAAGCGGCGGCGGCAGTGGTGGCCATTGCTTTGGAAAGTGGGGATGTTTCTACCTATCAAAAGCGTAATCGATAAATGCGCACCAACTTTTTCATCTGATCTTGTGTATAGTTTCTTTCAGAGACGGGGTTTAATGAAAGGAAAGGGAATCATTAAGGGGATGAAGTAAGCACAAACAGAGGCAGTGGCGATCACATATCACAGTGATTGGAATCTTCAGTAGCAGTTTAATCAAATAATCGTTCTGAACTACATTATGGTGTGTGGGCCAGTGTATAGGTGTAAAATAACATGATTTTAGGTTGCATATTTACACAACTGAACAATAATATTATGAAAGCACTGTGTTTGATTTGGGTCACAAACAGACCAATAATGACATCATATAATGTAAAAAGGAACTTTACCTTGTAAAAATTAGAAGTCGCATACATATGCATTCAGCTGTATTCAAAATGATCATTGGTAAACTTGATATAGAAGAATCATAAAGAAGTATTGAGCTGTCCAGACCTATCACTAATCAAATCTCGGTATAATATGATTACCAGCACAGCTGATTTATTCGATTAATTAGTACTCATGTGTTCTTATATGAATACAGTGGAGCTCTCTCTTCTAAACTTACAACCTCAACAATTTCAACATGAACTTCATTGAAGTTAATATACCATCAAAACCAGCTGAAGACAATGAAGATCAGTTACTAGACTGTGAACACTGACACCTGCATCATGACACACTAACAAGGCCTTAATTACTACTAACACACTGTTGTGAGGTCGCCACGGCTAATTCACCAGACACTCAGGTAAGACACCGCAATTCTTTAGAATGAGATGACGCTCGCACATGTGTATAACAATAGCACTGTTATTACAAATCACTATCGATCCTCATATTTACACTTGTTGGCCTTCTTTGTAGCATCTCAACTTTGTAGTCTGCACGGGAATTGGCTTGCACTAAAGATTTGAAGTCGTCGCAGAAGTCTCTATGGCAACTTATATGACAAGCTGATAAGAATAGTCACTTTACCAAATAGTATTTTGATTGATCTTAACAGCAAACATACAAACAAATGTGCATAGCTTCAGATGCGCGATTGGAGATTCCACTTACAATTCAGATAGGTGGGAGGAGGGGGGTTAGTTGGGGTTCAACCCCTCTGCAACAAAAAGGGACCCAGAGTTTCAATACTTTCCACGGGAGATATGTCCCCCAAATCCACCTTGAACCTGCCCCAGAAAATATCTAGATCTGTACCTTCTATTTTGACTGACCAAAATCCAACATTGTTCAAAGATAGAGCAAAGTCTAATATGCAATAATAGGTACTTTACCTACTGGACAAATGATACAGCAAAACACACCCACCTGCAAATAGAGAAAAAAGATTTAATCATAACAGCCTCATATGGCCACAATGTCCTCATTATGACTGAACATGTCATAATCTTTGCGACTCTTGTAAATTCTTTCATTCAAACACCCATCCTCGAAATTTCAACAATATAGAAATGTAGGAACATAGAAATTTCAATATAAATATACATTACTGTAGACAGATCGCACACTGAATTGACATTTGTTTCATCGAACGAGAAGCCCATGGGTTTAAGTAGCGTTAGAACGATAATATACAGACTTTTGATCATAAAATTCACTATCATCATAATAATGGCTTTTAAATAATAGGGGTACGCATATAACAAGTACACACAAATATTAATGGCTTCCGCAAGAAATGAGATGACGATATCCAGGGAGAAGCATCAGTACAGTTTAACCTCACTATATAGACACCCAAAGACTGGCCTCAAGTGGTCTCAATGGAGAGGTTGTCTCTTGAGAGAGGTTCGTGGTGGTCTCTTTATTAAGGTCTGGGACTGAACAAAACCGTCCTATTACATAGTTAGTCTCATAATATAGGTGGTCTGAATTGGAGGCTCTTCTGTACACGCCTTCTACCTGTCGTTGTCGTCTGCGACAAGAGTAACGAGCCAATGGGAGCATGGCCCCAATTAGTTCCAATACCAATCAATAGGCAGCCAATCAGGCGCCCCACAATATAGTCCGTGTCATTAGCGACAATTACTATGGTGCTCACACTACGTGAATGGCTCTATCCAACGCATGCTTCTTTTTTCATGCAGTAGAACCTCTATATTAGGATCCCCTGTGAGACTGTCTTCAAGGGGTTGGAGAGGTAGTTTCTGTATTGAGTTTCAAGGTGATCTTTTTATGTAAGTTTGGAACTGTGAAAAATGAGAGAATTGGAGGTCGGTGCGTTTATTTACTTGAGGTTGTACTGCAGTGTGTATACTGGACACCCTCAGCTTAGGTAGCACAGAATCACAGTAATTATACAAGCTACATCCCTGGTGCTACTCTGACAGCCATATCAAATTCGATGACATCATCATGAGCATCTTCTGAATGTTAATCAATAGTGAGCCAATAGCAAAATGAGGCCAATACCTGGGAATAATGCGGTGATGCTCACAGATACACTACAGCACAACCTCTATAAGACCACTTGGGCATCAAGTAGTACTAATAGAGAGGTGGTCTCTTTATGGAGATTCACAATGGCATCTTCATGAAGGTTTGGGAAGGCCAAAAATGATCTTATTATAGAGGTGGTCTCAACTGGAGATTCAACATTGAAACTCCCACACTAGATACTGATTTACAGTACAGTTCTGCAGTGCTCATCAAAAAGGGGGTGATGAAGATGTCTATGATCTGGTGAAAATGTCGATCTGCGAGTGACCAAGCATCAATCGAGAGGTAGTCTCTCTATTATGAAGACCTATAGCAAGAAAATTTGGTCCTATTATAGAGGTGGTCTTTTTAGTTTTAAAGAGATGCTCTGGAGCTTCTACTGTGCCTATCTGAGAGTATCATTGTTGTAGTCGGGAGGGGGAGGCATTTGCTCCCTCCACCCCCTTGACATCTACCAGTGGTTGCTCTGTTCTCTGTGATCAATATACACCGATTGTGACATCCCGTGTCCAGGTGACAGTACTACAGGTAACACACCAATTAGTGGCCGTGGCAGCCACAGAACAATGCTTCATTCCATGTGAGAAAACTCCTTGTAATTGTAAATCATTTCATTTACCTAACAATGTAGAAGTCATAGAATAATATGCTGTTACTTCGCCACCACCGCCTCTACATGGGGTAAAACGGTTGTTTTTGACACTGTGTCTGCAGACAGTCTCACCTTTTAAAACATCTAGTTTGAAATTCTATTCAGCACAAACATTGCGCAGTTAAAAGCTTTTTTATACATGGTCCCTAAAAAGTTAAGACAGAGCAATAACATTCTAATCAACTCATTACTTATTTTACCAAAATTAGTTATCATGAAGACACAATTAACTTGGCTAAATCAACATTAAGAGTTTAAAAAAACATCAATTACCTTGCCCATGGTTTTCAGTGTCAGACATACCATTATTTAAGCTCTACCTAAAACAGCAGTCACTGTCCCACAGAGGAAATTAACAAAACTGCGGAAGAAATGAATTCTGCGCAGTATCAAAGCCGTGTTCATTACTTTTCAGATCATTTTGCAATGTCTGTGTTATTTGATACTGACCGAGCAATTAAGCTATAAACACAGGACGATAATCCGCTAAGACAATCCCCGCAACACGTTTTTACCACAATTTGATCACAGACGAGGTATAAAACATCAAATTTAAACCTACCATTGAATGGGATTGAACGTTGCTTTCAACCCCCTCACTGCTGAATGACTTGGGTTAAATTTCATAATGGTATCTAAAGGTGGATAGACAAGATATAGCTGGTAGTAGATTCAGACAATATTCTAGAGAAAACAGGTGCTAATTTGTGACTATGTATAGCCTTAAGATTGCTGCTGCCTGTAAAATTATGACTTTGAACTGATATTTTGGGAATAATGTCTATATTCTTCATGCAGCAGTAAAGTTTTGATAGGAACCGAATGACGGAAGTTTAAGAGTTAAACAGGGATTAAAATGAAAGGCAATCAACATTAAGACCTGATGAGCTGCCATAATCACATTTCAGTGTTAATTACCAAGGAGTGAATACGATTTTTTAATTAGCGCTCATTAACAGCTTATGAAGAGACATCATAATTCTCTATTTTATATGAGCTCCCCTCAAAATCAAGCGGAGTTTTTCTGCCCCCCACCCCCTAATTTTCTTTAATCCCCCTTTGGGTAATGAGAAATGGTAGCACCCACCCCTAAGGTTAATCTCTAGTATCATGTTGTTGTGGCCCTCTGAGGGTTAATAATCTGTGGCATCATATCCCCCTCATTTGAGCAGATCTGTGACATTCATAAAGCTCCCCTCATCAACATTATACATGGAGCTTGATGATCAACGTTCACCCATAAAACCATTTTAATGTGCACATGGTCAAGCTGATACAGTGAAGACCACAACAGAGGGCAACACCAACGGGGCATTTTAGAAGGTCAAATTATGCAACGGTCCTGTTACGGAAGCAATGAGAAGTTTGTCCAGCATAGATTGCTTGTCCTATTATACAGGTGGTCAATGCTAGAGGTTTACGTGCCTGACGTAATTCTGGCAAGAGTTTTAATGCGATCACAGTCATAATGATCCTACAAAGCAACTGGCGAGACCTAGAGATTAAAAACAAGTCCTAAAGCAGTGCTAATCTCAAACGTTACGACTTTCTCGCTCGTAATAACTAAACATTAACGAACCATCATCACACCAAAACAGGGTAGATCAAACATAGAGAAAACTTGGTGACGAAGGATACATGGTTGTACATACATAACATAAACGTTATGGGATATGGCCAATTAGTCGTTGTTACGCTGTTCTATGGTCATCTTGGTAAATGACATCAACAACTCATCTTCATATATAAACTCCTATTATCATCACCATCACAGCTTGCCCGTAAAAATAGTCAAACTGGGTGTTAAAAAACAAACCTACTTAGAAGAACAAGTTTTAGATTCATGCTAAACTCAAGAAAAAGTTAACTTTTAGCCACAAATCAATCTACGAGAGAAAACAAATAGGTTAACTAATTCTCACCTGTTCAGCTATTGGTTTACAGTAAACAAGACTGTAAAGGTGGGTGTTGAGCAAATATTGGCAAATTTGAGCATTTTCCCCCATTGTTTAAATCCCGTTTCCGCTGCCCAATAAAGATGTTGATCATTGTAAAAAGCGTCACATTCGGCGTAATGAATATTGATGGCGAAACTAACCGAAGCTTTCCATTATTAATGTTATCTATTGGGCCCATTACCAGTCCTTTATTCACCCATCACCCGGTCAGCGTAAATAACCGTGGCGACAGTCCGAGTGGTCGCCATGGGAGCGGCTGGGTGTGAGCCCGGTCACCAGGGGTCAGGGTGAGGTCGCGAGGTCGCGAGGTAGGGGTCGGTTAGATCACGTAATGCGGATAATGGACTATTAATTGAGAGAGCCGTTGTTTGAGATATGGCACGTTCTGTCACATTTGTCAAATACAATTTACGAGTTTTGTGCACAGTCAATTGAGTTTTATGACAAAGGCGAATTTATCATTCGAGTCAATTTTTTCAACAGAGTTTTCAGCAGACACGAATGTGACCAGTATCATGTATACTGACATAGGCATTTGTTCATGCACTTGATTCTTAAGTAATACTATATTATACATAGAATATGAGAAGTGAAGAAAAGCGACCTGCAAAGCAAAGTTTGCACTCACACAATCTATCAACATACCCGATCAAACCTTTGTTGCTAAAGATGTTAACGGTCAACTACTGCAGCCTACAATGCAGCCACAAATAAGCTAAAATTTACCCAAAAGGAAGACTGACTCACCCCGATCTGCATTTGGGTAAATCAGACACCCACATCGCTTTACTTCAGCTTATTGTAGGTTTCCTTCTATTCAGCACTAGTCTGCATCGGTGACTACAGTAGAACCTCCAATGCAGACCACATTGGTAATAAGACCTATTCGCCATGACTAAAGCATCATAAAGAGACCACCGCCATAAATAGACCATCTCTCTATTGAGACCACTTGAGGCCAACCTTCGAGTAGTCTTAATAGAGAGGTTCTACTGTATTGAGGGTTGAAAAATCTCGACAAATTGTTAAGAACCTTGAGTACAAATAACACCCCCTCCACCCTAACCACCACCATCCCAAACCCTGGGGACGGTGTGATTTTTGCATGTAGCCATTAGGCTCCGGCAGTAAATCAGCCTAGTGCTGCCACCTGCCCGCGAACACAGCAAACATGGGCGCAATAATCATCCTGTCGCCACTAACTCTGCCTCCTGCCACCAGGGGGTGTGATACGTCAGAGCCACGCCACCGCGCTATTTATGTTAATTATCACGCGTCCCCACACATCATAAATACCCCCAACCGCCGCCGTGTTCTGCGATTCCTCGTAAAATACGAGATCAAAGATTGCTTCTAATTACATTAAGTACGCGCTATTGCGTCGTGCCATTTTGCGCCGTCATTTTTCACGGCACTTCGTAAACTTTCGCTCGCTCGCTGCGTCGTGAGCGTAGATCAAAACGAGGAGGCGACGACGCTTTCTTGAAGCGACTACGGGCGAATATTTACGTTAATTGCCGTTTCAACATTTGCGTGGACACGCCATAAACATAGGAGCGTGTGTGATGAAGTGAGAAAACGCGGAGGATCGCAGCAGCAGCAGCCACAACGTCCCCATCCATAAACACACGCCGAATGTTGCCGGCTAAATCATACGCCGCTCCCTTTGTTTGGGATGCGACCATTGGGGGTGGAATTAGTAGCAAGGTTGTTGTCCGTATTTGGGTTTGTATACAGCCATTTCACCTATCTTATATTATGGTAGCAATAGGGAGATATGAAAAATCTATGGTTTGGGTAGGGGGCATGAGGTGAAAACTCCAACTTACCCCCTTCAGCCATAATAAATGGTAGACCACTAATAAGACATCAGTGTTTTGTGGTGAGTTGTAACTGGGAAGGTCTGGGTTCGAGTCTCAATCGTGTATGGTTGTCATGGATCTTGAGCAAACTCTTTCACTCCCAACCAGTTGTAC
This sequence comes from Streblospio benedicti, assembly GCA_019095985.1. NCBI lineage: Eukaryota > Metazoa > Annelida > Polychaeta > Spionida > Spionidae > Streblospio > Streblospio benedicti. Next base: position 7,754,420 of record CM032660.1, read on the forward strand.
ACTGCTTTGTGTCATAAACATGTTAAATAGACACAGATCGAAACAGTGAATACATATGCGAGTGATAAGCATTATTAACAGTAGCAAATGCACTGAGAGGCAATACAAAAGTGTGACCAGGGTGCCAATGATCTGGTGTACACGAGAAGTCTCCTGCCTGCATGGACAGTACATAGCAGACCTCGTACATTCCCATCTGACATGAGCAGGCCCATTAAGCGAGGCCACGCTGACGTCTTTACACCCACAACCACAGCCCTGTCAGCCTATTAAAACGCTCCTGCTAAATCTACCTGCCATTTCTGCTACATTGTTAAATCTCGCCGCATAAACCCTGACTTATTGTCTCTGCTGCATTAAAACGCCTTTTATCGCCCGGCCATGTCAATTACGTAAATCTCTACACGCCGTAACAGCGTCCCTGCTTGAATTTTCCGCCCTCCTTCCCCTATCCTCAACCATCAAAGCGGCGTTAAACTGACCTCTTTCCCAGTATACAACGCTAACATCCACAGTGGTATTACAACACAGTTAGCGTCAGCATTGTCGTACGATTCATCTCGTAAACGATCGCTGTGTATCAACAATTGTCGGAGAAAACATGCAATAACAACTGGTCCCCAGCTCCGGCATCGTAATACCGCAAACAAACTTCACCCGGCTGCGGCGGGAGCAGCGAATAATTGAATGAATTGGCACGAGGTGTCGTAAAAGTTGTGATTCTCGCGTCATAATCCACAAACGTATGTCTTCGTTACCGCTGACGATCAATCGGAGGGTCGCGGGGGTCGCCGCTCCAACGACCTCGTGAGTTGTCATGACGACCATCGGGTCATGTGATAGGGTCGCGAGGTGAGCTCCGATTTATTGACACGCGCGGCTGTTATATCCACATAACTAGGAGCCTTGTCAGGGCGTAACGAGAACAGCCGACGTTTATTCAGTGTTTGTGATTTAGTCACAAAGCTGCTGCGAGAATTAAACGGCATCAATTACTTCCTCGTTTCTTACTCTATTGTGCGAAAGCTGATGATGATGATGTTATTTTGGTCGTTCGCTCACTGGCTGATCCGGGATTTTAGAAATAGGAGCAACTGGGGGAATTCAATCAGATCCACACATGGTAAAGTGAACAGTGATAGTGAAACCACAGCACTTAGTGTCATATCTTTGCCACCTACGCCCCCCACCCCAACCCTCAATGGATCTGCCAATGTTATGGCAATATCACAAGCTGTATTATAACCATATAATCATAAGGTAGGACACTTTCATGGCTATGGGTTCAAACCTCCTGCGATAGGTAAGAAAGATAACTTGTGGCCAGACTGTCAGGGTGGTGATCATGGATATGCTCTGAGAAAACTCATCCCTGAAATGACTCACTACATAACAGCAGAATTACCTAGGACTAGCGGTGATCACTCAATTCTAACCAAATTTTACATCGTTTTGACCATGTGGTGGGTCATGGGGTGTTTGCATCCATGTCCATTTACTCATGAGATCCATCCCCCGCTTAAAAGAAATTCTGGATCTGCATATCACCAGTTTGAAGATCCGTCAGCTATATTTACTTATTTACCATTTGTTTTTTCTACAGTAAAACAATATAGAAAAGTATGCAAGGTGGGAAACAAGTAGATCTAGCCGATCAGTCCCTGAGTCCCCACAATTAAAGACAAACGTCGGCCAAACAGAAAACAGTTTCAAAACAGAGTGTTTTCCGCCGTCTGCTGTTGTCATTTGTCGTGGCTGATGAATATTGATGAGGCTCAACATACGATTAGTTGCACATACATATTGATGACGCCGCGACAGCTAATGCAGCCTCCACCCCATCGGCGCGGTCCTGATCCACCCACTGAATATTTATGCATGAGCGAGGATGGAGAGTTTAAATGGCACTGTTGATTGATGCTGCCCATAATACACGGGGGTGGTAAATCGCCGCCGGTTTGATAGGCCGCTCATACATTTGTGATACACCGTAATCGGTCCGCCTTTTATGGAGATCTGTAGGTGTGGTGGCTCCCGTGGAACATTTGTGAGTGAGCGAAATGTTTTGTTAGTATAAAATAGCTTGTTTGATATGTAAATATATAGATTGGTCATCCAGGGAGCTTACTTTTGTTCTATATTGAATGAAAAATGAGCATTTTCCAATGGCAGAAAAGTGTTAATGCAAGCAAATTGTGTAACAATAAAGTATAACCTGCAATTAAGACCACCTCTATGAAGTGACCACCTCTGTAGTAAGATATTTTTTCATAGTCCACAATCTCCACACAGAGACCACTTCCTTACTATAAGAATCACTTGTTGGCAAACCCCAGGTAGTCTTCATAGAGTGGTGATTCTGTATGTTCATGTACATCTTAAAGCGACAGTGTGCAATTATATGTCTGATGGACATTAGAGACCGCACTTTCAGCTTTATGGATTGTCTTGCCTACATTTGAGGCCAGTAGTAAACAGTAATTGCCTCTGTGACGGCAATCGTACATGGTCAAACACACATCACAGCATCATCATTTCAACCAGATACATTTCTCATGAGATGGACAAATAAACACTGGTGCTTTATCATTTACTTGTACTTGTACTAGGTATTCATCACTGATGACAGACGCTTGCGCATGTAGACCATCTCTGGTTGTAGACTGCCTCTTTTTTACCATATGCTAGCGAATGCAATTCTGCATTTTATCTCGACCGTAGAAAATCTGCTTTATAAACCAGAAGATGAAAGAGTAAAAACAGTCCGTACAAATCTGGACCTTACATAACTGAAAGCACACAATTCCAAGGCTCACTTTGAAAACAATGTTCACATATAGATATACAGTAGAACCTCCAATAAAGACTGCCTCTATAAAAAGACCACTTCTTTATCACCGTGCAAATCTTCAAAAACAGACCACCCCCAACCTCAAAAAAAAAAAACACCGGCCTATTGAGACCACTTAAGGTCAGTCCAACTACTGGTCTAATAAAAAGGTTCTACAACATTGTAGTTACTTACTGTTACTACCTACAACGTTTTCTTTGTTCCCGGGCACCCTTCCCCTCCATCAGCCATTGTAACACTCACGACAGAGCCGGCCAGTCACATTGCCGAGATCGAGCGCGTTTCATCGCGATTTCGACGTGATTACCGTCAACTCCATTAATCTCCGAGGGGAGAAACATCGCCGATTCGCCAAAATCGCACATCGTTCTTCAGCACAGCGCCACACGGTGGCAGCGATTGGAACTGCAGGTGTCATCTGTGACGTCTTTCTGCCTCATTTGGACAATTACGCGCGCGAAGTTTGCACCTCAACCCAAAGACGGATTGACCACGACAACACAATGTTTCCAATACGAAGGGGGGAGATGTTGTGTGTAATTCTGTTAGCGTCATTACAGGATGAGTCTAAAATGTAAC
>CM032660.1:7757949-7926774 GCA_019095985.1 Streblospio benedicti
ATGATGTGGAGCTGTAGTCGTCTGCTATTTTCTCAATCCTGCTTCATTGAATTTCTAATTTTCTGATGGTTTTCTGAAATGATGATAAGTGATCTTCGGATAGACAGTTTACACACTATATTAGTTCATATCAAAGCATAATAGAAATAATTCATTGATACTCACAAGTGAATGACACTAAATGCATTTGTGCCACAAAAGTATCCCCCAAATTCTGTTACTTATGTCCAGTTTTAACAAAGTCAAATGCATTATATAAAATGGCATATGATTATGATCCAGAAGATGTTGTTATCAGAAGCTTGTTTACCCATAAAGTATATGCAGCTACAGTGAAACCTTGCTGATAGTGACATCTGTGTGATAAACGGCTGCAATAATGTAACTTGTTACAGGATAGGATAAATTTTAGAATCAATTTATACACGCTCTCCCCCATCCCGCCCCTACCTTTGCAGCAGGCAGCCCCAGTGTAACATCAGTATATGTAGTGATATGACTGGAACTGGTTGGACTCCGAGTCTGTGAATGGATAACTATCATCTTAATCAGTATGTGCTGTATTGGCTGAGGCATCAGATAGGCGGATCCAGTTAAGAAGTTGTGATTGCACTCCTTAAAATATAATCATTGCATTTTAGGCAACATATTTGTCAAAATAGCAGTCTCAAAAGCTTGTAGTTGTAAAGTCTAAAAAACAAACAAAAAAACAATATGCTTACAACCAGTCTTATAGAGCAAAGATTACCCAAATATGTATTATACATAACAACGATTTTATGAGCCACCTTTTCATAGATTGCGATTAGCAGGAGTATTTTGGAATATACCACATAAATTACACTACATACGTTATAGTATCCATGACAGGGGCGTATCCAGTGGTGGGAGGCACAGGATGCACGTGCTCACCCCCCTTTCCCACCAAAATATTTAATTTTCATGGGGATTTTGCATATCGACCGCATGTACAAACCCATGAGATCCCTTAAGTGCGCCCCCATGATATAAGTCAGGTTCAGAGAAGAGCACGGTTCTAAAGGAAGAGAAGTTCCAAATTTGATTCTACATCTATCATCATTTGACAAATATGATATAGATGATAGCTTGTTGTGGCAAGATGGTGAATTGACAGCATGACCTCATTAACAACAGTCAGAACCTGGCCCCAGGTTGTCTCAGTAGAGGTGCTCTCTTTAGGAGAGTGATGGAAATCATCTCTCTATATGCAATTGGAAAATAAACTTATATTACTATCCTCCAAACATTGAACAGAAATCTACCTTTTCTGAAACATTCGATCACAGTTGAAAAATATTTTCTTACAAAGAATTTGAAGCATCATATGATTATTAGCCAATACACTCAACATAATCATGTGTGTTGGTTGTAATTCCACTAGATATATTAAAAGTGAGGCGATCATTCTCCTACACCACTCTGTTTGCTGTAACAAAAGGTTCTAAATTCTTTATCTTCACTTTGCTTAGTAAAGTAGAAAAAAGAACATAGATTCCAAAAGTAAGATTCATTGATCCTAAAACCCAGAAACGGGAAATAATAGAGGTGAGATTGCTGAAACTTTGATTGTTATACAAGCTATATATGACATCTGCTCTAGATTTCACCATTCGAACATTCCATGTGTATGTTTGAATATTAAAAAGAATATCAAATATTAGATCTATAGCTTGAATAATATATGTTGGTAATCAACGAATACAACTGACACTACTGCCATAAAAATAAACAATATCAGAGAGTATTGAATCTATAGGATTTACACATAATGCACTCACATAACAAAACAAATTCTGGAAAAAAGCCTCTCATAATTGCTCATGTCACATGTACATCCATGGTATCCTAGTGGCAAACATCCTCATCTATTTCAGACTTATCCAATTCACAACTGAGTATTAAAGACTTCTTTAAACAGTTTATTTTATATTATTTGCTCTTGGAGATTATTCACGATTTCTACCAATCAGATCATTAACAAAATTTTCATCATAGTTAAACGATGGTAAATTGAGCTTATATTAAAACATAAATATTACAACTCTGTGATTGTTTGTTTTCTGGCTAATGGTAAGTCAGACTGGCACTAATCCGAGTTGTAGACATGTACTATGCAATATATGTCGTTGATTAATTGGGTGGGTAGACAGGTGCTATGAGGAACAGGACGGGTGGTGTCAGAATGCGGAGTGGGTTTTGTCAGGACAGTGGTGGGTGCAGAGGTGGAGGGGTGTGTGAAGCTGTTGGACCAGTGGTGAGTGTTGTCAGGGCGTGGGATTGTTTGCACTATTTTGTGTTGAATAGTGGATTGGGATGGGGCCTGGGGGGGGGGGCACAGGAATTGGCAGTGTTTACTTAAGAAATAGAGTATGTGAAATGGCACATGGATCATTGCAGATAAACGAAACATTATTTACTGTAAGCTTAATTTCATTGTATTAGTAATATTTGGGAAGAAAAATAAATGATACCCGAAAAATGTCTTTTAAGAATATAATACCTAAGATATTTTATTTTTTTATTTCAAGCACAATATCTTGTATATTGTTCTACCAGACTTCCATGCAAGAACATTATCTAATACAAAATAACGTCTCTCTATATAAAAACTTGTGCAATGCTTATGAGCATTAAACTTACTGTAAAAAAACATTTCATGGCTATTAAATTTTTTTTAATTTTTACATAAACATCATTTTGTGACTATTTAGTTTTTGTGATTTTGGTCCATCTAAGACTTACTTTACATAGGCTATTAATGTTTTGCTGACTATTTAATTTTGAGCTTTTGCATCTACCCAATGAAATTCACGAATCATGCACAAACATTTCTAGTTTTACAGTATATTTTGAATAACACGGCACTACCATTGTGCATTGGCTGGTAGGGATGTTGGTACCACCTGGGGTGAATAATGTTATCATATACCATTGTAAAGCTTAATATCTCTACATTTCAGATCTGCATGATAGCAATGCGAGATGAGTAGCTTATATGGTCAAATGGGCCCGTTTCCATGGTAACCGTCATGTTTCCGCAGTATACAAATTTTGTCATAAAATCAAAGGTTTTCAACCTACAAAGTCAGTCAATGGCTCAAATTAAAGCTTGTGAAATGGGCTTTCATACATACCAGTCTATAAGTAGTAAATTAACTCATTATCATATATATAATTAGCATTTTTACACTATTATGTGCTTTCAAGGCTCCCTAAACACCCTGGACACTTCCCAACCCCCTTAAAATGGTGCGTGAATTGTTTCCTACATATTCATGATACAGTGATCAAAGACTTATACTTGTATTGTTTATCAGGAGTCGGTTTGACCTGTCACTTCTCAAGTTTATGCAGACCATAATCATAAATACTACAAAGCATTTATTGTTATATACATACCACCACAAACACTGGGAACATCAACCATCCAACCATCCAACCATCAACATCTAAACATTAGTATGCTTATGATTATTCATGAAAAAACATTAGAAACCAACAATATCATACAGTATTTCAAATACCACATTGCCTATATCTAACATTAAACATCATCATCATCATCATCCTCATCCTCTATATACCCATTAACCATAAGTATATCTTCATCATCATCATCTTCTTCTTCTAACAGCTTGTTGTTACATGTGCTAAGTGAGCAAAGATCTGTACATTTGAGCCCATTAGCTATACATGCACAATCAGGTGATTTACACACACGTTTGCACGTGCAGTACAATTTCTCTAAAACTGCAACAGGGGCTGGATCACCATCCATCCATTCAATTACAAGACATTGTTTGCCACCACGATCTTGAAGTTCCCAACCAAAACTAACTGGATTCGGACACATAGGTAATTGTTGCATGCTTGATTTCCATATTGCAGCTTGGTAAACTGCACGTTGTGCATGTTTCCGCAATGTATTTGTGCATGGAGGAAGCATATATGACTCCATTTCTCCTTTTCGGGTCAGGAACATCTGGTACCTGTACAAGTTCACATCCTCAATGCCAGTCTTACATCCATACAATCTGCAGACAAATGCCTGAATCTCCCTGAAAGTTTCGTCTGATAGTGTCCAATCTTTGCCTATCTTTTTAAAGAGTTCACAGAATCTTCTTTGACTATCTTTAGAGGTACAATCTTTCCTTTATTTGCAAATGCACTAACCGTATCGCAGCCTGTAAAGGCATGAAGTGCAGGCAGTGACCTACAAATGTTTTCACCTAGTTCATGAGCTGCTCTTGTAATGTCCACATATTCTACTCTTGTTGAGGTTCCACATTTCTGGTAAATGTGCATAGGTATGTCAAATGTAAAGTATAGGCACAATATCCGCACATCAGTGTCAGCTGAGACTATGACGACATTATCATAATTCTGGGAAACGTGTGCACAGTGGAAAATTAAGCGTCCATCAGCTTCCTCGTGGGAACATTGCAATTCAAGAACCTCTCTTGCCCCTTCAGTTGTTATTTTGAAGCATTTGTCATGACATGTCACATACATAACCAAGTCTTTGCCATGTAGTTTTTCACACCATTTCTCACTTTTCCATTTCTCTACGATAAATGCGATCAGATTATTCTTGTTCTCCACACTCAACAGAAAGTTTGACCACTTTGCTATCCGTGTTGATGCCAATATTTGTCTGTATATGATGGGGTCATCTTGTGAAGCTCTCATTCCACGTTCAACCTCTTTTGATCGATTGGTGTTTGTATGTATCGAACACCACATCTACACGAGAATGTCCTGCTGCCTCTCTTAATACTTGGGTCCACAATGAGTTGACAATGTCCTGAAATGTGAACTTGTCAAACTTCATTCTATTAAGTACTGCCATAGCATCTATTATGCATGCACGTGGGGCAGGGATTGAATCTACAAGTGGAACATTTTTCACTAACTCTCTACCAAGTGAAGACTTGGCAGTTTTACGTGGAAGACCATCTGGTTGGGCAAGAGCCCAAGGTATTGGACCCAAAGGGTATTTAAGAACTTCTTGCATTGTTTGCTTTGTTGTTTGAGCAGTCATTATGATCTTACTAAAAAGATTTTTGTCTGCTTTCAGCATAAGTTCATGTCCATTAACTTTTACAGATCGTCCTTTCTTTTTCAGATTGGCAAAAGTTTGTAATGATTGTTTGTGCAGTGTATCATTGAACTTAACTGTTCGGTCCTCCAATCGCTCTGTTTTAAACTTCTGATACTCATTCTCCCCTTTATACTTTGCCTTTTCCAGATCTTCGGCTATTTTCGGTGTAGCCACAACACCAGTTGAGAGGCTTACAAGATCTGTATTCCTAGTATCAAATGGATTAATCCAATTTTCATTTAGCAAATTGACCACAGCTTCAACATCTGATTCATCCTTTTTTATACGTGGCTTATTAAAATCATTGTGATGATGCTGAGCACTAACATTCACCATTTCCCTTAGATAACCTAGAAACTGTGTTCTAAATTCTGATGTAAGGTAATATCTTTGGACTGCTGGTCCTTTCAAGCTGAAGCCTTTCGTACCTCCTGCAGTCTGTGTATCCCGATTCACAGTTTCCTCAAGAGTTTGATCAACTGGTATGGTGGAAAATGTATCACTTCTTCCCGTGGGGTGAGCAGAAAAACCACCCTCCAACATATACTGATGGACTTGAGGATGACTCTCTGGTAGATGAAGCATATCACTGTAGTATACTGGCAAGTACCGAGCATAATTAAGTCTGTCATATGCAAAGCACCAAGGTATGATCTCTCTAATAGCGGATAAATGCAGTAGCCAGTTTTGTTCACGGGTTGCTCTAACAAACTGCAATAGTGTATTAGACATATCAATATAAGTGATCCAAAACGCTGACAGTTTTCCTTGATTTTTTAAACTGTGCATGTATTCATCAAAGAGTACCACAAGCTTGCTGTAAGAATCATGGTTTAATGTCTCATCACATATTGGTGATGACACATTATCAGTAAAATCACTGATAAGTTCCATTGCAGTTTCAACTGTGTACATATCTTGAGCATGCTTCTCTGAAACCCATGCACTAAAACCTTGAAACGCGAGTCGAAACATGGCCTCTTGAATAAGTTTGTGAGCTCTGATTCCCCTGTTGTACATTCTTCCTTCCAAAACACTAGTCACAGAACCTTCAGCAATTAAATCTGTCTCGATTAGAATGTCCTTCAGTCCAGCATCAGCAAATCTTTTCCCCATGATTGACATCATTACACACGCAGTATGAAATGCACCTAATCTCAATATCAAAGGATGAAACTTATCCATATGTTTCCATTTGACTTCAATTGCTTTAGCATATATAGCTTGGTCAAAGACACAAACTATCTCATCCAACTGGAGTTCAATCTTAATAGCCAGAGACCGATTAAGTATTTCATTGATAGTTGACATGTTGGTGGCTGGTAAATCTATTGTTGGAAGGTATCCTATGCTGTTACCAAATGCGCTTTTACCAGATGTAAGAATGTTAAAACCTGTCCACCCTGGTATCTGCTGTGCCTGATGAGAGTTTAAGCAGTGTTCTTTATTTCACTAAAATCTATCTCTTGGAGCTTCTGGATTTCAGGAGGGTCTGGTCGTGTACCAGGAACATATGCTGCTATGTGCACATCTTCAATAAAATTTATAAGACTTCTCCTCTTTGGGTGTTTTGGTAAAGGAGGTTGCTCTAGAGGCAAGAATGGGCCATAAACTTTGGGTTGAACAATGATTCCATTAACACAGTGAGATGTCCCACCCCCAGAAATTATCTCTGCGATGCGATCAATGTTGTCAAAGGCAACAGTAGTATTAACATTTGACAGAATATACTTTGGCAAATACAAGTATAAGTGTTTGATTACTGTACCATAAATATGTAGGAAACAATACACAAACCATTTTAGGGGGTTTGTGAAGTGTCCAGAGTCGTTAGGGAGCCTTGAAATAGCGTATGCAGCTAATATAATAGAAATAGGTTCTAAAGAAATATGCTAATGAGTTAATCTGTATACATACAAACTGATATGAAAGCCTATTTCACAAGCTTCAATTTGAGCCATTGACTGGCTGTGTATGTTGAAAACCTTTGATTCTATGACAAAATTTGTATATTGTGGAAACATTCTGACGGTTACCATGGAAACAGGCCCATTTCACCACATAAGCTACTCATCTCGCATTGCTATCATGCAGATCTGAAATGTAGAGACATTCAGCTTTAAATGGTATATGATAACATTATTCACCCCAACTGGTACCAAAACCTAAAAGAATAATATGTAGAGGACATTTTCCATAAGGTGAAAGAAACTTCATAAGCCATAACCAAATTTCTAGACAAATATATCCATAATCCTACTGATCTAATGCTCACCATAGATCATATAATATTTATGACTCATAAGTAATATTTATCTTACTTAAAATATAAGTAAGGGATGATGTATATTTTGTCACCGATATTCCATTTCGAGCGAGGGGGTTTCAGTCAAGTTTTGATACACCACTTTTTGTGGGTCTAATATTTCAACGCACGTGCTAAAAAGCTTTTCATACCAGAATTCTAATATTTTCTATTTAATTGTGGCATTAAAAGGATACAGATATCACACATTCATTAATATTATGATTCCATTATATGATGTACAATCCAGATATATAATAAGTATTATCTTATGGCATAGATAGGTAATATTTGAATGAATATCGCGAAACACTATGTAGATATCTGTCTTTGCCAAATAGTAGCTCTAGTCTAGATTGCAGAAAAATGCATCAAATTTTCAAAAATTTTCGGGGGGAGATCCCCCTCGCCCCCACGCGCAGAAGGGGGGTGTCCCCCTCCCGCACTCCACCCTCGCTGGCGCCTGCGGCATCAAGATACGCCACGGCATCGCTTATCTCGGCGGGCCGAAGTTTATTACATTTAACAATTTCATTAAAGATTCACTTGACACATCACAAGAAATGTGCAAAAAACACGATTATCGCAGAAAAAACGGCTTGTAAAAGAATGCTATTGCTACCTAATTGAACGAATAAAATTTATCCGACACGATTAAACACTAACACGTTTAAATAACGATGTAATTTAAGAAAAATGTAAAATATACCGAAGAAAATTTGTAACATCCGCCATAGCGAGGTGCTTTTCGTCACCGAAATCGGGCTTACACGAGAAATGATGACGATACAAAAAGTAATCAATGATTAGCCTTATTACTCAACGAAACATGGCAACACCGATCATACTGCGATGCGATTAAGAGTAGCGCTACACAAGCTCATTATCATAATTTATGCATATGTATGCTTTTTCAGAGAATCAGCCTTAATCAATCACGCATTGTTGTTGCAGATTAGTAACAGAGCTTTTCGACACGCAGAGAGTTGACAGGGCGATAATAAAGAGCATTATTGTCGCCTTGATCAGGGGAGTATTCGATAGATTTCTTAAAATATGTAGAATATTATGGTCTCAAAGTGTGATAATAAGAATCAGCATCAATACTTAGAATAATAGAACCTTTTAAGTGCAACCGCAGGTACAGGTAACAATATATTTTTATTTTTTTATGTCGATGAACTTTATCGTGCTGGTGTACACTGATTTCCGGTAAAACGCAGTATGTTGCTTTATTACGAAAGTGAAATTATAGCGCTCAAAGTATGCAAACATCGAATTAAGATTTGGCCACCTAACAAATGCAGAATAAAATACATATATCACAACAACGATTAAATGTTGTAAAATTAAAGAAATATTACTATATTTATTGCTTAGTGATGATAAAGATTAAATGTTGTAAAATTAAAGAAATGCCAAATTTTCGGTCTGACGTGTCGAGTTTGCACCTCAACCCAAAGACGGATTGACCACGACAACACAATGTTTCCAATACGAAGGGGGGAGATGTTGTGTGTAATTCTGTTAGCGTCATTACAGGATGAGTCTAAAATGTAACAGCCAAAATGCCAGAAATAGTTTATTGCTATTCAAATTCAACATAATATGTGTCAAGCTTACTTTGTAAGGTTGAACACTTAACTGTAAAAGCATCATTGAAAGTCTTCTAGCTAATTTAGTTTCTTATGAGTAAAACAACCAATATCAAAAGTATATTTTGATTAAATTCAACACCTACTCTGTTTTAATCTTTGACTGTAAATCAATTACTGATGTCCAATTTACTTAAAACTCCACACTTGCAGACACGGAGATGAAATTTCTCACTTCGATTTGTGGCGATTTTTGTGAATTTGGTTTTAACTTCTAAAGGTGTGATTGCGACATCTTCAAATTACTCCGTAATTAATTAGAAACTTGGCCGCCAAGCGACACTTTCCCAAAACATCTGCATAAATAAGATGTAATTAGTAAGAGCGGAATTCAAATCATCAACTTTCTTGACAAAACGCGTTGAAAACAGATCAAAATGCAATGCAAGTCGTCGGGTAAGATTGTGGTAAAAACTAGACAACAACAGTGGGGCAGTGTTCACTTTCACACCATGATCTACTTCCCTACTTTTTATCACATGTTCTCTACATCCCACTAAATTGAAATTCAACATATGTTTACATTTTGTTTATGTCTTTTTTCTCCCACACCCGATTTCCCTCACCTTCCCCAAACTTCTCACCAACCCTATTAAAGAACAGGCTATCATAGTCAGTCCTCGGTGCTCGTCCCAACAAGGAAACAAGAACCCACATTCACAGTACGATCTACACTGGAATTGGATTACATAAAATATTTGTGCTATTGAAATGCGATGTCAACCAATGGACTAACCCACATGTCCCAGGGCTTTGGAGTGAATGATGAGGTTTTTGAAAGCTGGTTACTAACGTACGTCACACTTCTGGGTTTAAAGTGAGTGATCATATGGTAGTTTGAAAATGCTGCATTATAAACTGAACGTTCGTCAGGTCATTTTGCACTAACAAGCGTTATTCCCCTTGAACAAGCATGAGCCATTAGACACAGATAATGAAAAACTTGAATAACGAAACAGAAAATGTAACAAGTTGCTTGAAATTGTAGCTCTAATACTCTAAACTCTTATTTCTACTCTCACTGTTCTGATAAGCAAGCTCCTGCCACTGTATTGACATAGCTGAAGAGACATCCTCCATTTTACTATATCAAGTGGCACTGACTGGACTCAAACTCACGACCCCAAGGTTGTGAGACCAGAATGATACCATCATCCCAAGCAGTGGGCTCTTAATATAACCTCTCTATTACAGTTATAGTAGACTATAAAACTAATCTAAATCATTTACATTTCACTTCAACCATACACTGCCTGATGCCACCGTGAGGTGAAGTCTCCTACGTTCAACACCCCGAGGTAGTCTGAGGTAGAAACAAGGCAGAAAAAACAAAAGTTTAGAAAAAGGATATCAAAGCAAACTTCACCTTCCACCCTGCATCACAGCCACTGAGATGATTATAGCTGTGATCCAAATCAAGCAGCTGTTCACTGTTTTAGGGAGCAGACTTTTGACCCGCGATGTGGGATAATGATGACTGAGGCCCACTCTCGGTCTAACATGCTCATTCAACTCTCGGTCTAACATGCTCATTGTTCTTTGTTTGATTTCTTTCTGTTTGGTATAAGCTACCTCTTCCCCAAAACATAAACATAAAATATATGTTTTATGTCTATTTCATGAATTAAAATATCATGATCCTAGTCAACAATCAACATTATACATCTTACAATTAACATAATTGGCTTGTCAAAGCATTTCCATGACATGTCCTTTTGACAGTCCTTTTGAACTTGTGTACACTGGCCATTTTACTATGTTATTCTTCTACCTCACAAATTACACATAAATCACTAGAGTAGAACCTCCAATCAATACAACCTCTCTCGAGACCACCTCTGTAAGAAGATCATTTATCACAGTCTCAACTCTTCATAAAGAGATAAAACTTGATGACCCTCCAAATAAAGAAACCACCTCTATATTGTGACCAGCTCCTGAGGTGGTCCTAACAGAGAGGTTGAACTGTGTGTACATGAATCACAAACCTAGTACGCCACAAGCTACGAGGGTTTTGCCCCTTTTTTTGTCACCATCTACGAGAACCCCTATAATGATCATTGATTCCCTCTTCTGCGTCACCTTTAATTAAAGCTGTAACATCACCTTGTATGTGTAACAACACCAAATTGTGCGACCTTCTGACAGCTGCACTTCTATGGAAGCGCGCATAATGGGCAAAATTGGGACAATGATGAAAGTGGTGCTAAAAAACAGCCCAGTGAAACGTATTAGGTATCATTAGGGACGTCAATGGGAAAACTACTCACTGGCTTACAACTGTTGCTTGTATACCTTTATACATCAAAAGTAGATATAGATTCATATGGTAAAAGAAGACTGTTTAAGATATGGCCTAATGTGGTCTCAATAGACGTGGTCTTTTTACAGAAGTTCACAGTGGTCTCATTCTGATTGCTTGCGAATATGAGAAATGGTCTCAATATAGAGGTGGTCTTAGTTGGAGGTTCTATTGCAACTGTTTCTCATTAACAATATTGGAGTGACATACTACATCACTTTCAATGTGCCGATCAACCATTCTCCTATCTACAATCATAAATTGCCCCTTTGTGAAAGAAAATGAAAAAAAAGAGACGAAAGAAAGCCCAACATGCTGAACGACGACCCACGATGCATCATCAATAACATCCCTGGCCATGTTCTGATCAATGGCTGTCTATAATCACCCTTGGAAAGGCCCAGCGGGCGGCTATAGAGGCCCGGGGGCGACACCCAGCGTCCCTTTCTCCCGCCAAGACACGGTTCTGATCACACTCAATAGGTGGCGGTCAGGTATCAATAGGGCGACGTGGAGGCTGCGATTACGATGATTATCATGTTACTTGGGACCAGGGTACAGTGGTGACCACAGCACTGACCACAGGTTACTGCCAGATGGTCAAGTCTATTGGTGTCTTGGGGTTGCTTGGTCGCTATATAATAGATGTTTTAACATGGGGCTATTTGAAAAGCGTATTCATAACATCAATCTTATGATTTGATTCAAAATCGTATACAATGTTATAAATTGATGCTTTGTTTTAGAGAAAAATACAGACTTTATGTATCCATGGGTCAACTACAAGGCTAAATAAAAGCCCCAGTGTCACAGTCACGAATGTTAATCCCAAACAATATACAGGAAAGTAGGACATACATGGGCGAAAACATTCAGTATCAAAACTACATGTCTGGGAAGAGAGAATTTGGCAAGGAGCTACTACCACAACAAAAACAATACCATTGTAGTATTAGTTTCAATTCAATTACCTGGAAAGTGTGAGCCCAGCATAAGCTCTATATCGGGTTACTGCTGCATGCTGACAAATTGTCCCACCTATAGGGGCAGAAGAAACCTGATATTGTCTGTCCATAGCCCTAAGAGTCACAAGGCCGGGAATGCGGTCAGACGATCTGTCAACTTTACCCAGTCAAAACAACTTGACCAATTTGGAACTGATGATGTATCCAAACAGACAAGATCGTTTTTTGTGTCTATTCTTCTGCGCTGTTTATCCAAGGGACTAGCATAAGCTCAAGCCTGATACTTTCGTCCAGGGTGGGATGATTAGACTACAATATAAGACTATCTAAATGCCTGTGCGTTTTCCGTTAAGAAATTACAATGTCGTTTGCTTTAACATGAATGCATATTTACATTGTTGTACTCAAAGTCATGATATGCTGCATATACTCTACGTAACCGTCCAAGGGCCATATAATGGCTTGCAAAATTTGGACAGCATAAAAATCTAGATCATTGATTTTACAATAAAAATACACATTGATGTAGAAGTACATAGCCCAGATTGACAATTTTTCAGCCTAAAAGCCCTTGGATGTTTAGATAGTCACATACGGTATGCTATGTAATACGGCGTTGAGCATGGGACTTTGGATGACTGTTAGGGTAAACAGAAGGAGAGAGCCCGGATAGTAACTGCAATAGAACAATAGATCAGGGGATTTCCTCCATGATTGGCTATGAAAACAGTGGTCAGTGAGATAGTACTATTTGTTCATGATGCTGACCACTCAGATTATAGGGGGATTAGCATGGGGAGTGGTCATCTACACTGACCATTGACCACTACCACACTGCACTTTTGTCACAGGCATAATAGACCACAGATGATGATACTAAGCTTGAATTAAAATCTTTAATCTATGAATGGTTAATCACTCGATCAATTATGAGAAGCTACTTTCGATGAATGACTGCAATGAACGGAATGATCTCGGACTTTACCCACTTATTACAGAACATTCCATATTGATACCCCATAATAATCTCGCCCAGTGTACGGTTTTGACAAAGAAGCAGGTTGCACTGTGCATTTGATATATGATGCCAGGATGGACTGCGAGTCGCCCCAATAGAGAGACTTACATAGTCAATGGTCATCTAAAGACATGGTCATTGGGTGCGCTGAATAGACGCCTGTGATTTCAGACATGATTATTAGGGTCTTCACTTGACTGGACCTTGTAATGGGGCCGTTTTTCTCTCTCCTGTCAAAGTCTTGGACAATAACAGCGAAACTGACCACTTGGGTTTTGGTGTGCCACGATCACCTTTGCTATAGTGACCACCTCAGGTATGAGGCCACCACACTATATACTAGAGACTACATCGGTTATTTGATTATCTTGCTAAGGGAACTTATATATTTTAACACAAAATATTCAAGTAAGACACAGGGTCTTACTTTGAACTTAGATTAATTAAACTTTAATGTCCCAGAGAGAAAACGTTTGTACATATATCTCAATACTAGTGCTCACAAATAATAGTATCTATTTTTGATGATGAGCCTTTAGATGAGAATTAGCTCTTTCATGGAATGTTTAGGCTAGAACTGTACAGAACGAAATGGTGTGAACTGCCAACTAACTGTTAAAAATAACTCATTCCTAATGTATGGACTGGTATGGGAATGACCCTAGTGGTTATCTCAGACATATGGTCAATTAAAAGTAAATGAGGAATCTTCCTTTATGATGTGCAAGTTCTCAATAATATTTATCATCAATAGGTGTCCCTAAATACTTCACGATTCGCCCTTAAGATACTTGAGGGGTTTTGAAATTCGAGCGTCATCTTAGGACATAGAATATTGAATGGCAGCAATTTGCTTTCAGCATAATGTATAGAGGTGAAAATCATTTACGTTATCAATAAGTCCTGTGAACAAAAGCATTCCAAAGCCAGCGATTATTGAATTGTGTGTCATTGTCTAAGTATTAGTTCATCTTGTAAAAAGGATGAAATAAAAGGGGAGGACATTTCGCTAGACTTGTTAAGACTTTTAGATGGAATAAATGATCTGTTAAGTTAACTATGTGATATGTGAGGTTTCCTCTAAAATGTCTTATCATATTAGTAGTGGTTTTGTTCAGATTCTTACACCAACATCTACTTATTTCTACGTTGTTATGAGAAAAATAACTTTTTAAAATGGTATGTTTTCAAATTTGCAAATCTCCAGACTATAAAATAATATACCATGGTAGAATGTAGAAATGTAGTTGACAAATGGTCATTTTTCTATTCCATTCACAGGCTCACATTGTCCAGATACGACATTGTAAAGTAACAAGATAACAAGTGAAGTGGTCCTATTATAGAACTGGTCTCATCACATATATAGCCCCATTGTACAGGTGGTCCCATTACATAGGTGGTCCCACTACTGAGGTGCTCCTATGACATATAGGTAGTCCCATTAAAGAGGTTGTCACATATCAAGAGTGGTCCCATTACATAGGTGGTCACTGTAGCAACAATACTGGTCCCCATTAGTATTCTGTGTAATACAACGATGCGATTAATCTTTCAATTAGTGCGTTTGTTTTCGCGTGTTAACCACCCTTGCACACTGTGCACGCTTGCGTAACAAAAGGCGTGATTTGGCAGTTCTCGCCCGTGGCTATTGCTGTCATCAATCACACATATACATACGCCAAAGCGCACTACTTTGTGCCTGATCACTGCCTAATTATCATGTTCTCGCCTGATCGCCGCCTAATTATCATATCGAAATTAGTTACGGCAGATTGCGAGGTAATCGAGGCATTAATTAACGCACAGTGACATCCCGTGGCGGTCAATATGTGGTGGCCGTTAAACGCGCGCTAATAGCTGATTGGCTCGTGAGGAGAAGAGAATACACCCGCGACCTTGGAGGTCAATTTGGTACGCTAAAAATCTATCACATTATGATGATTACGTGTAGTTTATAGTCAGTGACAACTGGTCTGCGTCATTATGGTAATTATATGCAGCATTGCGACGTGTTATGCCAGAAATTAGCAACACGCAATATAATTATACAGTGTGCAATATGACAGTCGATGTTCAATACGATGTTGTGCAATCACCAGAGATTGGTGCTGGGTGCTGCCAACTGATTTGTAACAATGCCATTGCCAGAGGTTCAAGGCAAAAAATGGCCTACGTAAGTAAAAATCAAGGTTTAAACTTGTGTGTGATCCAAAGAGTTATGCAAAACGTGAAAATTCAATCTTAGAATATGATTGTGATTGCCAAAAAATGAATGTGATTGGAAAAATGAGAGTGAAATATCTGATAAATAAGTCTACTAAACAAAGGTATAAAAGACTAGGATAATGAAAAAATAGATTCATATTCAGAAAAAACACAATATAATTAGATAACTTTGCAAGGAAAGTTTAACTCAATATCTAAATATTATTACAAAAAATACATCGAATAAAAGACTAAACACAAAAATTTCAACACATAAAGAAAACCAAACTATAAAATCACGTTTACAAAGCACAAAAACGTCCCAATGAAAGTCGCAATCATCCATAATGGCTGTGAGACATTGGAGTGGAGCCCCCCAGGCCAGATGGGCCACACACAATGCCAAGCCGATCACCAATACCAAATCAAAACCGCAGCATTGCGCATCATGCATTCAATGTAGCAATTCCAGCACATTGAAGAAGTTTAAACGAAACACAAAAAATTGCTTGGGTAAAAAATTGGTTTTGCCACCGCCGCGAGGCAGATGGGCCTTGTTGGCTGAATGAAGAGTCAGCGGAGGGGAAACCGATAACCTCAATACATAATCAAATGCCGGCCCAGCAAAACTAACGTTTACAATGGCAATCTTTAATAGGTGCCACTTTCGGAATTTCCAATAAATCAAATGATTGAGAATGAATGGGGTTTTGTCCTACTTGAAACCTTTAATGATAATTTGCATTGAATTCTATAGCTTGAACGTTAAAAGGCAAGTATGGGAAATTCTTCTTCTGTTCTACCGTGATAAAAATGAAAATTTGTAAAGGAATGATTCTGTAATGGACTTAATAATGACAAAAGTTTAATGGTTTAAATTCCAGACTGCTGTATTTCCATTATGGACCCATGTCCTACTTGGTCAATTCTTGTACAAAGCTGAATTGTGAGTTCCGGATTTAAGTCATAGTCCAAGAAAGGAATAATTTTGATATTACTTGATCAATGTTAACCATCTTCAATACGGGGGGGGACGTTGCAGAAATCAAATGTAACATACACCTTACGACTGCGAGTCGACTTCAGAGGCAGATGTGTCAATTACTTTCAACTCGATGTCACCAAAAGCTATAATCATTGCCCACAAATCAGTTTAAAAAAAAATTCCTCGCCAGAAAAAAGCGCTTGCCCTTGGGGCAGATGCGACTCCGCACGAATGAGAAACCGCTCAACCGTGGCAGAGGCGCCAATAACGTCATTCGAGAATCAAACCCACCACAAGGCCAACGCTCGCACACCTGTTAATATGGCAATTACGCCGTTTTGTCGAAATCGAACGCCACAAAAGAAGATTGACCTTGAACACTTTGGAAGCTTTTGGATTGAATTTTCAGAATTCCTGCACTTTTGAAAGGGATGTGAACATTAGAATCATGGGTAAAATCGATCATGTTTGAGAGTCCAGAATAAAAAATGATGGATGAAATCTATCATTTAGACTTTTCTAAGTATATGGTGTCCTTGTTATCATTATCATTACATTCCACAGGTCACTGTTACCTTGTTTCAGGTTTTTACTTATGTCAGAGTAACCTCCCCAAATGTGACACAGTTTAGTTTAGAGGCACTCAGGTTGTATAGATACAACAAATATGGCATATTATCATCTCCAAACTCATCTGAGTACAAAAATTACGATAGTGAAAAAGACTATCATTGTGAGGGGTGAATAGAAGGGATTTAACCAACCCTCTTAAAGACTAATAGTGAACTGGGCCAATTAAAAATGACCACATAAATCCATACAAAT
This sequence comes from Streblospio benedicti, assembly GCA_019095985.1. Taxonomy (NCBI): domain Eukaryota; kingdom Metazoa; phylum Annelida; class Polychaeta; order Spionida; family Spionidae; genus Streblospio; species Streblospio benedicti. Next base: position 7,775,335 of record CM032660.1, read on the forward strand.
TACCTACTACTTTCTTGATAACTAAATCTTGCTACCATTGTACAAGATTCGGACACTTGGCAAGCAAATGTCGAGCGCCTCAGACTGCAGAGATGATAGAGGCTAGGTTACATCTCTCTGCCCCCCTACTCCATCGATGATGTTCTAATTTAAAGCATCATAATGTTTGTACGGAGATCATGCATTTTATGACTGGAGAGTCATTCTCTTTCTGCACGTGTAATCTTCTGTCCGCGTTTTCTCACCTGAACTCTCTGCTTCAATGCATCGTAACCCCGTAACATCTGATAGTCCCCGATTCAAACGACTTTTTATACGCTTACCACCAATTCGCTGCCACACATCAGCTACATTTGGACGTTGTCTCGTAGACTGACATAAGGTAGTAGCATGAAAAGGTGAGATAACCGTCAATGTCTATGTCAACGCCGTTATCGCACTTTTCGAACCTGCCAGTTTTGTTTTCTTTCTGATCAGCTGCACCTAGTTCTTATCGCATAGGAAATCATTAATATAAATGTTATTATTAATTGTTGATTGGTTGGGAACGCTCCCTGTTTGTATACAGGTGTCTGCTCCTGCCATCTGGGGAACACTTTATTCGAAATGATACACATGCTTCATAGAACCACTGTTCAAAAGGGTGCCATAAAGTAAAATGTTCAGATATTCTCTCACATCTTACGATTACTGGGACCTTTTTTTAGACTTTGACTTGTATTTAGCAAAACATTTTCAATGATATGAAAATATACAAACTTATTGAGAAAAATGATTGATTGATGGATTGATTGATTTATTGATTGATTGAAAAGAATGACCAATCAAGTACAATGATTTCACACCATATGATCTTCAGCACCCTTATTCATCAATCTATGAACAATCCAACAGTATAACTTGCACCGAAAAAGAGTTACCGGACAATTCATTATACAGCCTTTCCCAAACTACTTCCCACAAGTACATAATTGTATTGATTTCAAAACTGCCCGCATTTTCTTTATTCAAACCATTTACAACTTTCCACCTTAATTACATGTAACTGCAAAGCGCCGTGTATTTTTAAAGGACCATAAAACACGTACACCATAGAGCTATCAAAGCCGAGCGGTGATCTAGCAGATGCAGGTGTCATAAGAACGCCATAACGTTGGGGGACAAAGAGAGAGTCCAGTGAAGCGACGCGCGATCCCAATAAAAGGTCCGCCGGTTTTATGATCAGTCTCGTCGGCGCCGCGAACTGGCGAATCGAAACAGATTTATGGACAGTACTGGAAAAAAGTTCACAGGAATGTGGGGTCCTTGATTTGGCAAAAGATGCCATGTTACCAATAATAACAGGCTCGTAAATTCTTCGAAATGTCGCGTTACTGTCGGTCGTTACAAACTTTTGATCGCAGTACTGAACGACTTCTTGTTTGAGGAACTGTGTCGCAGAAGGAACCTGTGTATTCCCAACTACTCTGTATTGGGACTTCTTTAATTGAACCACATCTGTAAATAAACTACCTCTTTAATTGGACAAATTCTTTGATCTGATCATCTCTGTAATGGGACCACCTCTGTATTGGGACAAACACTTCAACCAAACACTCCCTGTAATTGGACCATTTCAATGGGACCACCTCTATTCTATAAACACATTTGTAATATTCTAACTGACTTCTTCCGTGCCATGAGGTGTCAAATGACCACCTACAATTCAAATCCATCTCAATGGTGACCAGTTTTCAATCAATCTTACAATTCATTGCATAACGACTAACAACTTCTATCATAAACCTCCAAATCATCATTCTCTACTTTTCGAAAACCAACTTTAAAACATCCCCATTTGGAATACAGTGTAACCAGCTGACATAAAAGTATTGACATTAGAGAGGATTTGATATAGCCCAATACAATTGCAGAAAGAATCATCTAATGTCAATACTAAAGAAACAGCCATTCGAACCATCCAGTCTGTTAGCCCATGTTGTGCTGTGATTCCGTGAGATCGATGTGATCAAAGCTTGTGTTGGCAGCAGAACCCTCCTCGCTGGGTGACCGTGTTACACCCATCCCCACCAAAGCCACTGCAGCCAACTGCCTCCAGCTATGCCAATCAGCCTGAAGTATTGACGACTCCATATGTGGCCTTTTTTTTCTCAAAAATAAAAATTCAACCTGAAGGTTGTAGTAGGAAAGACATCAAAATTGGCTTTTTTTTTATTTGGCGCCAAACCGATTTATAGGATAGTTTCAACTACCTTCATGAAACTGCAATTACGAGATACATTTGGCAGGAAATAAGCAAGAGTTGATTTTCATTGAAGATAAAGTCTTTACGGAGATTTCTGCTGATATTTTAATTAGCCCCAGAGATGCTCCAAAAACGGGCTTGGAAATTGATTCCCAAATTGAGCCTGCTGGGTAATTGGTCGCTGGTGATGAGATAGCAATGTATGGCAGCCGCAATTGGTTATAGTTTACAGTCATTGTATGGTATATGGGCACAGAGTCTATCACACAGATGCTTCCTACTAACTTATCCTTTTTATGTCTTCAAAACTGTAGTACAAATTATAAATTGTGCAAATTTGGTACTTGGAAAACAAGTTGCTATAATGATCCACAACCCATTCCATTTGAATCGTGTCTGTTCTCTATAATAAGCACGTTTCTATCACTACATTGCCATAACTGAAGACAATCTTCCATTTTAATATATCAAGTGGCCCTGACTGGACTCAAACTCACAACCCCATGGTTGTGCTCCGAGATAGGCACACAAATAATTTTGCATCATCTCAAGCAGTGGCCACAATTTGTTAAAAAGTCATATGGTATTCAAACTGCTTTGAAGCGACGGCGGTAAGAAAATATATCGGCGGCGAAGTTGGTCACTTAAATCATTTTGTAGCTTTGGCACTTTCGAAAATTCCATGAGTCCTTTCAAGGTAATTGTTCTCTTTTGATCGTTCTCCTATGTTTGATACTATTTTTCTATGTTCATTAGTGATATGAGTTTTTAGGGTTGAACTTTATTAATTTAGAAGACTCCAAATGGTGCCTTCCTTTGATCAATGTTTACCGATAAACCCGCATTCTGTGCATTGGCGATAATCCGAAGCTGTCCCCCTCTCAAGTGTTCCATCGGCTGATCTATAGGATGGACAGTCATTTAAATCAAACCATTTTTTCTATTGAAAAAAGGTTGATACGGCGATTGATATACAAGGGCGCCCATTTTGCAAAACAAAGCGAATATTTATTGGGAGGAGAGATTTTTTAAAATATGGCCTCAAGGACAGTTGAACATGCTTATATTTGGGATTATGAAGTCATGGATCTGCAACTTAAACTACCGACAAATTCCATTTGGTATTCAATTTGCCTTCATCAAAGTGTTAAATAATTACTTGCGCAAAAACCATGGACGTCATCATCTCAAGCAGTGGGCCATGTTTGGTGGTATTGAAAGTTGGTCATCGTTCATCTATAGCAGCGGCGGCAGGAAAATCGCCAGGTGGAAGGCCCTGCATGGGAGTTTATCACCGGCTCTAATAAAACATGTACTTGAAAAGAGGATTAATGTACAGTTGAACGCGTCACTTCACCCTAATAAATTTGTGGGCCCCAGGAAGGAAGATTTGGCCGCAACGAAATCTGTAAATAGCACGCAGATGAGGTGGTATTCCAGAATCGTTTCCGTAGCTTGACGCATGCCCATTAGAAAATATAGAGTTGAATACATGCCATTGAGCGGCGGGTTTTCACATGTGGAAATGGAACTGTTTAAAACGTAATGGATATCTGTTCAAAAAGCAGGCAGCTCTAATTTCAGTCATACAACTTCAATTACGTTTTTTTCAAATCTATTGGATCGTTCGCGTTCTTGTCGAATCTCCAGCACCACAGATGATCTCTGATGGCAAGCAAAACATTCATATGAGTTTTTTAGGTTGAACTTTGATTAATTTAGAAGATGAGCTTTTACAGGAACAAGTGATTACATTGACATTTCTATTTTGCTGATCAATGTTTGGTGATGGGGCTTTATGCGACCCTGGGCCATTCTGTTACCGAGAGGCTGTTCCATCCGAAGATACCCCCCCCTCGCGTTCCGCCTCACTGGGCACCAAAGCCACCTCCTATTGGATCCCATTCACTCGCCAACGACGCTTGCCAATTAAACCAATTTGAAAGGGTTTAGCATTGTAAAAAGGTTGATAGCGGGCGATTTGGTGCAGCAATCGTCAGTTATGGCCTGCATTGTTGGGGGCCTATAGCGTAGAGGTATTGGGAGGAGAGATAAGGGGAAACAGTGGGCTGCAAGGCCTTTCACTTGCCGGGCCAATCGCAGGAGGGTTTGATAAGCGGTGATTTGGGAGTGGGAATCATGGATCCCCTAAAAGGATCATTCACCTACACCTTTGGTACTAAGGAACTTGAATATTGTTCTTATCTAACCTTAACAATACAGTAATGATAACTAAAGGGACATGGAAGAATTCAAATTCTCATTCGCGAAATTCAACGTCGCCTGTTTTTGATTGATTTTGGGTAAATTCTATACTCCACCATTGATCCCATAACGCGAATTGACACTTCTATTTTGGTTCCATAAATTCTATTTTTTGGTTCATATAAAATTTTTCCTATTGATTTCATTGATTTAAGCCTATAATTTGTGCGAATCTTTCTAGAAACACCCCTAATTCTCAAACTAAGATATCCAAAAAACCCTTCCATATATATTGAATAATGGTATTTCCCATAATGTTTTTTGCGTTTTATGAAAACACAAGAATAATGTTTATTTAGCGTACGGGTAACATATGTTTTTGGTGTGTGACGACATGTTCACTTGGCATCAATGGTTAAAATGAATAGTTAAAAAGGTATTGGGAGAAATTTCCATAATCGATTATGAAAGTCATTCTCTGCATAATTCTTTCTTTTCTCAGAATTTGCCAACCAGTGGCTCTATATTGATTCAAATTGGGATCATGACAAATTCATGGGTGGCCTGGCCCCTCAGCAGAATTTCTGAAATTTTTTGACAAGTAAGGTGTTATAAGCCCATTCATCATTTTACGTTAAATTTTGGAGGTTCAAACCTTTTTAAACGTACTGTACAGAAGAACCTCTCTCTCAAAACCAACCAGTGGACTGTCTTCAGGTGGTCTCAATGATGGTGGTCTTCCACACAAGGTTCATCATAGATGTTGTCTCTTTACACAAGTGGTCTCAATTGGAGGTTTTACTGTATCGCCAGGTGGAAGGCCCCATGTCTCAATATGGAGAGTTTATCACCGGCTCTATTAAAATTCCTCTGGTTGATCGGGCTTGAAAAAGAGGATGTTGTGTTCATGGTGCATAGTTCCCACTACGCGTCACTTCACCCTATTGGGGGAAGATTGGGCCGCGCAGGTGGCAGAAGAGAGGCAATCTCTCTATAGGAACATCTATAAATACAAGCCATTGTCCATAATCCTAAACATCTATGCATACTTAAAAGGGCCATTAGAAAAAAAAATAGAGTATTGAATATCAACACTATTGAATATTGAAATGTCACTATAGGTTGATAAAGACATTTTAAAAAGTAATACAAGTCCTAACCCTCAATTGACAGAAATTCAACTTAAAATATTCTTTGATTTTTTTAAGACAAGAATATTTCGTGTATTTGAATCGAGTGTTTATCAAATGTAAGTAGAAATAACCACTGACCTTGTGTAAAACCTACCATAGTCAATAGTCCCCATATATCACAAGTAAACAACTTCACAAAACAAGGAAGGAAGGTCACATAACATGGAAATGACCCACATTAATAATGCATAAACTCGTTGCTAGCATCATAAAATCACCAATATTTGGCCTCTGTGTTGGTGACAGATCAAAGGGGTTGATGCTGCTTTTGTCCCCTAGCCACAGATTAGTATTGCACCTCCTGGGGAGAGGGAGGGGGGAAGGGGTAGGGTGTGTGTCTGTTGGGGGGGGGGGGTATAAGAGATTACGCCCAAATGTCACCATGTTTCAACCTTTTTGTCCCTCATCCTGCTAATACTATAACTGGAGATCTTTTCTCTCATATCCCGTTTCCTTTTAACACCCCTCACTCTATGATGACACTCATAAAAAATGACTGCCCCTACCCATATTAAGGGTTAATTACAAAGCCCCTAAAACGATCACCTCCGTAATAGGCGGACCTTTGTAACATGGCTACTTATATTAACTTATCTAACCTATAACACCTATACCATGCATAATGATATCACCCTCTACAGTTGACAATCTCTGTAACACATGACCAACTGGAAGACACACACACACACACTCTACCATTGCTGTTTGTCCATAAACACACTTTATTCAATGTTTTACAGATCACCACATTGTTATTTCACAGTTTGTGACTACAGAATAGTGGTAAGCAAATCACAAGGACAAGAATCCTCATGGAGACAACAACATTGCAACAGAAGAAATAGAATTAGACATGATATTCACGCACAAATATTTCATAAACAACACAGATATCAACATAAGATTCAGTTCAAAAGTATTCAGCGTAAAGAATATACATTGAATGGTACGCAACCCAAAACTCCAGCCTCACGAACCCCAACTATGGACCCGGCAAAGCGGCCAACGACGCCGCATGTGGTGAGGTGAGAGGTTCCATGTTATTGTGAGCCATCGGTCTTCCCATCCACAGCGGCCCTCCTTTATCAAAACCTCTCAAAGCGCACTTATTAATTTCATTTTCTATCGTCGCCGCCGATGACAGATGATTTCAGTTATGGATGCGCAAGTTTCTTTTCAATATCAGGAGGAAGCCAGCCAATAGATTGAGATGGTAGCGTAAAGTAGCGGTGAAAGCAGGCGGCTTTATTGAGACCCTGTTCAATGCTGACCCTTTCAATATCCGTCAATTCTGTGTGATAGGCAGAGAAAGGAAGGTTAGGGGAGTAGCAAAAGGTTCAAAAGCGCGCTATTTAATTACGCGGCGGTCGAGATGCCTTAATATGCTGGCCTCATGTGGCATTGGGTGACGTTTGGAACTGAGGAGAGCCTTCGTAATGATCATTGCTTTGACGATAGCGACGGCTTTCAACAGTCAGTATTCAATGGGAAATCGCGGCCACTTATCCTCCAAGTTGATCATTATCTTGTAAGTTAAAATGATAATGACCGCCGTCTGAAGATGGCTGCATATTGTTGTGAAATATGTCACGTTCTGTCTTTTGTAAATCCTCAGACAATAAACGGTCCTACATGAATGTGACTTTGTCAATTAGGCTGGACTTTGATGAAATCAATGCACTTCTGTGTGATTAAAATTTCACCCTTTGAGAAAGTAGTAAGTCAGCAGAATTGTGTTGGAAACAATTAGGTTTTTAAGAGATTTTTGACTCTATTGGAAATTAATTTGGCATTGTCAAAAATAATTCCTTAAAGGATTGTGACATGACAGTTAAATTTGTTGACAGGGATCGATAAGATTGTGTGTTCAATATGAGTTGGATTAATTAATGTTATTCCTGACATAAGATATACACTGAGGACGTGATATGTCAGATTTTGTAACATTGCCTTCTGGTAGCAACATACAAGTAGTTACATGATTCAGATTCTGACATAATTCTGAAATAATGTGAATGGTTAGGCAAACCCCAGATGTTAGACATTTCATTGTTTGATACCCAAATTGCAAAGTTGGCACGTACTGCAATCTTTGAATAACATGTAACATATATGACCATGTAAATGAACGTGGGCTTTAAGGTAAAAAAAAATGTTATTAGTGTAAATGAATGTTCATTAACATTAGAATTTTAAAGGTACAGATTTAAATTTTGTCAAAATTTTGGGATGGGCCTTTAAACTTGCGAGGACTTTTAGTTACTTGTATATGGTACCACAAAAGATCCTGCATTTTGTAAACCGCCTGTCAGTCGAAATTAAGCAAGCAAAACATAGACAATACCTCCCTACCGAACAAACAATAAAAAACAACAACATATTTTTACCCTTCTGGAACTACGGACATTACGGCTGTGTACGTGTGATCGTACAAGCAGGTAGATGAACGAATTGTATTTTAACACGGCCGTATCTCACGAGCAGGGCCATTACAGGCCAGCCTACACAGCACAACTGATTCACTCCACTTTTACAAGCTTTACCGCCATTCAAACTGCCATTCGTCAAGCTTAATCACCATCGAAAGTCCGTAAAAGATTACGATGGTGCTGTGGGGTTGAGTCACTCCACGCTCAAACAAAAGGAGATGCAATAACATGGGGCAAGGTCTTTGTCAGTTAAGACTCTATCGTGATGATCTCTGTGAAAAGAACGAAGTCTGAGAGACAAGTCTGTAAAGTGATTATATCTATGATTATTTCAGTGGTTTGTTGTTTTGCAACCTGGCAAATGTTGGCTACAATAATAATCTGCAAAAATGACTTTTTTCACAGTGTGTTGAATTGAATTGAAAATATTTTATTTATCACAGATTAGAATGTGGGATTTTATATTACTATTACATTAACATTTTACATTATCATACATTAATTACAAACAAAAGACATACAAAAGTTTTTACGAACATGTAGCTAGATTGCTTGAAAAAAAGTTTCCATTTGAAAATCAAAACATCTTTGCAGATTACAAACACAAAGAAGAGAAATTGACAGAGACGGCAAAATCTATCATTTGGACAATCTCATAAACATTGTTCTTACAAAATCCTTCACATGTCCGAGAAAACCCCCACCATCCCACACCCTCCTCTCATTGATGAGGATGACGCCTTCGCCTCTGACCCTCGCACCACCTGTCAATTACACGTGCTAAATATTGCACGGCGGCACACCGGGGTCGCGACCCCAGCGGCCATCTTGTCATTGTCTGAGCCGCGATCCTATTGGTTATTTATAGTGATTTTTGACTGCTTCTTTCTCGCTCAATATGCGGATGCGTGCAGCAGGATTCTTTATGTTTTGGTGCTATTATTGTCTTGCAAAGTGTACTCTTCTTTCCTTAAGCAGATTAGCTATACATACGCTGATATTGCAGATTATAAATAGTCTCCAGTATAATTATGCCTCTCATCAATTCAATCGACTATAAAACAAACTAAAGCTGAAATAAACCCGTCAATATTACAGTCAACAGGCAAACTCCTTGTTCGGGAAAAACACATCAACTATTCACCCCTCTAAATATCAGCAATACTTTTGCAAACAGCATCTTTCAGTGTATGCATAAATAATGCTGAGCTTCATTTCCAACAAAGACAATAGGGTCGTTGCGTGTGCATTTTCCTCGACCTCCGCGGACGCTATACGATTTCTGTCCACTTAGCGGCGGCCAATCGGCGGTAAGCCACTCGCACCACCGGGACGCGCAGCGCACATCCCCCACATACATAATGCACCCCTCGCCGCTCGCCCATCATTAGCGATACTCCGCGAAAGGGACAAGCAAAAAAATTGATGCCTTGAATAATTATTGAGCAAGACATTGTGAAGCCCTCGCCATGTGCATTTTTCATAGCGCGCGATCAGCCCCACTTACATAACGTACTCATGACAGTGTCATTTGGCAATGGGAAAATGGCGTCTTATAGCGATTATTGACTTAAATGGATCGGCTTACGAATTTGAGCCTTCTGTGCATCTTGAATGAATCAGCTCATCAACTCATGTATGGAGGACTTGCTTGTTTCTTTAGTGTTTTTATCTATCAAATTGTATTTCTATAAATTTCCATTATGTTTAGATCTTACAAACCCATTAAAACTTATAAACATTTTTATCTACTGATTTGTGATCACTTTTCCTTCTTTTACTTATAAAAAAACCAAATATTCTACTGACAATTTCAATGCCTAACTACGTCCATCTTCAGTTTTTCCCTAAAATGACAACAACCACCTCTCATCCTCTCTAACAAGTTTCGCATTCCATCACAACACCTTTGTCTTTCATCTTGAAGATTCTCACCTCCCCACAAGAACTCCCCTGATCATGTGACACATCACCCCACCGAGACAGCAGCGCACACTTTTTACACGAAGCGCCGCTGCATATTTAACGACATTTGATCAACCTGTGGACACAATGCACCCGTGCGGCGTCTGCATCGGCCCATCATTAGGGCTGTCCGTCGCTCGCTCGCGGCGTGTCAGGTAATTATTGGAGGCGATGTCTTGCCACCTGCGACATTGAGCCGACCATGCATAATGCACGAGGCCTGATCACCCCGTGATTTACCGCCGAATACATAATGTCCCCCTCACGCCGCCACCGCCGCTCTGATTTACCCGCATACATAATGTACTCAGCCGATTTTGCGCCTAATTGCGCGCCGAGCGTTCTCGTTATAATCGATTTAGTGACGTGCGGTGTGCATGGCAGTGTAAATCATTGGTGCGCTGTAATCAATTAGTCGATTACCTTTTATACATAATGTACTCTTGCAGTAGCTTTGTGTCTGGCTTTTCGGTACTTTAGTGCCATGATTAGCAATAAAACTAATTAGTGTTTTACACACACAAAAAAAGAGACAAATTTAAAGCAAACTGACACCGGGGATATCTTTAATAAGATCAATACTTATATTCTTTTGAATGTAGAGATATATATTTTCAAACTTTTTTCTCATTTAAGATGTGATAGAATTGATTTAGGATGAAACATCATATAGGCCTAACCTTTCCTCCTTGGAGCGATGGAATAAGTGATAATTAATAAATGAACTGCGAAATACAATAACAAAGTCAGTGATTTGATGATGCCTGAAATACACCAACCCTCAGACGGCTCAAACCATTGTGGCCACTCTGCGTGGTTTTCGACCTACTATGACACATAATGCTAACACAGTTTGACAAACAATACATTTCAAGGTGTGAAACAATACAAATTTCAAACATCTAAAAAAAGACGGACACATGGCATCACATATTTTCTGACCACACATAGATGTGTAAATCTGTGATTCTGCGGCCCTGAATGCGTCTGCTTGGTTTTTATCACGTACAACACGTTTGATGGGAAATTGAAATGTGAGGGAGTCTACAGAGAAATCAGCCTCCGTCGCACTGTGCACAGTGGAGAATGTTACCCGCGCACAGCGCCATTTGAGGCTGGGGGCTCGGGGACCAGGCAGGATATTGAGAACGTTATGGATGAAGCCAGCAGAGAAACGCCACATCTCACCATGCTTGTGTTCGGGTCATGGGGATACAGAAGAGCTTAAATTGGTTTCAATAGAGAGGTGGTCTCTTTTTGGAGGTTTGTAAAGTTTTTTTGTGAAGGTTTGGGAAATTGAGAAATGGTCTTACTCTAGAAGTGGTCTCCTTAAAAGAGAAGGTTTTTATTGGAGGTTTTGCTGTACTAGCCAATAGAAAGATAATCGTTCAAGAATAACAGCATCAATACTTGCAAATAACCATAAATTCCTGAAATAACTTATACTCAATACAAAAATCAAAACACCCATTGACCTTTTGATGGATCCCATAAAATTTTCACAATGTTGGTACTAACTATTGCTGGATTTTCATGTTTGACGAACAATAAAAACTTACATGAATACCAAAGCTTTCTCATAGAAAACAGTCAGGAACATCCACTCACCTGAAAGTAAACAAATTAATTTTAGTCATGATGTTTAATCATTTCATGAAGCAAACATATTCATTTCTTTACCCGAATTGGGTTGCACATGTGCACTTTTAAAGAGATTGCCGTACACGAACGACAACAATGTTCTTCCATTGCTCTGTTTCCCACCCTGTGTGTAGGTGCCGTCTCCTCTGATCAGCGTCACACAAACGACCCCATGACCTGGTGTGAGTGGCCGGGGAGCGTCACATTACCGCTAATAGGGAGGCCCAGAAACCCCCGTCCCCCAGGGGCCAACTCATGACCCAGCCACACTCAACGTACAGCAGTCTCACAAGTCACACGTATAGCTCAAGATGGGCGTAAAAAGACAACTTACTATAGATTGTATTTTAATCATCCATATACACTTTTTTTCGCATAATTTCTTTTAACCAAAATAGATAACTATAAAAGTAACACCCTTTGGTGCAGAACTGGCGATGCTAATTAGAATTCATGGCTCAAACGAATGTATTCACTGTAAAATAATCAAATATGTGCGTATTATTCAGTACTGTTTACATACTGCAGTAGTTTTATGCTGCACTGGTACGTCATATGTATGGTGTTGATGTAACTCACTTACGTAATATTTTTAAAGAGGTCAATGTGCATCATGTCACATACCATATATGTCTAGGCCCAAAGAGTACAAGTTAACATTTTCTTGACAACTGGTGTAAATAATAACGAAACAGACCCACGAAACAGACTATAGTACTGTAAATGACCAATCAAACGCCTATGGGTTTTAAGGTTGAAAATCAATGACTCTTGTAGTGGTCCCAATAAGAAAGTGCATGTTGGAGGATTGAGGATTTCATAACACCGTAGCATGGTCAAAAAATCAGAGAAGAGCCTCTGTTAAGGACATTTTTGAGTAAAAGTGGACTAGGACTTCTCATTACCAGGAACATGGACAATCACACCACAGCATGGACAGCAGAATGTAGGAGCTGTCCGCTGCACTTTGGGCAAAAATGATCTCTGTTGCTGGGAATGACTAGTGCCTAACAGAAAAAAGGTCATTCAATTCAGCGACGTTGCAAGCACCTTAAAAGTTGTCGGACAAAATGAGTACCGTAGGCATGAATTTTTTTAAAAATGACGGATGTCGTATTAGACATTTAAACATATAAGTTGAGGAACAAGTCTTTCAGAAAAAGATTTGATATCATCGGTTCTGCAATTGACAAGGGTTTCAGGATGAAATTATTATACATTCTTTCAAGGGGTTCAGTGTATTCATGTAATGTACGAGTCCAATTACACAGGCGGTCGCTAAACTACAAAACATTGTTCACCTCCTACAACCTTTTTAGTTAAAAATTGCGCCATTTAACCTCCACATTTTCGCAAATGCTCAAAGTCTTCTAGTTTAGAATAAGTTCAAACACGACGCAGAAGCGAAGTTGGTGTGAGTAAAAATCATCCAATCAGTGCGTTGGCACCTCCGTGATGCACTCATCTCGCTCCAATCTGTGCAGGTGCCGCCGGTCACACCTGCTGCCTGGTGCAGGTCACAGGTGCAAGGTCGACGACGAGGCAGCACACAGCAGCCAATAGACCGGCGGGGATCAGGGAATATTGACCACGGGTTTGAACAGTATAGCTCCTTCTTAAAATAGGGGCTGTACTTGTTTGTGTCCACGTTAGTGATGCCTGTGTGGTTGTTAACCTCATTCTGGATTCAACATGGCAGCCGTGTGAAAAACGTGCATGCAAAAAACTGTCTGCTCAATGCTAAGATGTGAACCTTCACAGATACGGATCATATAGAAGGTTTCACCCCTAACCCCATCCCCCATGATCTAAAAACCCTGGACTTGCCAGTGAGGTATCGTAAGTATACCAAATGTTCCAGCATCATTCTTCATACACTTCTTAACATGGGTTTTGAATAGATATGAAGAGATATTCAATACATTGTACATTTCTGGTGTATTTGAATCTGAGGATTTGAGTGATATTTTGAATAGCGTGCTACTTTACTAGATACAGGTGCCTGTGGGTATACACTTGTACAGTGACGACATTTGCCTCTCTACTAACAGCACATTCCCCCTGCTCCCTCCACTGTACAGCGGAAGCTGCTATAAGGGCGACCTGCCAATAGCAGTACATTGATGGAGTGCCTACAGGCCGCCACACAAAAGGTGCCGCCATCAAACATACATGAGGGGACAGCATCTGACACACAAGTATAGTCAAACACGGTTATCTCTACATATATAAGGGGACAGCATCGTCATAGTATCGTACACAGAGCTACAGTCAAATATGGCAATCTCTACACATACACGAGGGGATAGGCCCAGATTGTGTATCTACATTGGACCTGTCTCAAGTTGACACTTGGGGAGAAGTGAAGTGTCCACAACACAAGACGTGTGTCTAAACAGAGGTTCACTTGGTGGATGAAAAATTTGGAGAGGGAGAAGGGAAAAGTGACGACGTAATATAGATGTACTAAACTGGGTGATTTTGGCTGATTTCCACATGTTCAGTTTCCACTGTACAAAATAAGGCTACTGTCAAACCTATCTATCTCAGCATACAAGAGGGGACAGCATCGTGTCATGTAGACTAATAATAAGGGGTGCACTTCTATTAGGCTTGTCGTTCTCCAACTCTGCTAAGCGGGCACTGCTAAGTCAACCGTACGGATGCCTTTTGAGTTCCTATTCACATGGATGGACTCATAAATTCAGCATCTTCATGATTTCTCGATACTCATTCAGTATTTTGTCTCTATGTATGAGTCACAATTTAGAAAACTATGTCACTTGTAAAACAAGACCATCCTCCCCGTCATTAAAGCGTGGCTAATTGTGCTGTGGCTTGTGGTTGTAACATTACGCTGACCTATGTCCAGAGCGTCGTCGCCCATAAAGCCCTGTTTGCCGTGTTCAGGGTGTGATCCCATCTGCTGCAGGTCTTGTCCCACCTCGCTCCACCCTCAAATCACCGTGTTAATGACCTCACTTCTCTCATGTTGGACTCCGGGACAGTTGTGGGCATAAAATGCACAAATCACCCATCAGTTAGGTTCAAAGGCAACTGGATCCGTAGCTTTGATTTGTTTTCATCAAAGAGAAAGAGTGATTCAAATATCAACGTTCTTTACAAAGTTCCCTGATGCAGTAGTTGCCTTTGGTTAGGTTATAAACATATTTCATGTAAAATATGAAATCGAAGTTGGCAATTGCAAAAATGTGACATGAGCTGTCTCCATAAGGGATTGGTTGAGTTTTTGTTGAACGCTGCCGACCAGCAATTCGACAGTGTTTACACATGATGAATATTTTATATGGTCCAGTCCTGAGCAGCTAGCTACCTAGGGTTTGAGCCAAAGTGGCTTTTAAATTCATAGGTACAAATAAACCAGTTACAATAAAGTACTGCTTATTTTTCCGTTTTTTGCCTTTCAATATCACATCTTTCTAAATTGTATGATAAAAGAAACTTCTTTCTTCCCCTTAACATTCGTGGACCAGCCCACCCTTACTGAAGGCCCGCTGTAAAAACAAATTACAATATCCACAGTAATATAAGGTACTTGCGGAAATCCTCTCAACCAAGATTTATAAAGTTTCCTTTGTACAATGAAACCGCTCTGTTAAGAACACCCAGTGGATTGGCCTCAAATGGTCTCAATGAACAGATGGTCTCTTTATGATGGTTTGTAAGAGTTTGTCTGAAGACCCCGGAGTGCAAGAATTGCTCTCATTACAGAGGTAGTCCCAACTCACAGACATGGCCTGAATCATAAGTTCTACTGCATAAAGCCCATGTAGGGCGTACGTGTATGTTTTGGGCTCGTCCCCCCCCCCAAGACGCTGCAGTTTCTCATCGCCGTCGTCGTCGCTGTGTCCCAGATATCTGGCAGTTGCAGCGGACGCTGAATATTTCATGGGGCCGTGTGTGTGCGTATGAATACATGATGCTGCGTGGGGCGATTGGGAAATGCGTTTTAG
This sequence comes from Streblospio benedicti, assembly GCA_019095985.1. Classification (NCBI taxonomy): domain Eukaryota; kingdom Metazoa; phylum Annelida; class Polychaeta; order Spionida; family Spionidae; genus Streblospio; species Streblospio benedicti. The sequence continues at coordinate 7,790,987 of CM032660.1, forward strand.
TCATATGGGTCATATCGCCGCATATGTCTTCATTGCTTTTTAGCTTGTTATGTATTTTGTGCGGGATACTGTGTATAGAGGACACCTGTGTGTCTAGTGGGCGTTTGATGAGAACTGCAGATGTCTATCCCTCAGTAATGGAGAACTTGCAATTAAATCCTCCTCAACAAAAAGAGGGCATCTCTTTGATAAGACTACGACTGGTAGTCCCTATCTCTTATAAGGAGATTAAAGTGAGCGAGCATTAAGAGACCACCTCTCTATTGAGACCAGTCAACTCTTGAAATGGTCCTAATAGAGAGTTCTAATGTTTGCAGTGACCAACAGAATCCTGCCATCCTGAAGCCTTGAAAGAAACAAAAAATATGAATTTTGTTTTCCATGTACCAGTTAGTGGAAAGTTCTTACTCATAGTATTATAACCAATAGATTATCTTCTAGCGCAATTTGCCAATACCACATTAAGAAAAATTAGTCAATAGCTTCTCATGTATTGCTGTATTTTGGAAAAAACAGATAGAAATTGGTTCTACTATCACACCAACAGAATACATAGCCTGTTCCATACAAAGGCAGACAGATCGTACAATCCCTATAATACATCCGTGGACACATCCCAAAGAATCGCGGCCTCAGAAGTTGGGGGCGAAAAGCCGCCAATTCTTCTGTGTAAATACCGGAGCTTGCATCCCTGTAATTGGTATATTGATCCAGATCGTGGATCAATCGCGTTCCTGATGGACATCCTAATGGGGGAATCCTTGATCCAGTCGACTACCTACAGTCAGCAAGAGTTCCCTGGCAGTTTAACTACAGCAAAAGCTCCAATTACTAAGACCACCTCTATTTTGAGACCACCTCTATAATGGGACCATTTCTCATGGTCCTGCGTCTTCATGAAGAGATCAACATGAACCTCTATCAAGAGACCATCACTGTATTGAGACCACTTGCGGCTAACGTCACTAATGGTCTTAATATAAAGGTTCTACTGTATATACTGCAGTGCAAAAGTGTGCAAAGTATTCATCACATCATCATCATATCTAAGTTTTACATTTCTTGTCCCAATGTTGACCTCATAGACGGTTCTTCTATGGTTGGGTTTTATTTTAACCAGAATCACATATCAAACAGCTATAAAACAAAAGTGTCATCTAACACTCCCCTGTCAAATTCCTGTAAAATTCATTCAGACAACTACATATACAGTAGACACTCGTGATCTCAAATCTGTTGCGTACTGAATGTGCTCCCTAGCTCCAGATACAGGTATGAGAGAAATGATCACTTGATCGACAAGTGTGCCAATGACATGGTGTAAAATATTAAGTTATGAGATCAAGTCTTGAATTACGACTATAAACCACCAGATTTACAATATGCATACGATATTTATGATTTCTAAAAGAACCCAAGGAGTTTTAGATTTGTCGTTGTGCCCGCCCTCCAGATGAGAAGCTGCCTCTCATCCCATGTAAATAGACCAGCAAGTGCCCAAGTAGGTGGATCGTGTAATTGGCATATTGATCTATTGATGATCAATCCCCAGTATTGGACGCTTAATGGCCTTTTCCACACACTCTCCCATCCAGGCCTTCCACAGTGAATCCATGCTAGAAGCATGATCAGAAACTTACTAAAATGTGATCTCCAATCACTCACCAACTATGAAAAGTACACAGAGCTGAGAAAAAGTGACCGACCCCTTTATTAGATGCCTTTAAAAAAGTAGTCTCTGAAGTTTTGAAGCAAGCAGGTCCTGGCTAAAATAAGCTGGCACAGGGCTGGCAGATAGTTTTTATTTCACAAGATAGATTAAAGTTGAAAATTAGATGAGCCTGAAAGACTATGGGCTTTGGCATGGTCATGCACAGTTCTTCAAGACACTTCCCAAACACACAATAATATCACGCGCCACAGTCAGAATCCAACACACTGATTATTCAGCTAAAGATCGAATACCAATCTTTTTTTGCGATTGATCCATTTTTTGAGGACATCTTTAGCTTGGTGGATGAGGCAAGCCGCGGACAGCTCCCAGAGAGCCGCTTCTGTCTCATCTCCTGTGTCAATATCGGAGAGCACATCTCTGTAATTGGCATATCGAGCGAGTCCCGATCAATCGCAGCAGCCGCTGTATTGGAAGAGTGAGGGGACCCATCTTCATCTATTTGTGGCCTATTATTCAAATCATGAGTTATTGAGATAAACCCCTCATACTAAGAGTCCAATTTTCGTGGAACATTATTCACAGCCTCATCCAATAAAAAATAAAAAAAGTTTTCTCTCAGGCTACAAGACCGGCAGCTAAAATAAGTAGCTGTTCTTTACCAAAAGTGGACAGCACTTGGTTACTAATATGGAAGGCCTAAAAAAATGGCCTACTCATGGTGCCGGAACTTTTAAATTTAGCTGGCCCTTCCTAAAATCCACAGGCACAGTGCCATTGGGAAGGCCTTATGTCGAACCCTCCTTATGCATATAACAGAGAATTGTGACCCTACATAAGCACAGTCAATTTGATTCTGCTAACAGTGCTGCCTGCCCACCACCTCCCTGTTGCTGCTGTGTGCTGATCCACGCACTCCTTTCCTCGCTCCATTACACAGGACTTCCTGGATCAACAGCGGAGATCCAGAGAGGTGATGGATCCATTGACAGATCCATGCTGCATGGTGTGCAGCCTAGTGAGGTGCTATCTATGTGAGTTGTATCTTTATTATATATCCAGCCTTTTTCTATATATGAGTAACATTGAATCTATAAAATTGAGATTGAACTCACTTAGACCTGTTGACGTTTCGTATGACATCCGCCTTATTTCTTCAGTGATTGGTTTGATGACATAATAGCATGTTTTCTACGTTTGACGTTTGCTTGAAAGCGAGTGCCCTAGATAATTAATGTTTTGAATGTGTGAAGTATTCAGCATGACATGGAAAAGTACAACTTGGGGTATAAAACTTCTCGCAAACCTTTGGAGTTTGTGTATATTTTAGTAGTCAGGTTATAATTAAAATTGTTCTATTAAACCTTAATCTCAAAATACAGAAAGCCAATTTTCCAATATTGAAAATCAATTACCTGATCGTTGAAAAATCTATAAGACAGTTAAATGAAGATGTAATTCCACTCTTGTATAACCAACGTAACATGTTACACAGTAATAAAAATGCACTTTAGACTGACACAGAGTAAAAAACAATCAATATAGAATCTTTACAAATCCATTTCAAAGAGAATCTGTTCAACTAACGATAGAAGTCTTCCTTTGAAAAAACACATTTTATAAGTCTACAGCAAAAGTTACCAGATGATAAAATTCTGAACGATGTGCAGATTTTCATCTAAGTGACCACTCAATACAGTTAATATTGACCCTCATGAAAGCCTATTGTGGTATAAACTGTGCATATGTCTCAAACACTGTCCTCCCACAAGGTAGCAGGTTACGTGGTATCAATCAGACGTTACTATAATAATAACTCACGAATCAATAACAGATATTGATGCTCGATCCGCCAGCATAATAGTTAACAGCACACATCAATACCAAGGACGTCACTTTCCAATATCGCCGATCAATTAATTAACGAGCATTTGTAATATTGCTTCTGAAGCGGTAATTCGCTTCCATCTATTTCCGCATAATCTATAAACAGTTCTATTGATGCGCTGCCGGGCCTATTGACGTTTTGCCAATAGAGCCTTCGACGTATCGACATTGCGATGCTGCATCGCGTTTGACGTTGTCCAATCAGCTGAATAAACGAGTCTTCAAGAAAAACCTCAATCACCGCGACCATTACCCCCAAGAAAACCAATTTCTGATCGAAGACGCTTTTGCCCGAAAATTGCCTATCGATCCCCGGCTTTGCAGCGATCAATATATCCGATCCGCAGCCACCGGACGCGAACTCTGATTGAAGCCGGTCGATGTTGTGATTGCTAACGATGCCAATTTTGTGTGTACAGCCAAGTTCATCAAAGCCAGCGCTATTGCAGTGGAATTTCTAATTATGACCACCTCTATAATGAGACCATTTCTATATAAGACTGTTTCGTCCAGTCGCAGTCCTTCATAAAGAGACTACCTCGAAATTCCGTACAGAGACCACCTCTCTGTTGAGACCACTTGAGGTCAGTCCCATTCATGGTCTAATAGAGAGGTTCAACTGTATAACACACACGACCAACAGTGTACAAGCATCAAGGCTCCACAACAAGACTGTATTACTGAGAAAATAGAACAACCTCCAATTAACACCTGACAGAGGATCTGTAAAGAAATCAGCTTTATGCCACCACAGAGCCTACAGCAAAATCAACGAATAGGTCTGTGATAACATAATGAAACCTACATAGACACAACCACTACCAGCTATAAACAGACCACCTCCTTACTGAGATCACTTCAGCCCCTCAGGTCGCCTCTGAACACAGAACCTGCTGCACTGCCTTCAACCAATCACGGCACTGACATGCCGGTTGCACTGTACCCCCATTTCAATCGGACGTTGTAAGCGGATTATCAAAAAGATGCGCCTCTCCTCGAGAAATTGACATTCGGCTTGGATCATTAGAGAACCGAAGGCGGTAAGGTTCAATACGAAGAATCAATTTTCTATTAGTAGTCGAGGCGCGAGCGTCTGCCATCAAAAGTCTTCTTTTTGGGTGCTGCTGGCGGCCCCTATTGATCTCTGCGATCCGAGGCTCGCATACAGATGGTGGGGATCGGCATGCAGCCCTTGGCTTGGTGTGGTCTGGGTATTTTCATGTGAAATTGTCTTAAATATGAAAAAAACGTCTTTCAATCCTCTTACTACCCCGGGCTTAGTGCATTCTTTGGTATTTTTATTGGAAATTTGACTTTAATAAGAGAATCTCTCTCTCTCACTGGACGTATCTGTCGCTTTTGGCAGATTCGGCACAACGCGCATGACCAGTGTGCCGAGCCAACTGTCTCTGTTGTGTGTCAAATCCTCCAGTATGCGTATGGTTCTTTTGCCTTTTTGTAATATAGTTCAATGTTCAAGTCCTTCAGATCATTTTTGATACACTCCATCCATTTTTTGGTCGGAAATATGATAATGAGAATACCTTCTTTTAATCCTCCTGCTACTTCCCACTCGGACAATATATTATCTTGGGTCAGCTTGTGTATTAAGCTGGAATAATATCTTAGTAAAAATAAGTTCCTTGGTTAGACTTACGTCACACATAAAATCAATTACCATTTTTCTTACTTGGCCTTGCAAGATCGTAACTTTGAAGTGGCTGATTCTTAACTTTCCAGGCCGTGCCAAATGTTTCGCCAAATTTGTACTCTTTTAATGAAAGATTATTTTCAATAACTTGAATAGTACGCCGAAAATAGATGATGCAGTTTTCACCAAATTTCAAACAAATCTGACCTTTTATAACGCTTTGCAAACACAAATTCTGTAAAGGCCCGTTCTAGTAATAATAAAAACCTAATTTTCAAAAGAAAATAAACCATTAACTGATCCCTTCGCGGCGATATGAATCAATTTCATTGTGTTCAACATTACCCTTTTACACTGCAATCAGTAAACGAACGCGTCTAATGCACTAACATTTTGCTAACATTTGCTCTTTACATCATCAATGGCTAAGCTGAGAAGGTCGGAATGTGCAGTAAATATCAGCACTTTGATTCCTCCTCGCACCTTCCAAACTGAGCTCATGTAAACATCCAATGTGCGAGGAGGTTCATGGACTAATTTCAATACTGTGAAATTTTTGAGGAACCCTGCAAAGCTTTGGACGGTCGTAGACTCAAACTCACGACCTCATGATTACCACAGACACCTGTCATACATGCACAGTCAGGCGTCTGAACTATCAACACTAGCTATCCTAACCTTTTGGAGACTTGCAACAGCCTAGAAATAAGATACAAATCATTTTGATCGTTCTCTCTAGAATCAGATTTCATATCAAAGATTGCACTGCTGTCACTGATCTATGGTTTACATCATTGTGCCTTCGGATAAACTCCCTGAGAAGTATGCAGTGGTTTGTGACTGGTTTGTGACTCATGCACAAGAAAGGCGTTTTATGTCACTGATACATGGGTCAGGGAAGTGAACGCTAATGTGAATTATAGGCACTCTTGCACTGTGATGTATATTCCCCAGGGAGTTGAGAAAGATATAGTGCAACAAATATGCCAATGATCTGGTGTAGATGTAAAGTTGATAGGGCATAGTGATAGTAGACTATAAACTCATACATTTACTTAAGTAAGCATGACAAAACTTAGTAACACAATGTAAATTCGTTAAATTGCAAGACAATTTCTTAGTACGGCTGACTAAACCTACAGGGTCCCCACCCATGACTCTACTCCTCTTATAAATAGTAATAAGTTACCACTTGTCTATTTAAATAACAACACGGTGTATGCTCCACTGTCTAATGATGTCATTTAGCAATAAACACACAACAAAATTCAAACTTCTGGGTTCAATATGCAAATCTAGTATATATATAAAAAGCGCTACTTTTGTATATGGCAAAGACATTAACACCAAGAATTATCACCTGTGGCTGTCGCCAAACATCGAAAAGTTAAACCAGTCACATATAAACTACAAAACCGCGTGTGACAAACAAAGGAAGCCGCCCGATCACATGGCAATTTCCAAACAGCAGCTAACCAATAATTCATGCGTTTTTGTAGGTCGATGGCTCCACGATTTGAAGATATCTCATGTTTTTCACCACCTGATATGCTGGCCTTATCTTACGAAAGACAGACCATGAAACTTAATAACTTTAATGATAATATATATGAACGTGCCAATAAAACTTGTCAGCTTCATATTTTATTCCCTCTGCCGACTTGTTTTATGCATCTGCATGCACTCTCCTTGCAGCAGTATTTTGTACGGTACAATCTCCAATTGAAACCACCTCTGTATAAAGATGATTTTTCTAAGTCGCAAACCTTCATAATGAGACTATTTTGAACCTCCTTACAAAGACCACCTCTCTATTGGGAACATTTGTGATCAGTCCATTGAGTGGTCTTGATAGAGAGGTTCTACTGTATCTGGGAAAGGCTTGAATCACATTAGGTATTTATGGAATGAGGAAATGAGTATGACTTAAGAATTTACAGGTTGAAAGTTCAAATCTAAGATGTCGAATCCATGTTAAATAGCACATTTGACCATGCCCAATGCCCAATTAACCTCTAGTCAAATGATCACTAGAAAACTTTCAGCTTTCAGAACAAGCTAAAACTCGATTCTGCCACACCCACAGTTTACCAATTGTAAACCAAATTAAAACTGTAATCATACGCACTTCAAATTAATCTCCAAAATCACTTAGATAAAGCGCATAATTAACTCGCATAACAATTGAAACCATCGTTAGAACATAAGTTAATTTCGCTCAGTGTCATATACACTTGAGTTGATTTGTTTAAAGTTCATAATTAATACCCAATCCTTTCTATGTAATTGAAATCTTAAGATGTTTGATTTTTTTTCTATCTAGCAATTTTCAAATTAAACAATCATAATCCAGAAACACAAGCTAGGTAATGATATTCCGCATAAATCTATATTAGAAATTCTGATTAAAACGCTTTTTAGTGCGACCGACGCAGTCTCAATCAGAAATCTCCTAAAAACACTGATGAAAACACAAAATTAGAACTTATCTCGTCGGCCAAGGAAGGGACGTTTCCAAAAGTCATGAATTTCATCAACTTATAATTGAGAGCCGCATCGAAAAATGACCGATCCCCATGTAAATTAGGCATGCTTTGAATAATTGAGAGAGTATTTGATCATTTTCATTTAATTTTGAAACCTGATCCCCCCATTTTTCGGCGTATGTTATTAGCCTGAAAGAAATCACGCCCGCACGAAAGCGGTAATCAGCTAATTCATTATCTTACGTTTTGCATTTCATTTGATCATATATAATCAAAACACCCAAACTTTTTATTACTTCTTTTCATTAGATAATTCTCTCTCTTTTTTTAACGGTTCTGTAGGTGTATTTTGCGCTTTAATTGCAACTCAGGGTCAAGATGGCCAAATTTTATGGATAAACAGCTTGGTTACAAAAGACTCAGGTTATGACCTTTCCATCCCTGTCTACTGTGTCATCGATAATCAATGCCATAGTAGACATACACGAAGTTCCTGGTGTCTATGGCCAATCCAAACAAGCTAATTTGCATATTTGGGTTCAGGAAAAGGTGTCTGTATTCATTCCTTTAAGATATCAAATCCCGGGGATTCCCCAAGTCACTGGCTCATGTTAACAGCTAGCAATTGCTTTACATGGGTAGGTGAGTATACAGAACAAAGTGATTTGATTACTTTGAAAAATAATCAAAAAACCCTGATAAGTTTCATTAAAATGCTACTTACTTATTCTGTTAATGCAAAATAGGATGGTGTAGTTACATACCTGAAAATAGAAAAAAGAAATTTCAATGTACACTAGAAATAGACATTTGTGCATGCGTGCCCAGAAGCATCATTGTATCACACATACATCAGAAATTTCATCACTAAAGTACTTGTGAAATGTCTAACTGTCAAAACCATTATTTGCCAAACATCAGATTCCACTGTACTCTAAATGCTTTTTTTTTTTGCATTTTCACTCAAAATTTAAGTCTATATCAAATTCATTTTAACAATGATAATAAATCTGGACTAAATATTTACATGTAAATTTTCGGTTGCTAACAGCTGCCATGATCACGCAACGAGGCAGTCATAAATTTGAATGTAAATATCTATTTCTAAATATACTTGTTAAAATGAATTTAATATAGATTTATACAATACACACTACGAATGAACTTTCACAATCACTCAAAACTTTGTATTTACTCCTATCAATTGCGACCGATTTGCAGAAATAATGACACGGTTCAAATGGCCATATTTCCCCTCGTTTTGAACCCAGTATCACGTTCAGCTCCATAATCAATCAACAGCAAAATGATTTTTCCTACGCTCCGTAATGCCCATAATGACGCAATTATCACAAAACACGTTAAGTGGTGTTCAAACACGTTAATACTACTGCCAGTGTTCAATATGGAACCCACATCATGGCCTCATCCCCCATTTTGATTATCACTTCATTGTTTCTACTCAACGAGTTTTATTCTGCGTTAAGTTTATCACTTTTTAAAAATATTGCATAATTAACAACTGATGATGAGTTGAATTGATACGGTTGAGGTCTAGAAATCTAAATACAGTCAAACCCATTTCTTTCTAACTCTAATAATGGAATTTGTGGATAACTCTAGGAACTAGCAACTTCCTTTCATTATATCAAGATTATAAAAGTATATTCCTGATGATATAACTTAAACTCCTGTGATACCTAGAACGTTCAGAAAAGTTAAACCTATTACTTACACTCTTCCATTTACATGGGTCCGACTGTAATCTAAGTAGCTTGTTAAATACTTTTATCATCTTCAATACAAACCTAACGTAGATAGTCCTTAAAAGTTGTAGACCAAATTCTCAACGGCAAAGCATCTCTTTTGAGTATTAATGTTATTTCATAAATCCTTATTACATATAATTGCATTGTTTCATGTTAGAACAACATGCAAAGTGTAAAAACTATAATCCTATCCACCAAGCATGTATCCCGTCCAGCGTTGACGCTCGATTGTTTGTGACTTTGGCAGCAGCCTAAACTGTGTGTGTCGTCCAGGCTGCTATAATTACATCACAGTATCAATATGTAAATACAGACGATTTGGGGGACACACTCAAAAGTTTTCAGTGGAAATTGTGAACTATTACTCAAGTCAATAAACAACCTAAAAAAATCCCTTTTCACGCTTTTATTCATCAATGAATTAAGTTCCTATGTTAAATCATACCAGTAAAATGCACAAATACAATGTTTTTGAGTATTTTCCTCCCATACTACAAACAAAAGCGCTATTTGGAGACATCTCCCAAACGATTGCAAAACGTTTGTTTTCAGACATCCCCTCACAGACCCCTGCCACCTAAGTGACCAATCACCCAAACTTCCGCAGTAATCGTCAATCAATCACTCATTGACAGTCAGGGCCAACCATAATGTCTTCATACGGGAAAACATCGTTCAATGCAGCAGAACCTCCAGTTAAGACCACCCCTAAAAAGAGACCACCCCTAAAATAAGACCATGTTTCATGGCCTAAGTCTTTGTAAAGAGACTACTGTGAAGCCCAATAAAGAGACCAGCTAACTATTGAGACCACTTGAGGGTAGTCCATTGGGTTGCCTTAATAGAGAGATTCTACTGTGCATAACCTATTTTGTTCAATACATGGTGCATTCAGGTCAGTATAACGCGCCTCCTACAAATCAAAACTTCAGATATTGATAGTAATCAGTAGTGTGACCATCCTGTTTACAGTGTTCATTAAAACCATCCAAAAGAGACTATTCAATAGTCTGTCTACATCTCTAATAGTAAGTCTGTGTCTATATCATTTAATAGTGGTTCTACATAACACCATACATTGCTATTGAGATCTAGTTCAGTACCATGTTCCAGTGCAGTCCCATGAACAGAAATCAACATGTTATCTCTACATTTTTTTAAAAATATCAAACAATTTGCAGCAGATACAGCTAAATAAACCAATCACCACAGCAAATTAAAGCTGCTGTGTGTTTTTGCATGTTGACCCACTGGTTGCTGCTGTGATGTGTCATTGCGTTACATTCGGTCGTATTTGCGCGATCGTCCGATCACCACCAATCCCGCTGCCAGCAGAGAGGATGCCACTTTTTTAATACACAGCAGATAAAACGAGCTGCCAAACTAAACAGCGTAATCGGGTCGTAATGTGTAGCCTGGCAATCAATGGACGATAATAGGGGATGTCTCACAATCGGAGTATCGATACCACAGCGTGTTTTACTACACGATGCGTGGCTCTATCTGTATAGCATACTCCTGCTACTGTTAACAGGACAATTGTTCAATTGGTAGTCAATTGTAGACAAAGTTAGTGAAAACATGTATATGTACCACATTGGACATCATAAGGATAAGGGGAGGGGCATCTTCTTAAAGCTGGACTTTATTTCAATCAAACTAGCCTGATCCTGAAAAAGCTCAGTTTCAGCTGTTTCAACCAATCAATGGCCCAACTGGAGGCACACCAGCCAAATGCTGTTTAAACCATCTACAGATGAGCATCTGTCACTTAATCCATGTGTAGTATTTTGAATGAATAAGAATCATATCTACATAGGAAACAGTGACAAAACTCACTATGGAGGTGGTCATTTTCACCTCGTGGTCTTTACCAGGGGTTGTCCTGTAAATCACTTTGTTGTATTCTCAATGTTTGGTTTCATACCAAAGTTGTAAATTCCAGGACCCAATTTTTTTCATAGCTCTTATGGCTGCAAACCAAAGTTACGATTTCCACCGTTCACAGTTTTCATACATTATCGTAATTTCATTCCCAGGTTCAAACGCCACGTTTTGTATTTGTGTTGGATTTCAATACTGTTTTCAGGCGGCCTTTAATCAGAACAAGGCAAACTTTTGTTTGAACTCTTCCCTTATCATCATTTTTAGAGCCAAAATCCGACCTATCTTCACCAATCTGTAAACATATCTCACATTATAATCATTACATGTGTATATTCACAATCTAAACATTTGCATGTTAAATAACGTGCTTTCTATTCCCAGGTAGGGATGTCACAATACAGCAGAGAGCACAGACTGAACTTCAGGGACCAGGGTTCGATTCCCTGCCTGGATACTTGCTATTGCTTTTAACATTAAGAACAATAGCAGTATTACGATAATGATCATTTAGCTCCTCATGTCTCAATATAGTCGTGGAAAGTTTGGGTTTATATCACAATAAAAGAGTCTCTGCACTCCTACTCCTACTACCACCAGGATACTGTTTCAATCGGTCGAGCCATTGAGAACCTAGTTCTATTTAAAAAAACATCAACTGTACAGAATCTAGTACAGTTGAAAGAGTCTGTAAAATACATTTTTACATCTCATTCACAATGTACTGTTCAACTCTATTCAGTTTTACATCTGTTCAAATGACTGGATAACACAGTATGTGTTTTTTTTTCCCCAGAGCAGATCAGAACCCATAATCAAGTACAGATGTAACTATATTTCATATGACAAATTAATCGACTGACAATCCTACCATTGGGTATTTGTAGCGCTGGTGAAACCTTGCTGTCATTTTATTACCATGTGCCGATTGACCATTGACAGGGAAATATGACGACCTCGACCTTTGCTGATCAACTCACCACCATGATGATCAAGGCTACAACTTCTTGAAAGGTCTCTATTATATAGCGTATACAACCTTCGAAGAACCCACTGCTATGTGAAGGCCCATCAACAACGTAGGTATTATGCCCAATTCTTACGGAGATGCACATTCATGTAAACGCCCATCCCTTTAGATTGACAAATTTTCAAACTAAAAACACATTGGCATCTTAAGATGAATGTATATATGGCACATAAATAAGCCTACTAATAAATCCGATCCCAAATATAAACTTTTATAATCTGTTTCCAGTCCCAACTTCACATGTTTTTACACCAGATCCAATTTTGGCAATTTTTGTTTTTTCAGCTCCCTGGGGAGTATACAGTGGTGGCTGCAGCTGTCGTGAGTGACTGAACTACAGCAATAACCATTCACAGAAGCTTGCATTGATACTTTGTACCTTTCGAGAATGTGTTCCTATACATTTATCAATGAATCATCAGATGAATTGTCACATAATATAATGTATTCATCACAAATATCAACATCTACACTCAATGTGTCTTCACTGTATCAATTTGAAACACTTGAAACCACATTATCGAAAATATAGTTCATGATTGAATTCTGTCGCATATTATGAAAGTGAAGTGTTTCGACCGTCAAAATTTACAATCGCTACAATGTTTTGTTGTGGTAGGTGTCATACCGTCTCTATCACCAGCCATGCATGGATCACTGCCAGCCAGTACTGCCTATCTCAATACATGGGGAAAGGTTCGAACCGGTTTTTACATTGCAATCGTTACACGTGAATTCAACAATCTTTAAATGGATTTAGACAATCAGCCAAAGAGATAAGCCGTCCCAATCCAGGCCTATACTATCAATACTGCCAATTCCTACACTCTATTTATGCCCAACTTTGTGCATCAAACATGCGAAAAATGCAATGTTTATCATTTCTGCCACGTTCATTATTGAGATTAGATGATTGGCCGCAAAAATAACCATTAAAATTCCATTTGATTTCAATTGACAACATGGAAAAAACCCAAAGGTACATGTATGAGGTGTTCAAAAAACACTAAGATTTCCATCCGAATGGTGCTGATAGTTTTCCATTATTGCCAACATGATTTTCCAATCGGGATCGTCCATTCTGGGCTGATGCTGCAGCAGCAACTGTTGGCCATGAATCACGCATCCTGACAGCCCCTCACACCTCACACCAGCCTCTTACTGTTACCACCCTATATCTTGGACAGGTCACTTTGAGGGACACTTGAAAATCCTGTTAGTTGTCAACGCATACAAAAAGAGTCCTTCAAATCAAGAATTTTAATTTAAACTGGGCGTTAGTACCTATGAAATCAAAGGAGTCTACACCATGGAGTTGTGCTGTCTTCCAATATTGAAATCATGTTGCATCCCGCCAATAAAACAACAGATTTTTCAATCACTGAACACATGTCGTAATCTGGAGTAATCTGGATTTCTGTGAAGTATATGGATCTGTAGGTTAAAATGGATTAAATCACGGATTCCACTGAATGAGAGAACAGCCATTACATAACATCATCAGTTCACAGGTTATTACGTGTAAACAATTAATGGGCCATGTTACTATTTTATGAAAAAGTTCTGTAGTTGGTTACAGTTGATTACAGTAGTCAGTGTTATATCATTCAAACCAGATTCAATGTGGAGCACTTTCCCAACTCCCTGGAGAGCATAGCATACAGTCTATGACTCTAGCTTAAAAAAGAAACGATTTTTAAAAACTTAAATGTTGTTAATGATAGAAGAAAACCATTTCAATCTCTGCCCATCATAAGACATTGAAACTCAGTGATGAAAACCCAGATAAACAGACAGTATTGATTAACAAAATGAGGAACATTTTTGGGAAATAAACTTTTCAATCACCGCAAAATCATCACCATTCACAGCACCTACTTCAAAATTAAAGCATCAATGGATCACTGGAGTAATTTTTCAGTCAACGATCTATCTGGATCCGTACAAGTCCCACGGATCCGGACCACAACTGTTTGTCATATATCAAACTCTAGCTCATAACTCTGCTCAAAATCAAACGTGCAAACTCTCCCCATTTGATTAGCCCCAGTTGCCAGCAGGTTTCTATCAGTGATGCAATCTTAATATTGCGGATCACAACACTCCTCAAAAATGCACCCGGCTGTGGACCATAAATCATCAGCGCTTTTTCAAAATTGAACGGTAAAAACATCGCGTTGCAGCAGAACTTACTTTTAAGGCCATCCATATAGAGACCATTTCTGCGAAAATCTCACAATCTCAAGACTTCCAAACTTTTATAAAAAGACTACTGCGAATGTTCATTGAGAGACCACCTCTCTATTGAGACCACTTGGGGCCAGTCCTCGAGTCGTCCTAATAGAGAGGTTCTACCACGTTACACACAGTACAAATGCGTGGCATCAGCCCGGTTTCTATCAGGACACAATGTGGATTTGTTCATGACAAGTGGGGACTTCAGGGGTCAAGCAACAGCTGTTTGTCACAGAGTCACAATTGAACATTAAAATCGTGTTGCGTCACATTTATTGGGGCTCGGCTCCAGTTTCAATCACTGGTGGTAACTGTCATATTTACAATGCAACCTCTCTATCGGGAATAAAACGGGACTAACTTCGAGTCGTCTTACTGTATACAACCATATATATGCCCATGGGCTTTTAGGTTGAAAAAATGTCAAATCTAGTTGGTGTGCTTGTACATGAATGTGAGTTTAAATTTGAATTTTGATAGTTTAGATTTAGGTAAATTCAAATTGGGGGGTGGGCCTTTACATGGGAATGGGTCATTGGATAATTACATATGGTAATAGAGAGGTAGAATCTTCATGGGGGTTTGCAGAGGTCTCTTTATGACATTAAAGGTTTGAGATTGAAAAATATGTCTATTAAAGGGGTTCTACTGTACATGGTATGACACCTATAAGAAATTCAAATTCAAATCACTAAAAACATTAAAACTCAACTTTAAACTTTTTGATCATTAAAATCACATTAAAACTGCTACAAATCACCTGATCAAATCAGTCACACACTCAAACAGTTTAAAAGTTAATATAACTCTTATGAATTACAAAAGTCTACAACCAAGACCTCCACTATGTTGCTGCCCATTAAAATCATATTAAAAATCACCAATCAAATCAGTCAAAACAGCCGAGGACAGAACGATTTTTCCATCACAGACCTAATCTAGAACAACTGTGGCCACCATCATCACCCCTGTATTAACAGCAGCATCAAAGTCTCATTGGACGCTCCCACTGCCTCATTCACTGCAGTTGGACCCTCCATGGGTTAAAACACAGTCATTTTTTGGCCTGTGTCCTCTTACATATTTGTGTTTTTACCATTTAAAAACAGGGCATACAATGTTGACATGAACTATTCAATATTGGAACAGTTTATGGGCACTTTGGTCATCCTGGCTGCTACATGTTTATATACAAAACTTCTTTTCCCCAAGTTTTGAGGTTGAAGTCTTCACACTCTTTAGTAAACTGCTTTCCAAGCCTTGACAAGAAATATAAACACAGCACGTGCATAAACATAATGAGCTAGGCAGCATTTGTATCACAAAATAACACTGAGTGAGAGCGACTACTTTCCAGTCAGTTCTGGCTGGTTGTTGGCTATAGTGAACCAATCACAACCGTAACTAGGATCAAAATGCTGACTACAAACACAGGAACTGTTATTTTCAAACGTCTCTATAAAAAAAACAACAAGGAGAGCCTGAATACATTTTCAGCCCCCATGTAATGTCTCCCCAAAAGCTCTTCTCCACTTTCCGATCACTTTGCGGCTGGGAGTCTGTAATCTATGACATATGGCTGGCGGTCGCGGATCACACTTGTGCACCATAACTCACCCACCCATATCTGTGATCCAGAGGACTGTCAGGATCCTGGATCGTCTGGAGCAGTGGCGTGGGAACAGGTCACCAGAACGGATCATACTATACCGCCGTGATTGGTTGGTTATCAGCTTTTTCTGCTGTGGTTTAAAACCTTAATGATTGATTTTGGTAAAAAAAAAACGTTCACAGCAACAAGAAACAACGTCTCTGTATCATAGGACTGTAAAGATTGGAATGTTCGTGTCAAGAAAAAACCGTGGCAAAATGTTCCAAATAGATGAAGTGGTTTTAACGGTCTGCTATATGTGCGTACAGTAGAACCTCTCTATAGTGACCAACCAACAGTCAGGCCTCAAGTAGTCTCAATAGAGAAGCAATGCTTTATGGAGATACCCAATGGTCTCTTAGTTAAGATTTTGAAAACCATCAAATGTTCTTATCAATTAAAAGGTTTTCTCTTGATAAAGTTGTTTTAAAAAGACAAATTATTGGTTACATTTACTACATCAAGGACATTGTTTAAACGAATAAAGACACGTCCCGAATTAGAACCCGATGAATTCATCTCGCAGTAAATCGCCCCATTTCCCCACCAGGCGGCGTTCAATTCAATCAGCCTTCATCGGCTTGCGCCGCGTGGGTGATGGATGGACAGGAAGCTGGCCGATCGGGGCTGATCATCGCTCAATCAGCCTCGACCACGCTCCGTCATTAGCCTCTATCACTCAATCACTGCGCGTCGCCATCAGTCAAACAGCACCAACGACGCAGTCGTCGTCGAGGCTCAATATATACACGCTATACTGCTGTTTGATTTGATGTGATGTAGGTGTCTTATTAAACATTCACTGTACATGGACCTTTGAAGCTTTTACACTTTTTTTGTTGTAGATGTTACAGTAGGACCTCTAGGATCACATCTATAGAGACCACCTCTATAATAAGAACACTTCATAATCTGAAACCTTCTATGAGATCGCAACAAAGTTTCATAAAGAGACCATCTCTGTATTAAGACCACTTGAGGCCAGTCCCCTGATTACTGTATATCCATATGGTTGAATGTGATTAAAAGCCCTTTTTGATTTGAGTCAGAATTGGGGGTGAGCTTTTTACATAAGCAGCCATTTACAACAATTTCTCAAAAGTGCTGACATTGGTTCAATGATATTTTTGTTGTAAGTGTTTAATTTCACGTGGGTCTCAGAGGTTTAGCCCAGAGTGCACAAATATAGCTTGTGAAATTTCAATCTCTAATCATTTTCCATTTACTAAAAAATGTGACTCCAAGTTGACCAATTATAGAATCAGTGCACAAAAATAACATAACCAGTGTCTAATTGACCACCTGTGTAATGAGAACGTTCTTTCACTGAAACACTAAACACTGTCGCAAAAAACACACATTCCACAAGTTTTACCACCCACAAATATGATGTAAAATGCTGTTATGAACTAGAAGATCTGAGCATTAATTGTCCCAAAAAGCGGCGTCTTGTCAATGCCGCAGTTTAATTGTGTTGGACATAAGCCATAATGCACCGCTTCCACACCCATAATGCGCTCGCCTCAAAACATCAAAATTCACTTCCAACCAACTTCATATCACATGAATTCTTCATTCAAACGTTGGCCACGACATATTTAGT
Source organism: Streblospio benedicti (assembly GCA_019095985.1). Classification (NCBI taxonomy): domain Eukaryota; kingdom Metazoa; phylum Annelida; class Polychaeta; order Spionida; family Spionidae; genus Streblospio; species Streblospio benedicti. The sequence continues at coordinate 7,808,855 of CM032660.1, forward strand.
CCAAAGTGGTAACTATTTATGACAAATGACCATTGGAGTGGCTATTTCGTGCAAGATGATGACTTCACGAAAAGATTAAAAAAAAATGGTCGGCATAGTTTTTTGTTTATATATAGCAGAAGACTATGGATTGCCTTCTTTCAAAAAAAATGTCTATTTTATGACGATTTTATGACAAAGGGTCAATTTCTATAATTTATATTTACAGAATAATGAAACATGAATGAATAGAATGAGAAGTGTCCATGTTAGGTTGCCCTGTTGTATAATACTTTAGTGGGCCTAAATTATGTGACTATTGCAAACTAGAGGAAAGCCTAAAAAGCTCAAATTCACCACAATGGATGTGTATAAACCAGACATTCATCATGGTAAATTTGAGTTTATTTTAACCTTTATTGTATGCTGCTATGGTAAGTATCAAATCACCATACAAAGATTAGAACAGGGTTAAGATACGAGACGGTTCTAGGACAAATTTTTAACACTTGGCCCCCTGTATTTGATATTTGCCCATACATCATTCAGTGCGACTATTACGGCCAATACGCCACGAAAGATGAGGATTTCAAACAATATTCTCCCGAGAAATATGGCCATTTCAAAGTTTTAGTATCACAGGCTGCGACTGATTTATTTGAGAACTTGATGCCACAATATTGTATTGCCAACTGTAAATGGGTGAGGATCATCAAAGCAGATGACTTTTCTTGCATATTCTGGGACTAAAATAAGAACTTTGTGATGTGAATCATCAGTTCTTTTCAAAATGTCGTGTAAAATATGGTCAAACAGTTTGTTTGCCTACTACTTCAGTCATGGCAGGATTTTGTAATTGAAAAATCAATAGGCATAGATCATTAAATCTTCTGATACATAAGAACCCCTAACTAAGACCACCTTGATACAGGGAGCACCTCTATAATAGCACCATTGTTCACCATCCCAAGTCTTCATAAGAGACCTACCACAAACCTCTTTAAAAGAGACCACCTTTCCATTGAGACCACTTGAGGCCAGCTCTGCGGTGGTCCTAATGGAGAGGTTCTACTGTAACAGTGAAACAATGCACAACCACAGATGAGCTTACATGTTCATGACATAACAATTTGCCCTACAAAAGCCCAGGCCTGGGATTCTGTGTGTGGAACATAGCAACTCAAAAACACACAATACAGTTGTACTATTGGAACCATTAAAGCTTGGGAGTTGTCTAATGGGACTGCACGACACATACACAGCTTATTTAGACAGCCATCACCTAAACACATCCCTACATGAGGTCATATGGAAAATATGTACGCTGTTACTGTACAGTAGAACCTCTCTATTAAGACTACCTTTGGGACCAGTGTTAGGTGGTCTAAATAGGGAGATGATCTCTATACAGAGGTTCATTTTTGTAGCTTTATGAAGGTTTGGGACCGTGAATAGTGGTCTTATTAGAGAGGTGGTCTCAATAGAAAGGTGGTCTTAATTGGAGGTTCTACTGTATTTCTTTTTACGACCTCTGGGCGTCTCACATTATTGCAGTGTGTACAGAAGTACCCCAAAACTGGGTGTCTTTTTTCACATTTTTTTTAATTTTTTATTTTTGGGTGTCTTTTTCACATTTTAAAGCATATTTGTCACATTTTTGTCAGATATTCGTATATTGTAGGTCACGTTTTCTAAAAAATAGGTATATTGGTGGGTGCCATTTTCAACCTGTCCCTGACAGTTCCATACCCATTTTCTGACACCCCCCACACCCCCACCCTTGAGTTTAAAACATTTGTGTCAGTATTTTAAAATGTATATACAGTTTCAATAGGAAGCTGTTGCATGCCCTTAGATAATGATTTTAAACTTGGTCTCTTTGGAGGATAAAAATCATGTTGTGTCAGCCAGCACAGGCCAAAAAACCACTGAGTTGCAGTGTCAGTTTTACCCAGTGGATGGGCCGTACGTACAGACACAGGCTATTCGCTGGCTGTCACCAAAAGACACGCGTCTCTCCTTTACCAGACCCAATTTATTGGTGAATGAGCGCTCAATGGAAACTCACTGATACTCTTATTTATATGGAATGCTGTTTTTCTGATGGGAACGAAATCGTTTAAGGTGTGAAGTGGTCGATTTGATTGCTGAAGTTTTTTTAATCGCATTGCAGACTGTTTTTTGTTGTGAGGGAGCATGCTGTCACATCTTGGTTACTTAGCATTATTGTTTCTCATATTTCATGCTGTTATGAAACTGACAAAATAAACGTTGTCTGTACTAATATAGTCACCTGTCGTCTGCATAAATCTAATAGGGAACCATTGCAATGACAGAGAACACCATCCAACTCCTACTCCTACTTGCACCAGGATACTGGTTCAATAAGTTTTGTCTTTGGGAAGCTATTTTATTTTATTCGCATCCACTGTATGACAGAAAGACTATCATGCTATTTTACATATGTAACATCTCATCGCTTGGTACTAAATTCTCCCACGGCTATCTAATAATATATATTTCTTGCTATGGAGTATGGACAAACACCATCCGAAAACGAGTCATGTCAAAACCTATAAGCAAATCTATACATTGTGACTTTCTGGTGGTGTCTATTTAAGGGAACTCGCGATCTCCATATGAATCGCCTAATCAATAGATCAATGTCACAGCGACGTCGTAACAAGACATCCACAATGTGACAAGTTCCAACACCGACCAAACACATCCTCCGCTCAAATTAAGTTTGCATACATTTCCTCATAAAAACATCATGCAGCTGAAGTCATCAATCAAATCAATGAAAACGCCATTGATATTATGGCTTTAATATTTCAAAAGTTCAAAAGAAGCTGCGTTCGTTACCAGTTTGGGAAAAAATCATTCATGAAATACGTATCATATGCGCGAATATCATAAAAGCTACATCAAAATGGCCGGCGCCATCAAATATACAAATGTATATCAGAATAAAAGCCAAGCAAAAGTGACGTGTAGAAATCTATGTAAAATGCAGGTCTGTACAAACCAGCACATCACATTATTACTGCAATGTGAGAACGTCATAGATATCAGCGTTTACATTTATACATGTATTAGTAACGGCCAAAGCAAGTATTTCAAACTATAAAAAACACTCGCCCGAAAAACATTAAGTTTGGTCATTTCAACTATACATATTTAAAAGTTTCGAACAACTCTAAAGGTTTTGGTTTTTGTAAAGTTTTTTTTTATCAGACGTCGTATTTCTGAATTTTTCCACAACTTCATAACGTTGATACCAGGTAGTAGGCCTACCCTCAATACTGGGCAACAGACGCCCACTTTGTCTATCAACCACAGCGTTCATGTAAGTTTAATTTTCTCATTATTAAATATCCTGTATATTTGGCCTACAACACTAGGTCTCATTATTTATAATGCATAGTTTTATTTTTCAGTTGTACTCTTGGTAAAATTAATATTTTTCAGCTGTACTCTTCATAAAATGAAATTTTATTATAAAAACTTAAATTTTGACTTTATTAATTTAAATGATTTCAAGCTCAAGAAATCAAATACAAGTACTTGTATTTCATTCATTTCTTTTTGTTTTAATTTGAAAAGGAGCTCGAAAACGTTTAAATTAAAAAAGTCAAAATTAAAGTTTAAAAAAAAATCATTTTGTCAATAGTACAGCTGAAAAATAAAACTACAATATAAATAATAATTTTCTCATTTGCTGCCAGTAAAAAGTTATTTTTCTAAAATATTGCTGCAATCTCTTTCAAAACCGCAAACACAAAACATAGTACAACTACACCCATTATCCCAAACCATCAAGCAGTTTATTCTACACTCAAACTCCTCACATTAAACCTACCTATACCAGCCATATTTCACACTGTTGACCAGAAACACTCATCATCAGAAAGGTGATGCGGAAGGTAGCACCTTTTTTCTGTAATCCGTTACCATAGAACAACCACACAGACACAAAAAGTGCTCAACATTCGGCGTAATATTCGCCGGTATTTGATCAGAGCCGGTAAACAAACACAGACGCTGCCACGATTTATGGCTCCTACTGGCGTTGTCGTCGTCAGGTGTGAGCGATTATCGGGGGAAGTCGACGCGTAAATAATGTAAAAGTGCTTATTTACAGTCGCAATTCACTGTTATTGTGTTCTGGTGACTTGACATTCATACCAGGTCATTGGCATCTATGTCATTTTATACTGTCTTTCCTCCCAACTACCTGAGGAGGAACCATGGCAAAGACGTGCTTATAGCTTTGCTGTCATAGCTGATGACAAATGCTGTTTATAACCGTCCAAGTACCCATCCCCATGTAAAGACGCATCTCCCAAACTTTGAATTATACAACAAATCAGGAACATTGAAATTCCAGTGTAAATGCACAGTCACTTTGATAAAGCCCAGCACCTAAATAGATCATCTTTCACCATCCCGGCCCACGGGCGCTTACATAGTCATATGCTGTGGGGTAGGTCAGTGTCCTCTGTAAAACTTCTATAATGCCTCTGTAGAAAGATGTAATCGACAGAGTTCAATGCTGGTTTTTACAACACCTGTAAATTGTGACCACTGTTACATATACATCAGTTCATCCTTCACTTTACATGCTTTGTGTTTATCAAAAGTACCAATATTTCATCTTGCATCTTTGCTGCAGCATAAGGCCTATGTGAGAGGCTGACACAAACACTCATCACATAATGATTTAACAATTACTTTACACCGCTATGACAAGTGTTATTGTTGCTCATCAACGTGTTGAGTGCTGAGAATGCAGGCGATTTGGTCCGTTACGTTCACGGGATGCCTCACATCATTGCTCCATTGACTTATCATCCACCCGGTAGTTTACACTACTCTGATGACACTCACTCACATATTACTATTACTAGGGCATGAAATAAGACTAACTATCCAACTGTGCTGGCTGATTTTCACAAAGGGGCAGCCGGTGCAACCAACTCTACTAAAAACTTATTCACATTTTAAGTCACATTGACATTTCTTACAGAGTTGTTTTTTCTTATTACTATTTTTAGGGCATGTAATAAGACTAACCATTCCCCCTATGCTGGCTGATTTCAGCATGGGCCAGCCAACTCTAAAAGTGCAAATCTTTTCAATATCTTTATTTCTTGTCATATCGACCAGTCTTAAACAAGCTGGAAGTATTCTTTATTCTTTCAAAAGCGCTCATTTTTCCGAGGCAGTTTATTGGTACTATGGGGAGCATCCGAGCATGATTACAGTTACCGTGGCGACTTTTGATAGCTCCCCGTGTGACAGACGATCGTACTGATTGGTCCAACTCACCGAAGCACCTGTTTCCAATAGGTGAGGCGACGAGGGAAACGCGCGAGAGAAATCGACTGGCGAAAAGGCGTCTGATGTCGCCGCCGCTGTACAACATTGTGTGTTGTGGGGTGGTGACGGATTGCGGGCGGAATGGATGCAAAGTGTAATGGAGAAAACGCTTTCTTATTACACGTGCCATTGAACAGCGTTAGTGATAACATTAGCCTCCTTCTCCAGCGTTTGATGCTGTTTCTGAAGGTGGCAGGAATTGATTGTTGAGTAACGCTGATTAGAACTACTGGCAAGAAGTGATCAGCTTTGAAAAGTGATTACAGCTAAATAGGAGTTGAATTAGGTTTCATCATTGTATAGGGATCAGTCAAATTAAGCAATGACTTCTCCTAACCTCTAAAGCATCCACACATTAATGATAGACTATCTTCATTGTATAAAAATCAAACACACAAGTGTCAATATCATACATATGTCCGTGTTCAACAAGTGTTCTACAGCACATGACTATGCCCTTGGTGGTCCCAGATCTAGAACGGAGTGACCTTGTTCAAACATCTAAAATCCGAGGCGGGTTTTTTTTGCGTCTGATGAATGGCCGCTGCATCCAATCACAGGCTGATGATGGGGGCTCCAATAAGTCCTCATTGAAATCGCTGAAAAGGTCTCAATAAACTAGCAGCTTCTGCAGATACGATTGATTGTAGCGTCTGATGCCTCGCGTGTTTTTGATATGCAGGTGAATGTATTTGATTTGCTAAAACACATGAGCGTTTAATCCTGGAGCCAGCAGCAGCTGCTGTTATAGTGAGATTGGGCTAAGACAAACCAGTGCTGTAATCATAGGTACAGGAGAACTTCCAACTGAGACCACCTCTATGATAGGACCACTTCTTGAAGTCCCGAATCGTCATAGAGACTATCATGAATGTCCATAAAGAGACCGCCTCCCTATTGGGACCACTTGTGGTTTTAATCGAGAGGTTCTACTGTATTTGAATCTGCCACAATAAAAGGATCATATATAAACTATTCATTGAACAATAAAAGGGAATATAAGTCTTTGAGATCAGAAATACAAAATGTAGAGATGAATGCTCCAGATAGCCAGTTTTTATAACCAGTTGTTATATGTTCATAATGTGGATGAAGGGAAATGAAACTGAACTCTAGATAATAAAAACACTGAGGTGAGCAATATTGAGATAAAGAGGCCCGACTGTACCAACTACTTATATTATCTGTTCATTTTACTAAAAATTTGAAAAGCTTGAGGCCAGAGCATTCATATTGACCAATATGAGTTATTTCCATTAGTCCTCTCCTGTTGAAACAACCTTATAAAACAAATGAATTTAAAATGGCAGGGAGTTGAGAAAGATACAGTGTGACAAGGATGTCAATGACCTGTTGTAAATGTAGTCACAAGAGCATGACAAACTGTGAATTGCGACTGTAAATAAGCACATTTTGCATTTACATTTATTTTGCCCCACTTGGCACACATAGGGTTAAAAAGACAAAGCCCTGCGTGCCTGACCTTTTATGCCAACAGGAAATATTCATCAGCCTGCGTCTTCAAAAAGTCGGCCCCATTCTTATTAACTGTGCTGCCTGCGCTGCCTCCGAGGCAATAATCGTATGTTCAACAGCAACGCAAACTGATCTGTCAGGACATCGCCAATAAGACTTCATCAGGTGACCGGCGCATACATAAGCCAGGTGACAGTTCAAACGGGGAAGAAGAATCGGCGTCCATTTGGAGCGCAATCACGACCCTTTGTAGTGCGCGCGCAAATACAAGTTTAGCATTAGGGCGCGCGGCGCGGGAATTCAAACCGAGGATCGGCGCACTTAGTTCCTATCTATATTGTAGGGCGTGCATTAGAACAAAGGTTAAGACGCGCGCTCACACATTTGTCTCCTGTGCTAAATGATAGATTAAAACAATGGCTGCGTTCTGCTGGGAGCGGAGGAGGCACAAATTAGTGGAGTTTTCCGCCTGTTTGAGAAGTTACGTGAGGGAACGAAACGGCAGCGGTTAGAGTGAACCATAAACTAGAATAAGAGATAAAGCGATGTAAAGGTAGTTCTCTCCAATGCTCAAAGGTTTTCTGTTAACTTCTTTGTTTCCTGTATAAACATTGATATGGCAAATGCATCACATGGACAACTCATTGCTTTTATAACCAGTTACCCCTGTTTCATACATGGATAGGTTCACAACTTCAGAAATCAAACCTTTCAAAACACTTTTATTCTGTACTTATGCATCTAAAAAACTAAAAAGATCAGCAGCTCTGAATACACGATAATATCATAGAGCATTGTTCCATGATGTCCTATTTCATTAACACAGAATCAGACCCACTTCTAAAGTGCACCTTTCTAGCAGCAGTATTGCTCACAAAATCTACAGATTCTTATGGAAGAACAATGCACTTCAGAAATCAAACCTTTTTTTTAAAAAAACATGCCCACCGGCTACTTTTACAGCTTGAGAGGGATACCGTAGACCGTGTGCATCTGTTGCGCTGTGTCTACGTTGCAACTGAGCGTGCATTGTTACCATCATGAGACAGCCCCCAATACATGGCGCCGCCGCCACCCTAATTGACTATGCCATTATTTAAAACTACTGAGAATTGTAAGTGATCGCGAGCGGAGGAAGCAGCGTCGCGCTAATATCATTTGCATCCGCCAAATGAAACGCATATCGACTAAAAGGCGAATTCACGCCCAAAAAGCATGATTCCCGATGACACGATCCGAGCCTAGCGGGAATTACGTGAAATCACTTATGAAACTAAAAGAAGTGCGGGTAATATCATTTGTACGCCGGGAGAGAAACGAATATTGACTGGCAACGGACTCCTGGCTTCTAAAACTTCACACGACATTTGCATCATTATTTCCATTGGCCATGTTACGAGACTCTGTAGTAGAGTGAGCAGTATTTTGGCTTCTTTTCTTTTCTTTTTATCATCTAATATCCTACATATTTGGCCTACAGCACTAGGTCTCATTATCTATGGTGTAAAGTTTTATTTTTCAGCTGTACTCTTGGTAAAAATGAAATTGACTTTATTAATTCAAACGTCTTCGAGCTCCTAAAGGTTCCTTTTCAAATTAGAACACCAAAAGAAATGAAATACAAGTAAAAGTAAAACTCTTGCACTGTATATTTTACTTGCATTTCCTTTATTTTGGTGTTTTGATTAATGAAGTCAAAATCTAAGTTTTTAAAATCAAAATTTCCTGTTGTTAGGAGTACAGCTAAAAAAAACTACACCATGGATAATTTCTTTTTATTCACACAAAACAAAAGTTTGTTTTAAGTTGCTACTAAAGGCTGGGTCTTCCCTATCTTCATGTTGAAATCAATTGATACCTGTTTGCTGGCTGGAATATAATGACATTTTTATCTTTTAACTTCTTTGTGCAGCATTAAAAATTGATTTAATAGAGTGAGCAGACATGATAAAAGTATTAAAAGTTGCTCTGTTATTTGAGTCGTATTGAATGTTGCAAAACCTGCAACGAATCCTAATTGTCATGAACAATAAAGTTTAAAGATTATTAAACGACAACGTTCTCAATCTCCACTGAATAATTACGAAATCACATGACAGCAGCAGAACGCACAAAACCACTAACGATGAGACGACGAGATCAAAAATGAGCTCCGAGGTAATAACGACGTCGACCATGACAATTGAAAAGCCAATGCGAGCCAATAGTGCCCTAGCTCTCGTACGTGTAATCTACACGTCTCATCATGATCACATGATTTGACTGCACGACTTCACGACAAACTTTAATATCATTTGATTCGCGGCTGCGGCGGCGAAATTTTTAAATTTTCAAGATACATTCAATCATCTTGTATGAAGTAGCAGACGGTAGAACCGGCATGCATGAGCCACTTGCAGACGCCAGTGAGTGTTACCTGTGAGCTGCTCTGCTCATGGACTAACTCGCGACAACTCTCTGTAGCCAGAAATCCCAGCTTCTGAATCACGCTTCAACATGCGTAAGAAGAAATATGATTTTCATAATGGCACGGATTATATATAATATTTCACTGGCAATTTAATACGATTAAAATGCGGCTTATTTTGCCGTTTGTGATGGGCTTTTTTGTTGCTGTTCATCTGCCGATATTCAAACGTTTTTGATTGAAGCATTGTCGATAGATTGCTCAAGAGATTAAATGCACAAAATGAGCAAAGGCAATACATTATCATGATTCCGAATCAAGAGAAAAATATAATACGTGAGTCACGAATAAACATAACTTGGTTTAATTTAAACAACGAACAAATCACTAAAAATAAAACCAAAGTATCTTCGATGGCAACTAAATTCAAACTAAAAAATCCACAATACATAAAATTATACATTGATCATGACAATAATATGCTTTAATTACGTCAATACTTCTACAAGAGTAATTAAAATTTTGAGATTTTGATGATTTATGATATAAAACAACACAAAGAGAAATTGACGTTTGTACAACTTATCGATACATTCAAGTTTACCAATAAATACATCAAAACAACCTCGTCCAACTGTTTTCTATCATATTCCTTTAACCACTAAACCCAGTACAAACCCCACACCAGCCCTATCAGCCTGTGTCGTCTATTCACATCATGCGCTGTCTGCCGCAACTGTCAATCAGGGGATTAATTACGCACACAAACCCGACTCAATCAAATCACGCGAAATCAAGACACAATTAGTGCATAATGCGCTCATTCTGCTGCCCGATCAAAAAGTGAGTTTTGAGGCCTCCTCCCCGCTCCCGCCCCCTCCTGTGGGGACCCTGAAAGGGGAAAATCTGACATGGATGTTTTTAGGTGAACCCGTTTGAAAACCAGACAGTTTGAAATCCTTATCAATGAAAATGCACAATAGTTTCTTTTACAGTAGAGCCTCCAATTAAGACCACCTGTATATTGAGACCACTTCCATAATATGACCATTTTTCATGGACCCAAACCTCCTTAAAGCGAACATAATGAACCTGTCTATAAAGAACACCTCTCTATTGAGACCACTTGAGGTTAGTCCTGCATGTAGTCTTCATAAAGAGGTATGGTTACACTTCAAAAAGTGATACACAAACTGCTTCAAACCTCAACTGTGTTTTTGGTAGAAATATGCTTGATAGAAAGGTGTGAGCGAGTATGTAGCAAATGTTTCAATTGTCATAAAAAGATGCATGGCACGGACCCCCTGTAGGGACTTGCCTCTCAGCAGGCCAGTCACGCAGCCTCCTTTTGACGCTGCCAATCATTGTTGTTATTATTTTGCACATGCATATGAGGGCCAAAAGACGCAGCCGCGTGTGATTGGAATTCAATGGGCTGTTCTCCGTGTATAAGCTTCTTGCTCAGCGAGATTTATGCTGCGAATGTCTGGACTGTTGCAAATATGATGATCTACACTAAAGTAGAAGACCTGCTTATTCTAAACATGACCACTCTATATAATATCGGGCCATGGCACATGGCCCTTTATGTTCATCTCAAGTGTAACCAAGAAGACTAGCCAATCAACACAAAACTCTTGACTAATTTGGAGTGACTTTTGACCTGTCAATATCATCTGATGCATTTTGCATATTTTGACCTGATTGGGAAGATGTCAACGGCTCAAAAAGCAAGTTTTGAGCTATAAAGTGAGCCCTTTATATTCAGGGTGTAAAAGACAATCTGTATCTCTATATCCATCTTCTTCAGTGTACCTAACCTTAAGAGACATTTTCAAGTTCAAACCACCTCTCTAATGAGACCACGCAATCAGGTCCTAAATAGAAAATTAGAAATGTTCTATGTATAAAGCAATCACGTAAATTTAAAGTTCAAATGAGAATAGAGTTTTTCAGCTGTTGATTGAAATGATCATGTTTTGGACTGACATTTTCTTAAATTGAATACTCTTGAAGACTTTGCAATATGCGTGGTTTTCCGATCATAAACAACCACCCTGTGAAATGTGTCATTCTGGAGCAGGCTTCTGTCAGCACCTGCTGCCACTTATGATCCAGATGATCCAGAATCATCAACAGCTCGGAAGCATGATGGACAAAACACTCTCACTCAATAACCTTCCATAAGCCAATTCTCTCTCAGGGCAAAAGTAGACGACACCAAGAGCTTAGCAAGTTGTTAGGTTCATAAATTGCCCATTCGCATTTGTTGGTTAGTTTGGATGTGATCATATTGGATGCAAGCTGTTGTAAGACAACATGGTGATTAGCATACGCCAATGCTCCAACACTATCCCTTGTCCTTATGGAACATTTTAATTAAAATCATACACAAGTACAAAAGAAGTACAGTGGACATGTAGACACCTTTTCATTAAGGACAACTGCCTTATCATGTGGGCACATCTCCCTTGCCCTACACATCATATGTAAAGTGAGCCTCTCTTTCAAGGACACCTATCTTATGTGGACACTTTTCACTTTGCCAGAAGGTGTCCACTGTAATATTGAGATATCGCTTTAAAAAGGCACCAATATTCTGTTCTAGTTACTAGTCAAATGTCTCAGAATCAGTCACAACATGAAGATAGACCTAGTAAAAAACATGCCCTTTCTGCGATCCTCGTCACAGCAGACGTAATGTGCCGATCAGACGCTGATTTCCACAATGATCCGTGAAATACGCACCTTGCTAGGGTCCTAAAAGGGGTCCACAAAGTAGTCAGAGTCCTGGGTATCTTTTTGAGACATTTGGAATCTTTTAGTCACTTTTTAATATGTAGGCTTACAGAAGTTTTTGTATTTCTGGGATCCAACAGTATTGATTTAAAGGGTAGAAATTAAGTGGGTTGGACAACAGACAAAAATTGTGTACTTTTAAAGAGGTGGTCTCTTTATAGAGGTTGTCTCAATAGATGTCAGAGTCCTGGGTACCTTTTTGAGACATTTGAAAAGTTCTCGAATCACGTTGTAATATGTATGGTTAGAGATTATAGGAAGTTTTATTGTCTATGTAGATAAGGAATCAAAGTGTGTTGATTTAGAGGGTAGAAATTAAGTCTGTAGGACCACAAACAAAAATTGTGTACTTTTAAAGGGGGTTGTGCCTTTGTAGAGGTTGTCTCTATAGATGTGTCCTTTACTGGAGATTTTGCTATACTCCATAAGGTCTATATCACATAATTGCCTTGCAGTTCAGACTCACAACAATCCACTACACCACCCAAACTAGTCCAAAAAATATGCATCATTCCAGCAATACCGTTGATAGTAACAATATTGCGACTTTCAAATCTCATATCATTGCTGCATATGATGGCATTATCACATAGACAATTTGGCATGATACTCAACAAAGAGGTTGGCCAGATACTCAATCATTAACAAGAAACTCCATATACAGGTCGGTTGCCAATTAACAACACAAAGACAGTCAGCACACAGAAGTGTCCCGTCCTCCTCCTCATATTCGGCTCACACTCCCCACTGTCCCCGGAGTCTGTGCCAATCACACCGTAATTACTGCTGCTCAAAAAGCAGTGTGTGTGATGAGTGTTCAATATGGCCACCATGGCCACAGCCCTTTTGTCTCTCTACGCGATGGGATAAAAGAGACACGCGTCTTTTACTGCATTGGCCATCTCAAACTTACTTATTATCGGCTAAAATGACACAACTTTGAAATCTTTACTGAAATTAAATAGGTACCTACTGAAATCTGTCATTGTTTCTTTGGCAAGACTTTGAAATGTTTGTCTATTAGGGAGATAGGAAACTTTTCTGTACCTGTAAAGTGGAACTTCCAATTAAGACCACTCTATAAACACACCACCTCCATAAAGAGACAACCTCTCTATTGAGACCACCACTTGGGTGGTCGTAATAGAGAGGTTCCGCTGCATATATGTTAAAAAAGTAACTTCTTCACATGTCCTAAATAGAGACTTGTGTCCCATCATCTAGAGATCCCGTGTGAGGGCCTCTGTAGACAATGCCAGCCAAGGCCACCACTTTCACTGCTGCCTTGTTTCTGCTGTAATCACCCTGTCTTACTGAGGGTATATTGTGCTCATATATGCTAGCAGTGCATTGATACTCATTTGTCATTGAACAAACACAAGTTGTGAACAAATTTCCATGTTTCATCCACTTTGTTTTGTTTTCTGTTTGAGTCTATGGGTCAAGCATTGCAAGTTTGTGTGTATGCAGGTGCAATTTCAGGTTGTTGTTTGTCAATTGTTTTTGGTAATTGATTATCCTATTTGTTGAAGATCGATACATTTCAATACATATTCGGCCAACACATCAACACAAAAATGCTGGTTGTGGGCACTACACATTAACTGCAGTTTCTGTGATCGTGCTTTGACTACAGTTAAGCATATTGCAGAATTCACTGAACTTCTCAATTGTCTTTCTCCAAGAATCTCAATGAGTGGAGGTGAGAGGAATTTTGGTGATTACCATTTCATCATATACACATGCTTTCTCATTAATCATAAACAACTATGGCATGCAAATAATTTTTATGTTGCTAACACATATCTACTGTTTTCATAATGACATCGCATTGCAAAAAATCAAACACAAATTATAATTTATCTACTAGTTCCAAAATAGTTCTGTAAAAATATCACATTAATATAAAACGTAACCGACAAACTGATTGATGAACCTCATCAATTCACTCTACACATCACCATTGGACCACCATAGGCTCATCCCATCTGCCAAACAGAATCCCAAACCATCGTTCAGATCATCAAACCACTATATTTATATTCTAACTAATCAAGTTTACATGCATCATAAGTCCACAAACACTGCCTGATGTCAGCCACTAAATGACAGCCCAAACCCTCTCTTGTTGCCTGCCCTCCAAAAACCAATCATCTGCCGCCAACATCGGATCCAAACTCACGACCCTGCGATTAACACGGGAAGAGTTAATTGGCTCGTCCGATAGACCAGCAGTGAGGGGTAAAAAGCATATGGCCGCTCCAAATTGAGCGGCAAACACGTATAATTGACAGCTGCAATCTGCGCGCACTCCATAATTCAACAGCCAATCACCAGTCTGATTGACCGACTCCCACAGCAGATGATATTGGGATGGGAATCCCCGGCCCGGGTCACAGGGCTTTCCCCGGAATCCCCAGTCGGGGTCGGAGGGCTTCCCCGTCCTGCCAATCACGGCCTATAATCAAGCTGGTCTTTGTCCGCGCTGTTTGCTGTGTTTCTGACCATTACGTGGCTGGGACGCGCACCTGCCTATCAATGCTCTGTCTTGGGGGGATTTGTCTTATTTTTTCATCATCGCCATTCAATATACAATTGCAGATTATAATAACATCTGTCATGCATTAAGTACTTACTGGATTAATCTTGTAAAGTGTTTATATTCCAATATACTACAGAGTATATTTCATTAATTTTGTGGTTTTACAAACTGATGATGTGTGTAAACATGAAAACACAATGTGTTCTTAATGTCGTTGGTTCCATTTAATGAAACACATTTTTTTGTTTCTGAATTGATGTCTTAAAAACTGTTTGCAAATCACTTGATATTTGTAACGATGTCTCTTGTTAGAGACCCATGTCCCACTATCTCCATCCCAGTCAAATGCAAATTCTAGCCTGGATCCCTGGCAGTGAGTTCCATGTTCTACCAAAGATCTCAGTGAGATCCATATTCTATAGGATCCGTGTTGCCTCCGTCCCTCGCTGTGCGGACCAGCTGGGTGATTAGGCTGGTATGAGGGTCCTACCGAGCGCTCACCATGAGTACATTCCCCCTCACCAGGCTCACTGAGCCGCTCAGTGTGCACCACTTACAGATCTGTGTGTGTGATACTGAGAACATTCCCCTCTAATTGAGTGGATGGAAACATAGGTGGATTATTGCACTTCTATATCCCATTATGTAAGACGCTCATCAAAAGATCAACCACAACAATACGTGATACGTGGATACATGTAAGTTGACCATGTACAATGACACTTTCTCTCTGGTCGAAAAAGCTCAATACAAAAGTATAGTGGACTAAATACATGTGCATGTATTCTAACAGGAAAAAACTTCAGAAGTCAGCACAAACTAGACTATGACTTCTGTGTTCAGTCTGTTACTCTGGCTGGACATTAAGGCTCTTTCTTTCAAAGTAATGTAAACATCTATAACCAGAAACACACTGGTTTCATGCAAGACATTGAAAAGTGAGAAAGAAAAAACACTAAAGTTGTTGACTGAGTTGGTCACTACAGGTCACTATATGTGTGAGTTGCACACTGACTGTGCTGACGTCCTGCTCAGTCTGCATGGACGTCGCTCAATGAGGCGTGTCATGAGCAGACACCTGCTGGGGGCACCTGTCAATCAACAACCAATCAGAAAAGCAGCAACAGCAAATACTTCATAAAGCTTCTATTTATCAACAGAAATGAGCAAAAGACGACCTCAATGATAAGACCAATTCTCTCAGTTCCATAAGTTTATCCATTTGAGATTTTGTATAGAGTATCTCATTGGCTGAACCTATGCAATCAATAACATTGAGCAATGTTTAACTTTCTCCAAACTAGTCAAAGAAGCAGCAGAGTGTGGCGGCGTCACACTTTGACAGGATTCAAACCCACGATGACGTGATCTATACGGCAACGTCCCACAGCGATCGATCACGAGGTCCGGAGGCGGGCAAGTCCATCCTTCATACAGACGGCAGAGCGTGAAACCAGCTTTTCACCATCCATCTGTTCACCGACGGTGATTAAACGACAACAAAATCAGTTCAATTACACTTCCAATGCGCAGCGCCAGTTTGACACATGGGCCACTGCACCAGTGGACAAAGGCTCCCTGGCCTTCAATCAGGGGTCAAATTGGGGGTCACATGATTGACCTTCGAACATCTTGTGCTATTTTATGGTAACAAAAACACAGATTGTAGATTGGTGAAGGTTTTGAGCTATTTTCGTCGTTTTTGAAATGCAGAACTTGCATAATTTGCTACAGTAAAACTTCCCCAACAAACCACCTCTTATGTAGAGACCACATCTATGATAAGACCATTTTTCCACGTCCCAAACCTTCATAAAGATACTCACATGAACCTCCATACAGAGACCACCTCTGTAATAAATAAGTTCTACTGTACATAAATAAACTACTGCACAGCTTTACTATCTGCTATCTGACAAGTGCAAAGAAATACAAACAAGTCTTTATTCAATTCATCATATTTGATTTTGACTCTTCTTTATTCACCTGACCCTACCAAGCTCACCTTAAAGTTTGAACATTGTCACAAAGTCACGACTTGCTTATTTTATTGCCCTACGAGCATAACACTGTCTACTTTGCCCCTCCACTGACTACCCTGTAATGCTGATAACTCCCCACACTCTCGGACAATCTCTTCAATACGTAATGGAACGCTCTCTTTTCCCCGCCTGCCCATACATCTCTCGTATGATCGCTCATATCCATCATGTATATGATCACTGAACCACGAAACCAGGTTTTACAGATCCATCGCGGGCTGAAAACATCGAAATCGTTCAATTAACGATACCGTGCGTGGTATGTGGTTGTGTGATCGGTGGGCTGTGGCAGCCCCCATATGTCAATGCTGCACCATTCATCCATCAATAACGCACAACTGGAAACAGTTGTCATATAGTAGTACAGAGATCGCTGGGGTGTTTCCAATGGTAGACTGTGCACATATCACCATTTGCATGGGAATGTTTCTTAAGGTTAATCATACTTGGGTTTCCCCATCATGCTGTTGTTTTCAATTCGCATCACCAAGCATATTCAGGCTCTCCAGCACCATAGTACAAAAACGTAGGAGGAAAGTAGGAAGAAACAACACAAAATGATATTTGTTTGACATAACTGAACACAATATATCAAGTGGCTCATAGTGATTCGAACTCACATCCCAGTCTTACAATGTGATACCACAATTACCCATTTCACGCATGTGCTTTCTTATACTGCTTTTTTACATACGATCCACATTGAAACCCACCAACTCACACATCAAGCCTGTTGACATTACTGCTGCTTGCTCCCTGATCGTGGATCATCTTCTGATCATTGAAGCGGAAAACTCGCAGCAGACTGACAGAGAAGCACTCATCTGTGACCGGATCCATCACAAACTCCAGCCTTTTGCCAGTCCATCACAGCTGATCCAGAGTGGACACAGCACTTGTTAATCTGGATCATCCATGCATATATTAAAACAGACTGGCCTGTCTGTTGTTTGCATAGATCTATCAAATGTCTACCCTCATGCTACCATTGATTATTGATTTTCCAAGGATATATTTGCCAATGACTCAAGAATGAAGTTCAAAAACAATAGATTCAGAAAAATAAACATACAGGATCACATGACGTTGCAGAACATCAAAATAGGATTTCAAAGTTACAAATTAAAATTTCATGCTAGAGACATAAATTTCTTGGACCAATAAACATACAGCAATGGATTTTCCGAATCCTGCCAGGAAGTTATTGCTGATCATGCTGATCGCGCCTCGTGCTGTGTTTTCACAGCCTACAGTCGATACGTGCGATGATGACCGCTGCCAGCAAATGTCACAAGACAAGCTGCAGGATGAGAAGATCTCCAAGCTCATAGAGCTTATTGATGATCTCCGTGTGGAAAACAGGAGACTGTACCAGGAATTAACAGTCAAGGTTGATAACCTCACTGAAAGGGTTAGGGGAACTGGTCCTCCTGGTCCCCCAGGTCCTTGCACCTGCCCAACTGAACCTCCTGCAGCTATTGAAGCAACTGAACCTTCTGGAGCTAAGGAGCAACGGGACCACAGAGCAACTCTGCCAACAACTGTACTACAAACCCGTGTGTCAATGGGAACTGTACGGATTTTGTCACTGACTACCAGTGTAACTGTGTTGGCGGCTGGACTGGCAAGAACTGTATCACCAGTTTGTCTGGTCCTGACCTCGTGCCCTACATTGTGGTCGGAGCCCGCGTAGTGAGGAACCCTGAAGAGTGGATATGGGGTGATCGTAATCATTTTGACTGTCGTACACCTGGCAATGTTACAGAAGCAGTGAACTCTAAAGGCTGGTGTGCGGTACGATGGGACTGTATGCCAACAGTTACGGTACGGAGTTGAATGGGCGTCGAGAAATTATACGAGCTTCTCACCAACCTGTAAGACATGACCTCACAGCCACAAGAGACTCCTAGATACCAGACACAAACGCTGACAGCAAACAAAGGAAGGATAAAGACACGTCAATGGGCTAAAAATTTGCAGCTTGATTTATTATATTTACTTACTCACTTAATTACTTGCTTACTTACATACTTACTTACTGACTGACTGACGGACTGGTTTACCAATTCGAACACTGTATGCTCCATTATTATTAGAAGTACATTTAGTGTCACATGACTTTTGATGAAAAGAAATGGATATAATACAATTATGTCATCACAAGTAAGATTTATTGTTTTGTGAAAAAATGAACAAATCACTGATCATGTCCACATATATTTGTAGACTTTCATTGTATTTTTTTATTGGTCTATCTAACATTCGATGCTTGCTTGTCATGTAACTGCTATCATGTTGAAACTAAGCTCTCATTGTAAAAAGGCGATTCTTACTTTGCTGTTTTGTATCACAAGCATTAGGTAGATACTAAATCATATACTTTGTATTTAAATGGCTTATCAAATAGTATCCCTATGTATACATATGCTGTAATTTACAAAAAAATATCAAAAATATTTCCAAAAAGATATACATTTGTAGACATTTAATTGCATTGTGTTTTATTGTTTTAACATTTGATTATGATGATAAACGTGTCATGTAACTGTTATCATATTGAAACTAGGCTCTCATTTTTAAAAGGCCAACTTTGGTTGATTTGTACATCTAGCAATCATATATTTAGCTTTTTAATGCCCCATTAAATGGAATCTTTTTGTATATGCTGTAATAAACAAATATTTAAAAAACAAATTGTTGTTTTTGTTATACGCAGTCTTGATGAACCAGTCTATCTGAACCTGCACACTCGTTACTTGGAACAAAGCAAAAAATGAATGCAAAATTCATACAGTAGAACCTCTCCATCAGGACAACCTGTACGTGCCCTCAAATTATCTCAATACTGAAGTGCTTCCTTAATAAAGCTTCACGGTAGTGTTGTGACCTCGAGAAATGGTCTTATTATGGAGGTGGTCTCAACGTAAAGGTAGTCTTATTTGGTGGTTTTCCTGTAGTTCAAGACAAAATCCCAGTTTTTAGATGCCGTTCCTTTGATCAGCCATAGGAACGGTTTCCGTGCCAATGGGAGTGTCCATAGATGAGTTATTACTTCCTATCTATTGACGCTTTCTCAATAAAAACTGAGCTAAATGCAGTATAAATTGTTCAGCTCATACACTGTGACTGTGGATGCCTCCCCATGGGGCCAGTTTCACAGAAAAATCAAAGATGCTCTCTTTTAAATGAGGATTTTTGTAGATTGTATTTCATATTAAAGTGTGAAAATTACGGTAATTGATGTAACAAAGTATTCAAGATGTGGCTGCTGATACCGTAAATATGTAACACATCACACATCAGTATATTGAAAACTTGTCTGGTCCAAAAAGCAAACTTGATTGTAGCCTAAAAGTCCTTTGTTATGATGAGAATTGGGATTATAGCCAAATCTGTGATCAATTTCATCCAGTAACATCGTACATCGTTCCAATGTGCAGCATTGTATTAACGGCAGACAAGTTTCAAACTGTTATTGCCTCATCACACATCTGATCATCAGGACTCCCTCAGACGAGACAAATAGATAACAACTGAGAGGCTTTTGAACGGCTGAGGACCAATTAGAGGTGCATCTGTGAGCAGTCTGCATCCATACCATAAATCACCTACATGTACGTTGTATAACATTGTGGTTTCACAGTGGCCACCTGAACAGATTACGCCACCTTGTGACAAGACATGAGATCAATCAAATGTTCAAATACTTCAACAGCTCACCATCTTTGTCTACATACATGTGGTTTTGGATGTTGGTTAAGTAGAACTTATAGAGGTGATTTCAATGTGTCTTTAAGCATGTTGTAATTACCGCTCTGTCAGCTCATGATTATATTGGCTTTTCATGTTCTTGTTACTACATTTGTTGCTTTCACATATAAACTTTACACCACGACACCATGATAAAACTTCAACGCTCTCACGATTTTTACTACATAAACATATAAACTCTGCTGGAAATTCCAATGATCTAAAAACAAATCATCTTACAAAGATTCCAGCATCACAATAAACTAATAAATATAATGTTAACACCAAAGTCTAAGCGTGACATCATATAAAATCTATCTTTAGACAGATTGAACATTTTTCTCCCATCTTTCATCTAACCTGTTCTCGATAAATGACCGTCCATCATAAATCTGCGAGGCCTACCGATGTATGGAGGTCGTGTTTACCTTGTGCATTGACCCGCGACCAAGTCAATTGCATGAAAAACTCTCCATCGAGACCACGAAGACACACAGACACTTTGATGTGAATGCTCGTGTAATTGGCTCTAGATATACTGGTGGTAATGTATGCGATTCTAGATCACTAGCGGTAACTAGACGGCTCCGGTGTCAACTGATGTGAAATACGCCTTTCTGATGGCTACGTGATTGCATCATATGTCAAGTTGGATATAGAAGGTCGTAGGTTTGATAGAAGTATGCGTTTTTCTGGGGACACTTGATTTATCAGGAAAATGCTGATATGATATGATGACAAAAACAAGTGATGTTACAAACATATACTTTGTGTCAGTCTTTCCATTGAAATTGGAGGATTGAACAATGTTCATAAACGTTAAAAACGCAACATGCATTTTTCAATACAACTACTGGCATCGGAAATTCCAAAGTGATGCAAATAAAAAAGAAACAACATTCGCCCCCAAACGAGAACACCTTGTAACCGAATTCCTACAACACTCAAATAATCTGCACGAAAATCAATCAATCCGTAATCTGCTATCTAATCTATACGGGAATTTGTCAGAAAACGGAGAAGTAAAAAGCACTTAGTGTGTTTGTATTAAGCTGTCGGTGTGTGCAACATCACATTGGCACACGATTATTCATAACTTCGCAAACATCGCTTATATTGTCTGTGTGACATATGCAAGCTGAATTGGGGGGCTTGGGGGGGGAGGGGGGGGGGCTTAAAAATGTGACATTTAATGGAAGTCAGTTATCGACATTCCATTGGAAACCTCACAGGCTATAAGTAGTAAGTTGGTCGTACTTTATACAGTACAACTTGCAAGGACATTAGGTCTATACGATATTTTAGGTAGTCCCAGCTTTTACAAGTTTTATGATAATGTTGCGATAACTGAGCGAGTTTGAGGTTCACACAGTAAGTGATATAGGTGCCAGTACCAAGTGGGGCACTTTGGGAATCAATCTTTAAACTGGAGGAACTGGCACATTAAGAAACTCCCACAGTGACTACCTTTGTAATGGTTATGGGTTTTACTATACAGAACAACCCATCTATTATAAGACTAGCCAAGGCACTGATTGCAAGAAGTCTCAATCGAGAGGTGGTCATATTATCGAGGTGTGAGACTGCAAAATGGTCTTATTAAATTTTTATGAAAACAGACAAAGAGGAAGAGAATAGAATTCGTCATATTAGACCCGATAGTCTCTCTGTGTGGAATGTGGTTATAATCACCGGGGCGGTTGGCGATTTATGTGCACTTTGTTGGGTGTCTGTTGGTGAGGTCAGAGGTTGTGTGCTGGTGGAAGCAGATCAAAGCACCCATAGATAACATGGAGTCAGGGAGGGGGGTGTGTGACTTACTGTGAG
Organism: Streblospio benedicti; assembly: GCA_019095985.1. Taxonomy (NCBI): domain Eukaryota; kingdom Metazoa; phylum Annelida; class Polychaeta; order Spionida; family Spionidae; genus Streblospio; species Streblospio benedicti. Next base: position 7,831,059 of record CM032660.1, read on the forward strand.
CTGTCATTTAGTACTTGTACAATCTCTATTATAAAGATCACAGTACAGATGATATCACTTCATTGCTACACATCTTAAAATTACATCATATATATCATATTGCCAGGGATAGCATAAGTCTTATCCTATTCCTGATATTACTTTACTGCATTAACACTACCAAAGCACTTTAAAAAAATTTCAATGCAGTATAAAACATAGTGATAATTGCACAATTGCTTAATTGTATGTAATTCTCAGATTCAGTTTTCGCAAACAAGTTATCACCAATTATCATAAAGGGGTGTTCATTTTACTCAGGTTTTTAACCAACCAGTCTATTAAATGGACTTGGACTGGTCATTTTAATAAAGTGTCCATTTCAAGAGGTCAACAATAGCTTGGGCGAAAAAAACTACTGACCAGAGTCACTATACTATGGTCAAGTGTCCACTGGCCACACAGTGCACTATACCAGACCTTGACCACCTGTTGACAAGTTGTCTCAATAGAGAGGTAGTCTCCATATGGAGGTTCATGTTGCTCTTCTCCTATAAAGAGGTTTTGAACCACAACAAATGGCTCCATTATAGAGGTTGTCTCAATAGAGGTCCCATTATAGAGGTGTTATCAATAGAGCTCTGATCCCATTATAGAGGTGGTCTCAATAGAGCGTTTGTCTTAGTTCTCCTGTGCCTCAAGCAACTAACCAGACCACCTGTTGAAATCCGCGACTTTTTGCGCTGATTTAGAAGCCGCGTTTTATTGGCGTCCCCGGCTTTGATTTGTTGCTGTTATTTGTGGCTGGCAGATTTTCGCTGATAAACGTAAATGTGACGCAGCCAGCGTTGTGTTGTTTATCGCCCCTGCTGTGGATCGCTCGGCAAAGGTCAATTGTCACTGCCATTTACACCAGGTCATTGGGTCTCCGTTCTGAGCGGCTTATTTATCGGGCAGATACACTCACAGATTGTGTCGATGAGACGAGTGATTAGAGACGTGATTTTTAACCTTCGTTGGCTAGATACTGAGAGGACATATGCAGTAGGTTTGTTACTTTGAGAAAAATAAAGGTTTTTCTCCCATTTGATCTATATGTTGCATATAAAAATATGATGGTAATATCTGCAACGAAACAGCTTTTTTAAACAGACCACCTCTGTTATAATGAACCACCTCTTAAATCACACAAACACCCCAGTAAGCCATATAGGACAGATAAATCAGGGCTGTAGCTACACATGCGGCAGGGGAGGCAATTGCCTCTTCTTTTTTGGGGTGGGTGGGGTGGTGGGGTGGATGAATTCTGAAATCGCTAACCAGTTTCCAAAATGTTTTACACACTGTGATCATAGGCTGAGTATTTTGCTCTCAATAGACCGAACTCCCGGGTCTCACCAACAGATACAGCAGAACCTCTCTATCAAGACCACAAAGAGCACTCAACTCAAGTGCTCTCAATAGAGAAGTGGTTTCTGTATGGAGGTTCATTTTGCCCTTCCTACCGAGATTTTGGACCCGAGACAAACGGTCCTATTATAGAGGTGGTCTCCATAGAGAGGTTGTCTTATATTGGAGGTGTCTGATTCTCTAACAGCCCACCGTGAGGTGACTGATGCTCGGGGTGAGCGTGTTATCACACAGTGACGCATGGCAGAGTGTTACCAGTGGGACCGACCAGCCAGACAGCCTCTGATGCTCCTCGGTGAGGGGAGATACGGAACGTCCCCCTGGGCGGAGGTGGACATACAACCATAGACACTTAGATGTATCCAGGATATTATCCCTGATGTATATTAATCCGAGGTATGCGATATTATGTCATACATTGGCACAGACGTATGGGAGCTGGGAAAGGTTGGGGTCGAGATGGGATCAATCTGTGCTCTGGTCTGTGTCATTGGTGAGAGGTAGGGATGGTGGCGATCAGATTGTGAAAAGATATCTTAGTGCTATATCATATATACTGTAGATTGTGCAAGATCATTCCAGGAGAGCTGGCCTTGAGTAGTCTCAAAAGAGAGATGGTCTGTTTATGGAGGCTCTTTTATAATACAAGTGTCAGAGACTAAGAAAAATGATTTTATTATGCAGGAGGTCGTGATAAGGTTGGTATCTTATTATAGAGTTGGTCTTTATAGAAGGTTCAACTGTTGCGACTCTGTAATATACAGAGTTGCTATCTATATGAAGTTGATCATTGTCAATGTGAACATTTATACAAAGCAGAAACCACATAATAAAGAATCATACATATCTCGACAAATATAAGTTACACATTTTATATAACAAACGATTATCTGCTTGTTTGATAGTTGTATCGCATGAGATGGACCGTTCCTATGAATCACGCTGGGCTCTTGTCATTCGCTGTCTTCGTGTTTATCTAGCCTTGTGAACCGTCCAAATCACTCATACAGCCGTCATTTATCAATCCTGCCACCATCGTCGCCCGATCGCCAAAAAACTAATGTCGCCGAGGCATTTGAACTGGTTGATCTCTCCCCACGTGTATATTAGCGACGTATTGACAGACATCGGCATTCAGAGAACTTACGTCTGTCTTCGCCCCAATGCACCCCAATAGGGCGAAATAGCAAATAACGTGGGAAATCATCGCGTATCAATTCAAGTCCACCGTAACCCTCTTATAATCTCACGATTATTCGTGATTGAAAAGATGGCGACAGAACGACTTTCGAGGAACGACCACCTGTGTAATGGGACCACTTGTCTAAAGAACACATCCTCAGCGCTCTTATGACATCAAGTTAGCATCTTTGCACCTTCACAAAGAGACAACCTTTCACACATGGCCGGCAAGCGTGCTCTACAAGTGGTCCTAATAGGGAGTTCAGCTTGCCTCTGATTGATAGACTGCAATAGGCATCTTGGGTCTTACTGACAGTATTCAAGGCCCTGAAAGGTTCCTTTATGCCAACTCTCAATCAGACGGTGATAATGTTTTATTGCTGGGAGAAACGCTCCAAACGTGCAACCTCCTAGAGTGGACACACGGACTTGGGTGTTGTTTGGCTGTCAATGTATGGAGGTGGTCATGTTAGACAGGTATAAGGTAACATTGTCATGCTATACCGTTAGTGGGGGGTTGTTGGTGTTAGGGGAGTGGTCATGTTATATAGGTGGTCGTCTTGGGAGTTGATATTGAAGTTTAATAAACACAGATACGTATCTATAGACGCCTTTCAATGATTGTTCAAATCGGGGCAAAACGATGTTGTTTATTAGGAATTCCAATAGATCAACACAAAGGGAATAAGTAGTAATCACGCTCAAGTTCAGGTTCAGTGAATGTATACTTTTAATATGTATAGATACGTATCTATAGGAATAGTTTAGATAATTGGCGTCCTCAGATTACATTTTTAAGTACGGTGTTTATTTCGGATGATTTGAAATAAGCGTGTACAAAGGGTTTAAATGATCACGTTGCCCGTTATCAGACGTACTTAACAAATGCCGCATAATCACGATGACTTTGATTAACGGTTTCATTTTGGCAGAAATAAATTTTCACCGTTTTTTATATATTTGGAAACAAGAGTTTGCTTGCATTTCTAAAATATGTAAGATGCATCAAACATTTTCACATACTACTATTAACTTATATTCATATCTGTATTGATTAAAAAAAACATTCATATTCTAGCTACATGAACAAAAGAATAACACAAATATATGACAAATATTGAATGTGTTTAACAGTTAATAAATTTGCTTCTTACCACTCTTATCTACTTTTCAACCAATCAGTTTCATTGAATGTAAAAGTCTCAACATAACTTTATAATGTAGAAAAACAAATTTATAAAAACATTCACCTATAATCTAAACAACTTCTTCACCCAAATCATGAAATCATCATCACGCCAAGAATTAAAATTCAATTCATGACAATCACCAAGCAGAACCACAGATATTCAGAGGCGCATCTTTAAATCATCCGAACAAACACATTCTGTAGAACCTCCTATTAAGACCACCTCTATAAAGAGACCACCTCAGTAATAAGACCACTCTGGACAGTCCTAAACATGTACAAAGAGACCACCCCACACCTTCATAATGAGACCACCTCTGTAATAAGACCACTTGAAGACAGTAACCAGAGTGTTCTTAATACAGAGGTTCTACTGTACAAGGTGAAGACACATATCGATTTGAAAAGCATGCTTTCTTAAAATTCAGCCTCATTTTTCACGTCAGCAGTGACACAATGGGAGATAGTGCGATCAGATAGTATTGTGGGTAGAGGATGATGACTCCTAGTAGTCGGGTGATCATCGCACTGATCTATCATTGTCTACACACTTCTTTCACACAGATGCTACTACAGCCTAATTTAAGGTCCTTCATTTAAGCATCATTGAGTTTTTACTTCTGTAAAACCTTAAAGCCAGTCTAACACTCTCTTTTAAGGTTAAAATATGGACTTTAAACTTGTGATAATTATGATGAATTTTCAGAAATTAACATTTCACCACACTAATTCTTTTAGATGTCATTATTCCAGGGTCAGACATTCCTGATGATTGTAGCCAAAACAACAGTAGTTGGCCTATCGATATTCTTGAATATGAGAAGATGAAATAAATGTGTTAGGCATCTTTGCTAATAACCCCATATAGCATTGACTGTGCTGTTGGCAATTCTAATGATGGCTTGGAAAGGGAAAGTCAGTTTCTTAACTTATATTATCAACCCTGGGATTATCAAGTACAAGAAGTCTGTAATTAACAATTATAGCCAGTCATGACAAAGTTTATAGCCAGTCATGACAAAGTTTTAATCAACATACATACATTTTGTATTCCATTGTGCACAACACAAGCAGCCAGTATCAAAATTCGAAGTGACTTTCAAGTTGGAATTTATATTAGGGTGATTGATTTTTTTCCATCATACCCTAGATAATAATATAACCATTGACTGAACCTTACCATATCTGTTCACACATACATTCAATATGCTAAAATATCACCAATAGAATCTCTTCACCATATTCACCACACAGGTAAAGGGGACTATTACGTCACCTATCATGTCTCTCAATTCAACATTGCAAGTCTTTTGAAAGTTGAGATAACACTGACAGCAACAAAAAAATCGATAATTTATTCATTGCACCAGCCACTTTCAGAAATCAATCGTAGACTTACAGCGTGAACCTGTAGATGCTTAATTACACACATCCTAACATCACAGTCATAAAAACAGATACAGAAGAACCTCCAATTAAGACCACCTATCTATTAAGACCACCTCTATAATAAAACTACTTTTCCCTGACGTAAACCTTCATAGAGCAACCAAAATGAACCTCTGTATAGAGACTACCTCCATATTGCGAGTACCTAGGACTGGTCCCAAAGGTGGTCCTAATGGAGAGGTTCTACTGTACCCGGTGAATGGGAGAGTGATCATACTCCAATAACAACAACAGGACTGCGTGATCTGAAAGCATTGAAAGCAATCGTCCCCCATGGTGGCTGAGGTCTATAGCCTGGATAACGGGGTATCAATCACTGGGTCTGGCGACATCAAAGCTGCCGCACGCATCAATCTTATACCATCACTTTTTACTATCAATGTTTTCTCTATCACACGTTTTTTTTACAAGTAGCAGCAGCAGCAGCAGCGCAAGACAATAATAATACGTTGACTTTTAATTAGAAGAGACGATCACGGAGGGTGCTACGTGATGATTTCATCCTTGATCAACACTTCGGTTTGATTGGGATGTATTTAGGAATGTTTGATAGCTTTTGGATGTATAACATGGGGGTTGAATGTTGTAAATGTCAATGTGCAGGTTTAAAGGCTGATATCTACGTAACGCATGATCAGATGACTGTGCTGTTGGTGGCTTTGTCATACTATATTGCCCTTCTCAACTCCCTGGGGACTATACAGCACACTGTAACCTTAGTCCTTAATGCTAATCACTTACTTAAGCGTTCACTCACCTGACCTGTATGACTCCTCCCTAGAAGCAGCCAGGTAAGGATGGATTTGCTCAACACCTACCACCTGTCCCGACTGGGACTTGAACCCATGACATTGCTCTGCACACATGAACTATGTGCACCTTCATGCATAGAAGTGTAAGAGTTGGACATTCTCCCAACAGCCCGTCTTCATGTAAAGCCCCACATCTTTATCAAGTAAACGTGATTGGTGTGAATTACAAGCAATGCATTCGCTTGAAACAGTTACACAAGTCATTATCCATCTTGTTTGTGATTTTCCATCATTCTTTATATGATTTAGAGGCTGACTAACTTTAATCAAACCATGCATCAACGTCTGACAATCATTAAAAGTACATATATCTCAAACACTACACCAATAAAAACCTTCCTTTTTTTAGCACTCTATAATGAGGCAATTGATAAATGACATTTGATTAAAAAATCATTGGTCTTTCTTTCCGCTAAGAGTCATTTGACTTTGATACGACTGGTTTTTAAATAGAACGATCTCAAATAAATGTTCAATCATTTGGTTCATAAGATTCGGATTTCAAATTCATCAAATTTCAACACCTGTCTTACCACAACTAGTGATCAAAAGAACTCAAAAAAAAACGGAACGCTTTAATAAACTGCAAGAAGCAATACAATAAATAACGCCAATAATTCGAAAAGCCGCCATCTCATAAGCACTTACTGCTGACAGATTCATGATTTCTCGTGTTTTCGTGGATCATCAATTTGAACTCTTGAATTGGTTAAAACAACATCAAGAAAAAACGTGGCTGCTTCGGCCCGCGGCACCTTCGGCGCCCAATCGCGGGCAAGATAGACAGTACCGTAAATCTGCCGCCGGCGCCACCAGCGTTTGTCGTGGTCCGTTGGGCGCCGCTTGGCCACGGACGGACCAGGCATGAGTAAAAGTACAAGCTGATACGGACAGTTTGTAAGTGATTTTTTGCATTATGGCAGAACCTGTCTAATATAAGGAGAATCTGGAACTGGCTTAAACTGGTCTAAATAGAGAGGTTTTTTCAAGGGGGTTCTTGGTTAAGGAGGGTTAGGCCTTAACATGGGTAAAAGGGGTTCACTGATACAGATGCCGGGTGTGGACGATTTTAAAAATGAGTCTTTTTTTTTACAATTATAGTTGAACATGTCTTTTAGAAAAAATCAGGATCTGGCTTACACTGGACTTAATAGAGGTGGTCTTTTAGAGGAGGTTCACAATGGTCTCTTTATTGAGGTTTGGGACTGAGAATTGTAACAGAGGTGGTCTCTTTATAGATATAGTATAAACTGAAGGTTGCACGCTAAAAATGACCCATTTATAGAATCCTTATCTCTCGACAAAAGTCACAAACACATTTCATATTCAAAAAGTGACTCGGGAACATTTAAAATGTTTCAAAATGATTCTATTGTAGACTAGAATCACTAGGACCCGGGCATTAAGACGAGAAGCATGCTTGCTAAACACACATTACTAGTTACCCATCCTAGGAAATATTCACATCACAGCAGATTCTGTTCACAGATATGTGATGAAGCTCTATGGACTAGAACAGAGAATGTATTTTCCACAAGAGTCACGCATATTTTGCGCCCCCTGTTAGGGTGAGCGAGGTTAGTGGCTGCCTAGCCAGCCTTGACGGCGGCTGCGGCCAGATCTGTCTACAGCCTCCAGCTAGTGGCTAGCAAGCAGCTAGACCCGTGATATATTGATGACATGAGCGTGTGATCGCTCTAGACTCAGGCAGACAAGTGCTAGATCATTCATGACAGTATTGCTTTCTGGTGTGTTTGTGTAAAAAACATGTCATGCGAATCGCTACATTGAATTGGGATATTTTGAGTTTTAAATGCCAGGGCTTAAATGAAAAGTTTTCTGTAATAGTAAAGATTTTAAAAAAAATCCTGCCATGCTATAAATGACAATTACTTCTTGATGTGTTTGCATAAAAAACTGTATGATTTTTTTTTCATTACATAACACTATCTTTTTACATTAATCAAAAAGTTCCTTCAACACTTGTAACAAACACATCCAACCGTGATTTATATATTTGGACTCCTAGTTGCCATGGGCATTCACTAATACCATGAGACATATCATGGTGATTTGAGGGTTAAACAGAAGATCTGTGCTTAAAAACTGATCAAAACCTCTCCTTGGCACGCTACATTGGTGATGTATTGAGGGGCTGATTGGACGAGGATTCTAGAGCTCTCTAGAGTCTAGATGACAATTGTTTCCGGCTGTGCTAGATCACTAGAACATGAGAACGTGTGTTCCTGATCAGACTCTATGGATCTGACATTCAAACTTTGGACACACGGTCCAGTAACCACGCAAAAACTCAGCCTGTGATCCGTAAAGTACAATAGAACTTTCCAATTAAGACACACACACCCCTGAAACTGTCCTCAGATTAACGTAGTCTAAATAGAGAGGTGAGCTCATAATAAAGGCTTGAGACAGTGATAAATGGTCTCATTACAGGGGTGGTCATATTGTAGAGGTGGTCTTCATTGGAAGTTGTAATGTATTATAATGTGAACATATGATCACTTGTGTGGGGTGACCTCCTGGCTAATATGACCACCTCAGTGGTGAAGGTCAGAGGAACAGGGCACAAAATCAGTCATACTTATAAAGGTTTTTCACTTTCAACATTAGAAGTTGAAGTGAGTAAAACAAACAGTCACTACAACTTGAAACCTTTTTTTTAAAGAGCTATTATTAAATGTTCAATTAATCAACGAAATGTTGGCTTACCACACCCAGAATCAGCAATTATAAGGAACCCACCTGAAAAAAATACAACATATGATTAGAATACAACTGTGATGAAGTATATGCAATTGTACAAAAATAGTTAGTTTGGTCAAACATGCACACAAGAGCCCATGCTTACTTTAAGGTCCAACATCAAACATAGGCAGATCCAGGGGGAGGGGTGCCGGGGGCGAGCCTCCCCCCTTTTCCTAGCTAAATACTTCATTTTCATAGGGTTTTTGGTTTGTCCGTCATCAATCGCGCGTACAAAACTCATAAAATCCCTTAAGTGCGCCCCCACCCCCTTTTCCAAAAACATGGATCTGCCAGTGTCAAATACCACATAAAGTCCTGCTTTTAAGTACAAGCCCAACCCCTACATTGATGGAGGCTCAACCTAGGCACAAATGGCCTTTTATGAGCATCTAGCAGTGATGTCAAAGTACAAATGTATGCACACTTGGTCTGCTCAACACATGGAAATTACATAGAAAATTCATTCCACTATTTTCATGCATTGGTCATGTTGGAATGAAAGCGAGGCCAAATACTACGACTGCTAAATACCTACCAGTAGATACATATAAGACATTTTAAGTGCCTTTCTGCATGCTGAATCGCGTTTTTCTAAGTTTTTCATGAAATAAGCAGCATATTTAAAGCATTGTTTGACAATTGGCCAATTGCCAGTTGGAAAGACATATGTAGGCGGCTCAATTGTGATAATATAACTAATATGGTAAAACGCGTAACATGCAGAATATTTCCTCCGAATTCAAATTGCAGAAGAGATCGCTTCCAGTAACTGCTAGTGTAATCGATGTCCAATCATGATAGCTCTAGTACAACACTTTTCAATCTATGCACTGCCTTATAAAAGCTGTGTATACACTTTTCTTTTCATAATAATCCAGATGACATTAATAAAAAAAATTTACTCAAAATCATAATTAGTACAGTTAATGAATTTTCCACATAGGAATGAACCATAATAGTCGGAGTAATGCGTGTTATTTGTTCAGTGATTACGGGATAAAACTTGATAAAACAAGACCAGTAGTTAGTTGTCAGATTCAACATAAAATTGTTTTCTGTCAAATAATAGAAATACCATGCAAATAACATTCATTTTTTGTAATAATCGTCCCATGTATTTAATAATGATAAATTGACAAGGTACAATCACATAGCATCATTGATTTTAATATAATGCTGTTGTTATTCAAATTGCATCAATGCAGCAACATCCACCCATTCATTGCTATAAATAAACAAGGACTAAAAGAGACCAAAGGTAGCACATTTTACTTGTTCCACCCTCATGTTATTTAAGTATAAAAAATTGACAAGATTCCGTGTAAGCCAAAATAGTTCACACATAAACCTTCAATTATTGGAACATCTAACATTCCAATAATTGTACACTATGGATATATTCAAGCTGCAATGATAATACAATATTCAAAACATTGTAAGCACAAAATTATATGACCATTTGATGTATGTTTAACCTTTATACATGAAATAAAGCATGTATCATATAAAGTCCATTATAAATCGAAAAACAAATGATGAAGTGTTTGTTAATAAGAAGGTTTGACCCAGAAAAACAGGCGACTCCGCGACACAGATAAACCATGGGCGCCGCCGCACGCATGGGACGGGATAAAATCCCGATAAATCAATGTAATACAGCGTGACCTTTGGGTGAAGCCACCTCTCTATCAAGGCCACTTCCCTCAGGTGGCGATTTAACATAGAACGCACATCCTCTCAACATATTTCTAAAACCGGTAGGTTCAATTTATATTTCTACACTCATGAGTTGGTTTTGTTAGCAGAAAATGTCTGTTTTTAGAGGGTTTACTGCCCCGAGACCTGCGGAGTAGTGGAGTGAGACCTATAAAGCATTATTACACTCTGCCCAGGCTTCGATTTGAAAAGAAGAAAACTTCTTTTTTAAGTCATAAAATCTAAAATTCTCCCTTCAAGCCATAAATTCTTTGTTTGGATGAATAACTGGTGATTCTTCATTGTCTATTGCTTTTTAAGAAAGCAGGCAAAAAAATCAGTCGCGATAGATATCAAATATGTAAATGGGTTACAAAAGTCGAACGGATGATGAAACAGGGTAAAAAGTTGACCTGCTTGAATTGATTTCTTTTTGAGAATTCGACGCACATTGCAAGTAATATGATAATGTATTTAAAGCAGACAATAAAACTGCCATTAAAAGGGATTCTACTTTGATATGAGGCTGCAACAGTAAAAAGCATATAAATTTTGATCACGTTTTCCAATCTCAAATTAAAACGACATTTTCATTGTCTATTTTTTCTTGCATTACAGAAAACGATATCAACATATAAATTAAACCATCCTTTTAACATTTCATTTCTCAGAGAGAATTGATCACGTATTTTTGTTAAATTTTCGTATAACTGATTTCTACAAGTACATAAACTAAATTCAAAATCCTAAACAAAAACATCATCGAGAACAAAGCAAAACTCATCCGGTGCCGTAAATCACCTGATGCATTGTGGGTAGAGGAGCCTCATTGCATGATGGGACAAATTAGCCTCGGATAGCAGATCACAATTCCACATCAAGTGGTGCCCCGGGGGTGAAGTTTTCGTACCGATGTGCGCCGATTACGCACCTCTGACTTTTGATAATTGAGTCGAGCCCTCATTTCAGCGTCACATTAGAAACGCGGCGGCGATCGTTCCTCGCATTCTAGGCGCACCGAGGGACGCCCGCAGCAGCCAATATCGCCCCGATTACAACCAATCCTGCTTTTTTTACGACAGGGAGAGCGTTACGTTGACGGGTTAACACGCGGTGTATGGCAGTCCGGGGAAGGCGTATGCTACAATTACACGCAATTACGCGGGGCTCGCTCATTGTGTAGAAAGGCCAAGATGACGACGTGATCAGATGGTCCGGGCATTAAGAGCCGCGCTGGCGCGAATCCGGCCGCGTAATCACATTTGTTTCATGTTTATAGGGGGGAGATGTTGCGGACAGTGTACTTATAGGTTGTCCGGATCATCACTTTAGTGATGCAAGATTGTAAGTTGCACTCTTGAGAAGATTAAACCAGCTATTTCCAAAGTGTCTATTGACCACGAGATGTGAAAGTTAGGTAAGTAGTCGGGTGTGGGTGGGTAGGTGGGTGGAGGGAAATGGTCTATAGAAGGTACTGATAACTCTCTTGACAATTAAGTTTGCATCCAAGGCAAGGTGGGGACAGGTTAAATGTTGAGCACTAATCGACATTTATCTAGATGTATTAAAATGTAGTTGTATTAGCAATCTCAGGACGGCCCAGTGGACCATTGGGCCTGTCGAAAGTGCTTGGTGAATGGTAGTCCAGGGTTCAAATCACAGTGGCTATGTGATATAGGCATAGAGACTTGGAGAAAGAATCTCCTGTGACGAATGTGAAATATGCAGCAAATTTGTTGATAGCTCAAAAATTCATACATCTACATAGCATACTCACTTTCTCCACTCACACACACACACAAAAATCAAGTCTGAGAGTTTTCTTAATGGCGCTGCCATTGACCTACGGGGTGAGGCACATTTATCTCTGATAACCGATGGTCACAGTTCAGCGACCATCAGTACAGGGTGCCCCATAAATATGTGACAAGCGTAAGATGACGAGCCGGAATAATGTGTGTGGCGATTGTGCAGCGAGTGGTGACCTCTATAGGCAGGAACATTCATCACAGATAACGCTCAAACACACGTGATTGCAGATTTCAAAGGTATAAATTATGGAGCAACCTTGAAGTTAATGGCAACTCAAGTGTAAGCGAGACTGCTGGTTGAATATTATGTGTACTTGTCACCAGAGAGGTGTGGGATCATGAATGATTGATGTTTTTGTGGATTCTTAGTTTGTTGACTGGTGAATGAATATGCTGGCTATTGAAAGTTACACTTATACATCAACAGCAAAGCCCAGACTCATCATGAAAACATGGATCGAATGGGACCTCTATTGAGATGTCATTGTAAAAATCTGCGTATCTTAACTATAAAGTTCGTCCATTAAATTGACCAAGAATCAACATAAAAGGTGATGGACATTTCGATCAACATGTTATGCGTTATTTCAATTTCTGATTGACAAGTCCTTCTGTTCTCACATGTGGTAATGTGCACAAAGTCAGCTTGAAATGCACAAGACTACAAGCAAGATTCTTTGGTATCTAAACATAGATATAATTGCTTTGTATATGACTGAATTGTATTGCAAACATTATCAGTTGTTCCTCACTTGACAGTTTCCCTGTACTAGATTGGCCTTAAAATCCAAGTTTGCCTTGTAAACTTAACAATAACTGGTCCCAGCGATAAACAAGACGTAATTGAACTACAGGGTGTGTCCTATTTATCACCACAGACACGGTTCACTACAGGTTCTCACATAAATAACTCATTTACAATATTCTTTATGAAACCAGCAATGGCAAGAATACGAGGGTGTCGAGGGGTTTATAAGAGATCTCACACAAACTTCTTAAAACGTTTTTTCCCATATCCTACTATGTTCTAGCCTTTACCCTCCATATCCCACATTCTCCCATGTTTGTTGGAAAAACTCGATTTTGATTGGCTGAGAGGCAGGACGGAAAAATTGATCTCCTATGCTGCAAACTTTAAAACCTAAAAATGATAAATAAACATTATAGACATAATAACCAATAAACTTTTCTGATTAAAGAGTACAAGAACTTTCTGACTGATATACATCAAACAGATTGGATATTATACTCAAACAAATTGATTTTGTAGGATGATAGTGACATAACTCATTTCATTATAGGAGGTAATTTGAACTCATGTTATTTTCTTTTGGTATGCTGAGAAAAAATGATGGAAAAAGGGGGCACTATCACTTTACTCTGCTTCTGATTTCCATTATGTAATTGTTATGGGCCAAGCAAAGGTCACATCAAATGGGGAATTTGTCATTGTAGATCGTTATTCTGCCATTTTGACCTGATCAAGGTGTGATTCAGGGTCGGAGTAAAGTCTCGAATTTGTCAGTTCTTTAAGTTATAGTCGCATTTCCAAAGATAAGGGCGAAGAAATGTGTCAAAGTGTTAAATCGGAATGAATAGCTTTTTGAGGCGATGATTCGTACACTTGTTTTATCCATGTTAAAGGTCACTGAACAGGTGGAAACAACACAATCACTGCATCTTTTACATTATGATGTTGATCATGTTCAAAATACAGAGCAACAGACTTCATTGTAAAACTATGAAAAAAAACTACTTTGTATACAATTTGCTTCACACTTAGAAACGGAAGCATGGCTTTCTTATAGGAAAACCCTGCAAGAGCACATCCAAGTTTTTGGAAAAAGGGGCGGGGAGCACATTTAAGGGAATTCATGGGTCCATCACGCACGATCGATTGCAGACATGCCAAACAGAACATGAAAATGAAGTATTTTGGTAGAAAATTAGGGGCGTTTGCCCCCCGCGCCCCCACCACCTTGATTTGCCTATGCTACCTCTCCAGTCCCACTACTCCCCCTACCACAAGAAGACAAGGTTTCAATCAGTAATGTGGACACTTTCTTACAGGCAGATTCAGGGGGAATGTAGGGGCACCCCACTGCCCTTTCCAACCCACAAAAGTTCATTTTCATTTTCATGGGCTTTCTGCGTCTATGCAAGCCTTCGCGAATAAGGAACCCATCTGTATGTGTAATCCTCTCATTTTCCGAAAACCTGGATATGGCAGCGTCATTTCTTCACCAGTGTCCATTACAACATGATTTTACTGAAGTGAACACCGGTTCAGGTATCAATGGACTGTGACATTCAAACGGATTGAAATCGTGGTCACGTACTCAATGATACATGTTTGTTGAAATCTGCGTGCCAAATAGGAACACAAGACCATCAATGGAAAAACTTGCTTATTTGTTACAACAGTTGGACCTGTTTTTTCTTGAACTCTAATAGGCAGAATTTCAAGATGATTTGATAGCCACGTCATTGTCATATCTCACAGCTATATATACACACTAAATAGCTGTATATAGCTATATACACAGACTATACTTACAATTCAACGCCTGTAATATTTGTGCAAGTTGGTCAAAAAATACCACTTATCACAAGCCTCACTGCTAAAATGTTCATTGACGTCTAACGTACGATTTAACATTGTAACACTGAATATATCTGCAGTAGTAATATTCCCATAGACTGATGATGTAATAGCCATTTCAGTTCATGATAATACATGATAGATCATAATGATAACTCAACACTTTAGATAGCTCGAATTTCTCATTTCCTCTCTGGTCCTTATTCTGTGGTTCATATTCAATTTTAAGACATCAGCCTCACAGACCTCACATTTCAAAACGTTTTACAGTCATTATAGTTTAATAACAAAATTAGAATTCTATCAGCCATGCACTACATATCTTATAGCTACATTTATTGAAATTTGAGGACAATTCAGTTTGCCATACTTTTTGCACTGGCACGTTCACGTAATAGATTGTATTTCACGAAAATCACACCTCAACAATAGATTGAAATCACTCAACAGATTGGATTTGATCATGAACCAGCATCATCTAAAGAACCATGTATATGTTGTAGAGAAACATGATTTCTAAAACTAATTTTTCATGGCTTATTGTAGAATTTATGTTGTTAAGCAGCTAGTGTCTCTTTATTATTTACACAATTAAAATAGCCGTTTTCAAGAACACATGAACTTGTACTCTGTGGGCCTAGATGAACAATGTATGTGACAATATGCCCCATGACCTCTTTATAAAATATTACGTAATTGACTTTAATATTTCAACATCATATGTATGACGTACCCGTACATCACAAAAGTCCTGCAGTATGTAAACAGTACTCAATAATACACACATATTTGATTATTTTACAGTGAATACATTCATTTGAGTTATTATGCCATGAATTCTAATTGGCATCGCCAATTCTGCACCAAAGGATGTAACTTTCATTGGAATTAGTTTTGATTGAAGGAAGTTATCAACAAAAGGTGGGAATGACGGATTTCTGTCCAATCTATAGTCATTTTAAACCCTCATCATTGAAGTCTTCATTAAGTCATTCAGCGTAATTCCCATAAGCTGAAAGAATAACAAACACAATCAAAGTGAGAATCATGTACAGTAGAACTTCCATTAAGACCTCATTCCTTTAAAGGACCATCTATATATAATTACAAATAGATTGGGGGTGGCCATGGTCAATTTTTTTTTTTTTGGTTGTTTTTTTTAAATTCTACCTGCAATCTCTTTCCTCAATACAGCTTTGACGCAGCAAGAGTGTTGCACTTTATGGAAAATCATCTTTTACGGGTTTACTTGTTCTTTGACGCGCTTGCTCTTTCAACAGTTTTGACGAGGGAATGTTGAATGTTTACCATCAAAATTTCAAAAATAAAATGGATTTAGTTTTTTGATAGAATGGTGATTGACCGGTCGTGTCATCACATTGTTAAATTGAGCATGCTGTTTGTCTGTTGCTGCGAACGAAATCACGGGTTTAGAAATGACTGTATTGAGGTTATGTTTTGTCTTTTTGACGCGACTTTAGAACATCGTTGTTATGGGACCATTGTTGCGTTTGTCTCAATAGAGAGGTGGTCTCTATACATTGGCTCATTTTGGTCTCTTAATAAGAAGTTTGGGACTGTCCCAAACATCCTAAATTATAAAGATGGTCTCTGTAAAGAGAGTACCTTAATTGAAACCACCTAACTGTCTTCCAAAATGTGGTCCTAACGGAGAAATTGTACTGCATGTCAAAAGTGAGAAGATTTCCCTCAATACAGTCAGACACGTTTTACGTCGAATTTGAATCGTCATTTCGAGTATTGCGAATGAGCAGCTTAAATCTAAGTTAATGGCCACACACCTTGCCGTCAATAAAGCCATGTGGTTGGTGATCCGTGCTGCGGGAAGCCGGATCGTGTAATTGGGGTGATCCGGGGCGCGGGAAATGGAAGTGCGGATTTGGAGGTGGTGGGTTCCAGATCAGCTCCAGTGTCAATTACATGGTGACACGCTCGGTCGATCAGCGAGTAACGCGGCCGTGGACGAGCGAGCGCGGAGGGGGAGGGTGGGTACAGTAAAACAGGTCTTTTAAGACCACACCCGGGGTGGGGCTGGCCACAAGATGTCTCAATAGGGAGCAGGTCTCTATATTTATACGCTAACTTTGATGATGTCTATTGTAATAGAATAAAATCACTCTGTTATGACCATCTCAGACATGGGCTCAAGTGGATGTACAGAAAATGTTGTGTTTATGCAGATTTCGATGATGGCTATGATTGTAAAACCTGTATCTTTAATAAGATCATCCCCAGCATGGAATGGTGGTCTTATTATGGAAGTTTGTGGTAGATAGTGTCTTTATGGAGGTTCAGGATTCTGAAAAATGGTCTTGTTATACAGCTTTCATCTTCAGGGGCCTTATTAGAAGATACATAAGACCCTGCAAGAGAGTTGGAATACAAGCATGTGCATCTTTAAAGACATTAGAAAAAGTACAAAATTTAGAATACTTTTCAATCTCATGTCCACCTTTTTACCACTAAAAGTTTGTAGAACATGATAAATTGTCACAAAATGATTTGAAATGGGATTTTTTTGACCACTCATGTATGATGTAGCGACAGATTTGGTCGTCTGATTCGCTTGACCGAAAGTGTCAATTACATGTTTCGTATGGACGGTGGACCAAAGCAGAAAACGCAGCCAGTGTAAGATACAGAAAAACCTATTTAATAAGACCACCCCTCAGGCAGCCCTAAATGACCTACACAGAGAGGTGGTCTTATCATAGAGGTACACAGTGGTCACTTTATGAAGGTTTGGTGGGAGCATAAAATGTTCTCATTATAGAGGTGGTAACTTTACAGAAGTCATCTCAAAAGGAGGTTCTGTTTTATGGTCGGTGTACGTGAACGGAGACATCCGGAAATGAGCACTTTGGCGGTGAGTTAGTGTCCAGATTTGGTGGTGAGCCGCGGTTCAGTGGTCAGGCCAATTATATGTTGAGCTGATGGGCGATGGAGTGATGAAATAACGCAGTATGGACGGGGTGGGTGGGGGTGATACATGGGGCTGTGGTAGTTATATGTTATCAATAGCCTACGAAGCAGTGATATAGTAGAACGTTGGGTTAAAACCACTACAGTATATATGCTCTATATTAAGACCACCAAGGTAGTCTTCTAATGAAGATACACAGCAGTCACTTCATGAAGGTTTGGCAATGTCAAATACTCTTATTATTGGGGTTGGTCATGTTGCAGAGGTGGTCCTAATTGGAGGTTATGTTGTATGGTAGGTGGATGTGAATGGAGACATGAGCTGAGTTGTGGTGTCTATTACTGCCCGGGATGGTGAGTAGCTGAGATGGAGCTGTCAGCTTTGGGGATGAGGGGCGCGGATTGGAAAAATCTGGCGGGCAGCCTTGTGTATATGCACTGATTAGTGTGGTCAGGAAGTGAGAAGATTCCAATAGTACAGATGGACACATTTATGTCGAATTTGAAAAGATAAAGCATGACTTGTTATCATGAGTTTTCAGAAAGAAGAGTTTATAATCTAAGTCATTAATGCCATGGTGGAATAAAAAATTAGATCTGTTACTACATATAACACATAAAATTAAAACACGAATCACAATTTTACATGCATTTTTATAAGCCAAACGTTACAATTCAATTGTTATGCCGAAAACATAACACAATCTTCATAGATCAAATCCCCCACACCCCACCCCCAAACATGTATCCTATCACTGTGTCTGATATTAGCAACGTACACCATGAGTAATGTGCGTAGTTCGAGTGAGCGAGTGAGCGTGAAACCGAATAACTCGACCCGTCAATACGGAAGCCTGGTGACACGGAGCGAGACCTAAACACGGGCGCGGTCATCGGTCAGACACGGCGGACCGAGACCTGTAAACAACTTCATAATTTTCAGTCTATAGTCATTTGTAAACCATCCTCAAGAATGACGTCACATGTAGGTCCCCTAAGCCTAATGACTCGTCAAACCACATTTGCAAGATTTTGTAGACGGATGTTATAAGTGTGTGATTTTGTGATGGAGAGGATGACAAGAAGGTGAAGAATTCGATTCCCCGTCTAGGATGGTTGCAGGAAAAAGGACATCTCTAACGTTCGCACATGAATTTGTGATACCTACACATGCAATAGATATAATACAGGGATGGGCTTTATTAGGGCTCACACTGTATGAGAACAATTTGATTTCTTTGAAAGTGGTAAGAATGTAAAAATTCTTCAGAGATCTAACTAGTCAAACTTCAGATTATACAGATGATCATCAGATGATAAGATGTGTTCAACAGAGTTTCTTCCCATATTACCTTTATTTCCCTTAAAACTAAACTTTTTAAAATGGCAACTTTCAATATTCTTATTTGATTGGCTATTTAGCAATGATAGTCAGAAGAAAAAAATCCAGCCACTGCGCTCCCAAAACCACTCTCTTCACAAATCACATGATCAGTCACATGACCAGTGAGCCGCGACCCACAAATCCGTGTTTTCGTCGCCACGAGCGACGACCTTCAATTGACATGTTCAGCCGCGGAACCGGTAACAATAGATATTGTGGGGGCGGAGGTCACGCGGCTTTACTCGATCATATCCGCGCGGAAACGCTCAACAAATCACCCGGTTTGCGGGTTCATTTCCGATCGGGCGCATTGTGACGCGGATTCATGGAGTCAATTGACATGTTCAGCCGGCGGAACCACGAACAATACATCGACAGTGTTGAGTCTAACGCGACGTTCGGATTTGGGGCTGTTACGTTTTATAGTTGTTTTCACAAAACAGTTGTAACATGAATTTGGGAATTGTTTCAAAAAATGTATTTCAGTAGAACTTCTATGTTCTCTTGATTGCCGGCCTAAAGTAGTATCAATAGAGGTGGTCTCTTTATGGAGGTTTATAGTGGTCACTTTATGAAGACTTGGACACATAATGTGATCTTATTATAGAGGTGGTCACTTTGAATTGACTTATTTCACCAAGATTGTTTTCATTTGAGTCATCATGTAATAATGAGTAGAGCCTCTCTTTGGCTTCAACATGGCCTATGCATGAAAATAGCCCCTACCCGCCTCCCCCCACCACCCCAGCCATTACAGCACAGGCTCCCTCCACCCGCGTCATTATTGTGTCTAACGATCACATCCCTGGAACACCCGATATTAATTGTCAATTGTTCCGCTGCCGCACACGTGAATTGGGGCCATCTGGTGGCTGGTCCCGGAAACGCAGTATTGACTTCATCACAAATACAGCACCGCGGAAACGGCATTGGAAATTCAGTTCAGTTTAGTTAGATGGATATGTACAATTTTTAAATCTCCATTTATGATCATCTCTATAAAGAGACCACCTCAATAATAAGGCTATTTCTCTTTGTTCAAAGTCTTCAGAGATAATGTTCTAAAACTTTGTAAAAAGACCATCTCTGTATTGAGACCACTTGAGGACAGCGTGGCTTATCATTTAGAGAGGATTTAGACAGTATCTGGATTCATCATAATCAGAAGGAACCTACTCAATTCCTTCTTTTCATGTCGATCTGACAGCGACAGATGAACAACTTCGATCCAGAATCACACTTGTCTGGCAAAGTGCACTGGTTGCTGTTTTGCATCTACATATAGGCTACTTACACATGCTATAGGGCTAGCTTTGGATTTCTTGATAATATGCACCATGCAAGTGACCACAAAACAGAAGTGGTCAGCAGATAATGTGACCACTGACTGGAATTTACCAATCCCAATATTGACTGACAGATCTCTGTACTACAAGGTGCCAGCAATTAGTCCACTTAATCGGCTAATCATGGTCAGTGCTGGTCAGTAATTAGGCTGAGGTGCCCATCTGGTCAGCGAGTGACTGCCCACTGACTACTCACACGCTCAGTGACCACACATCTGATGACCAGATCAATAATGCGCATACAGCAGAACCTCATAGTACAGCAGAACCTATATATATACATATAGGTTGTCGTAATGGCAGGTTCTACTGTATTGTACAACCTCTGTATTAAGACCCGGTCTCAAGTAGTCTCCTTGAGAGGTGGTGTCTGCATAGAGGTTCATTTTGATCATTTTATGACAGTTTTGAACTGTGATAATTGGTCTCAATATAGAGGTTGTCTCAATACAGAGGTGGTCTCTATTGGAGGTTCTACTGTGAAGTGTGAACCTCTGTATTAAAGACCACCCAAGGGCCTCAAGTGGTCTCAATTGAGAGGTGGTGTCTGCATAGAGGTTCTTTTCAGCATTTTATAGAAGTTTGGGATTGTGGGAAATGGTCTCAATATAGAGGTTGTCTCAATACAGAGGTGGTCTCAATTGGAGGTTCTACTGTATTTAAAAGTGTGAACCTCTGTATTAAGACCACCCAGTGGCCTGACCTCAAGTGGTCTCTATACAGAGGTAGTCTCTTTATAGAGTTCACGGTCATCCACTTATGATGTCTCCGGGCAGTCAGAAAATGTCTTATGATAGAAGTGGCCTTTTATGGAGGCATGGGATGGCGAAAATGTTCTTTTTTTAAAGGTAGTCTTCATGGGAAGCTATATTGTGCATACACTGTGCAAAGTGACCACTTGTCAGTTTTATCCTTTCCATCACATTCTTTTTACATATTGTTCATATCAAACTATCCCTCTTACCGAGCAATGACCAGTTTAAACATTAACAAATGTTTCGCAACTACCAATTTGAAGCTTTAAAGCATGTGAACACAGACTCGATCCAATTATGTCCCATCTGGACAGTCGTCATAGTCGTCACGTCTCAGCAAACACTCATGCAGCCTCTATCATGTCGCCCCAACATCACTGTATAAACTGTCTGGTTGCTTAGGCATTGGTGTCTACTATATTGCAGCATCGAATACAGCCTAAAGGCAGCTCAAACTTACCAAAATGAATGTCTGATTACTTACATGCAGTGAGGGCGAATCAAATATACATCTTGGTAAATTTTAGCTTATTCTAGGCTTATTTTCTTGACTGCATAATTTGCTACTTCCGAAACTTAACAGTTAATCACAACTATGGAGAATTTTTCTGTTGAAGATGACCCTTTGATATGAACCTGAGTGCAGGTATCATCATCTGTGAAAAAAAATCATCATCAGCTTATGGGCATATCTCTCTTGTCCACAATTACTACCAGTGGATGTGGTTTAACAGATGGAAGATTCTATAGATATGTGTTTCCCGGTGCTTGAGAAATTCACTTACAAATGAAAGATTGCTTGATTTATGAAATTTTTCAAGATTGAACAAAAATACATGCAAACATTACGGAAAACAGTCCACAAATTCAGACTACAGAGCTGCACGCGAGACCTCCAATACCTACATTACATCGAGCATACGATGAAGCTGGCCAAGCTGGTGTAATCCCTGCCCCCGTTGTTGGGAAATCTCGGCCGTGCAGGCTGCGTCCTGATGACAGCTGCCTATTGAGTCCCATTCACCCCGACTCATTCACTCAATCACTCGCCAAACATCCCAACTCAATCGTCACCGCCGGCAACGATGAAGCCATCAGCCTCGCCGCCGCCAGCTTTTGTGGCTGCGTCACCAATAGAACGCCGATGCAGACGACGCAGCCTCGCTCGTAAATCTGACCTCTACGGCGGGAAACATGCGAAACGTCGTCACTTCTGTGATGTGACCATCTTCGTGGTTGTCATCATTTTCACAAACTTATAGCTTCTGCTATGATTTACAACCTTTGATAAGAGAAATCCCTGTGTAAAAGAACCACTGGTCTCTACGAGCCCCCAAGACCACGTTACGGATGTTCAGCTGTAGATGTGAGCGGGTCGTAAATCGCCGGCTAGCGTATTGAGGCGGCGGCGTTATGGGGCCCGCGTCTATACAGCGCCACCTATCTCTGTCCGCACACACCGACACGCACAAATAATCCTCTTTACCCGATCACGGACGCTCGCCAGTTTGTATGCAAATCCAAAACCATTCAAAGTCGTCGCAAATAACGATCCAAGATGGACACGGCGGCAATAGAAAGGTCTGCGACTTTTCTTGTCGGATCGTCGGCAGTTGATGCTACTATTAATGTCCACGCTCTTAACTTCTTTGCCACATTTCTTCAATGATTATGCTCTTTACCCTGATCGCTGCTATGCACAGGTTTATATGCAAATGCCGAAAAGCTCATATGTGGTTTAAAGGGCGTTCTTTTATAACCATTTCTCAGTGGGGGCTGATGTGATTTTCTTCTACCCACTTGAATAACCTTCTTTCATCAAAAAAAGATGCTCAAACTTCCTTCTTACGTTATTACTGTGCAAAGCTATTGATATCAAAGATATATGTTTTCATATGAGTATGTAGGTGACTTATATACTTCGTGTGCTACATCAAACTCCAAACCAAAAAAGACCTCCTCACCAGTTCATTCCTACAAGCATTTGCATGATATGTTAGGCAATAACCTACTCCTAACATAAGCATTAGCAAGCCCTAAGATTTTGACCCTCTGTTACATTTGCCTCTTTCAGCCACCATGAGGCAGTGTTCAATGTAGCTGTTGGGCCAATATCTCCCCGACTGCTGTAGCCAGCAGAAAAGTATATGTGGTGCTGCAGTGCCAAGTAGGTAGTTTGTATGCAAAGCGATGGTCTTGTTTAACACCCCGATTACACCATTGACATTGATTCACAAAGAAACGGAAGCAAAATCCCAAAATAATTAACCAGTGAGCTGAACAGAGCCACCGGTCACAGTACAGTGGGACCCGCGGAAACAGGCTTTTAGTGAACGTCTTTGCAGTTTAAGCTTTTACACTCGAACCTGAAGGGAGCAAACATTTGTTTTCGGTTGTCTGAAAGCTTGAGATACTAGACATATATGTAATGTACAAATATCACGATTGGAAATGGTTGTTTACTTGAATTACCCAAACCTAACTTACCAACTTACCAAAATTCAACATGAATTGGTCCTACTGTGTTTGCAAGTTCAATTTGAACTTTAATCTTACGAGACAAAGAAATTAATCACATGGAAATCATACATGCAAATAGCAGCTCAATATACAACTCTTCTATTTCATTTTAGAAGCTGATATGACAAAAACTTTACCATCTACCAGATACGTTAGACTTGGCCTACTACTATTACACGTTTTAAAATTGAACTGAGCTAAAAGATGGCGGCAGAGCAGCGTTCACTTTGTAGTCCTCATATTCTAGTCAGGTCCCCGCTGCCACGCGTCATGTCAATGATGGAGATAGAACAAAGGCTAAAGCACCACAGTGTTGTCTGTCACAGCCAAGTGGAACTGACCAACCGTATGGACATACAGAGCAAACTCGCCATCAATTGGAAATGTAAGAGTTTTCATGGTATACTAGCTTAGTCAACTATACACCTATACTATACCAGGTCATTGCTATCCTTGTCAAATGATACCTTTCTCAGCTCCCCGGGGAGCATACAGCACATATGGCATCAGGGTCTAATTGGGAAATAAGAACTCATTCTGAAATATCACTGAGATCAACGGAGATCACTTTGTCCAGATACACTTAGACAGTGGACCCATTTCAATATAGCTTGAATGGAGTAATTATCAAAAAAAAAATCTAGCTATCAAAGATTTGCAGTTATCATTAAATGGGGATTCCATTTCTCCATAAATTTGACTCGTCCACATGTATTTGCTATTTGAGGTCAAAAAACAATCATGAGGCTTAACAATGATTCAGGCCAAAGTGGTCTCTTCATTCGGCCCGACCAGCCCATATCTCTGCCTGCTGTCAGCCGGCCATTTGGACAACGCATAGAAAATGCAGACACAAGCTCCAAAAGTGCTCACAGTTCAAACCATCGAATATTTACAAGCAGAATAGTCATTTCCGAATGGGGACTAATTTTTCAGCTCTCGAATTCTGTATTCATACAGTGTCGCAGCGCCCACCAATAATTGATACTGTGCGCAAAGTGGCGCTCCGGTCATAACTCGCACAGCATCAAAAGTGACCCGGCTCCTAGTTCAATAGAGGCGCAATGACTGAACTAGGCTAATAAAATGCATTTTTAACACTGTTCTTCGAGAACCTTCAGCGGTTTAAATGATTTACATGTTTATCACCTATAACCCAAACCACCCACGCATTTTCAATACTGTAAGGACCACATTGTTAGAATGACGCAAAGACAATGCATTTTTTTTCCTTGAAAGGCCTTTTGTGCGTATTCATCTTTTAAAAACAAGACAAAAGTATGACGCCATATTTTCCAATTACTGAATATTCAAGCCACCAGAGCGAGCGTTGTTTTCCGTCTGCATCTCGTATTCATACGCCGCGCCGCGACTGTCGCAGTTGCTCCACCACCAATAATTGGAGCGTCGAGGCTGCAAATTGATCAACGAGGCTGGTGAGCCCGTGCGTCCGCCCGGGCGGCCCCAAAATCATACAGCATCAAATATTCATCAGCCACCGGTTGGTGGTTACAAGGTCTCCAATTTACAGTGCCTCCGTGGGCGAGTGGATCGAGAATTGGACTCGGGACTTGAAGGTTGTGGGTTCGAGTCCCATCATTCGCAATGAATGACCACTAGCATTAAAGTGCACTGAACTTGTTTTTAGGATGTGCTTAATTTTGGTCTTGTTATATTAACCCCAAGCATGGTAGCAGCCTTGTTCCTTAGCCTTGGTAGTGGTCATGTGGTTGGCTGGTCTGATCAAATGTCCATTTGGGAGCCCCACGAGGGTCGGTCACTTTGTTTTATGGGGGCCAGGTCAATTGATGATTACTCGAGTGAGACTCAACACAACAAAAGCAGACCTTCAGACTCGAGGAATTTAGGCGCATGTTTTGTACGCTCTGTAGTTTTTCTTCAGTTGAAAATTTACTAATTGGTGGTTTTATGTCTCCTCAAGACTAGGAGTCCATTGTGCAAAACAATGTTTCGCCAGAATTGCTAGTTAGTATACAGATGAAATGGTTCTCTGCTACATTTGGCAAGACCTACTCACAACAATGAACATACACAGCTTTACCTTCAGCTGAAAATGAACCCCATGTCTACAAATGATGATGTACCATATATAGATTCTCTCTATTAGGACCATCGAAGAGGGTTCTCAATAAAGAAGTGGTCTCTTTATGGAGGTTTACAGTGGTCTCTTAATAAAGACGTAAAACTACCAGAAGTGATCTTATTATAGAGCTGGTCTCTCTATCAAGGTGGTTATTAAAGATGTGGTCTTAATTGCAAGCTCTACTGTAATACACATCCCAGCATCATTTAATAGATTAATCCCCTCTCAATATTGCCAAAGACTTTGAGATGATGAAATCCACCAGCAGATACCGGCCATTCCGCCCCCCATCCTCTCCTGCTGTAATGACGGCACCGGCCGCACAAGCACGGCTATAATCACGTCACTGACAGCTGCTTACCGCCACACTCAAGCACCAATTGCCCGCTTGTTCGCCGCGTCCAATAGCTCGGTGCTTTCAAATCACACGGCAATCGCCCACGCCGACAATGCCGTTACGTCTTCATCCGGCAGCAATAAAAGATACAATCGCGCCGGCTAACAACGTATTTGCGATGATTCAAGTATCAATTGGCGGCTGATCCTCCCTTTGTGGGCCCCCGACTCAGCATAGTCAAGTGGCCGTCTCGGATCGTTATAGCACAATGGTGGAGATCCATAATCCACTCGCTTCTCTTATCAAACGTGTGCACTTTAAGATGCACAGCGACAATGATGTTGGATGGGAGCGATAATACGCTGTTTTCGAGAGGCGAGAAGTGATGGAGGGTTGGTTGAGATAAATAAGTATGATTTCGTAGTTGTGTGTTTTAAAGCTGGGGTGTGAGAGTCTCGAATGATGGGGCTGAATCTGTCATGGTATGGTAGTTGTTTTAATAACAGACATGTTTTTAAAAGGTAGAATGATCTGTTCCCAATTGTATGTCTCATCTCCTATCGCACAACAAGAATTCAGGGATGAATATGCATGACTGTGAGACTAGGGCTTAAGTATTCATTCTGAACCTCATGTGAAAGTTTAATTGGTCAATTCAAAATAATCCATTGGTTGAACAGAGTGTCATAGATATTGTCAAAGTCTGTACAAAGAAAAAGATTAGAAGAATCATCAATAGTTGTCAATAGTATCAATAATTATCATATTCAACATTTTGGAAAATTTCAAGAATAGATTGTTGTTTTATAGATAACAAAACCAAAGTTATGAAATTCAAAAGAGGATTTTCCAAAAAAGCTGTCAAAGCCTTGAACGTCTGAGCACGCAAAATTTATGGCAAAATTATAAGCCTGTGAAAAAATACCATCCCGCAGCTAGAAACCTGCGTGCTCTAATAAATGGGACGGAAAATATGATGGAGTTCAAATGGCTCATTGATAAACGGCGAAGTCAAATGAGCTCCTGAAGCTATAAACAACGCCTTCTGGTGCGACGAAAATAATCACAATGCGCCCATTTTTCACGCGTAATAACTGTGAATATGAATGAGTCACACAAGGTGGGGCCGTCGTGTGATTAAGCCGTTTTGCCATCGCATCTTTGTCGCACTCGCGAACTAACAAATGACGCAATAATTCTCGGCCGCGAATTGCTTGAAAATCGCATAAATAATCGCGCATTCGAGCTGCGTTAACGGAAAGCTGCGCAATTGTCATCGGTTCCGTGCATAACTCAAAAGCGCGTCTCGGAATCCACAAGTCGTACGTCAATTGTCATGTGCTCCGTGT
This sequence comes from Streblospio benedicti, assembly GCA_019095985.1. Taxonomy (NCBI): domain Eukaryota; kingdom Metazoa; phylum Annelida; class Polychaeta; order Spionida; family Spionidae; genus Streblospio; species Streblospio benedicti. The sequence goes on from CM032660.1 coordinate 7,858,692, forward strand.
ATCACTTACAATTCAAAGTCGTACGTCAATTGCCATTATTCTGCTCTTTGTAGCTGCTGCGGCTACAGCAGAAGAAAAAGCAACACGGGCCAAAGGAAATCCAAAAGTCGTTTGTCCGTTAGTCAACAATGCGGCGAAATTGATTTATCGAGGGCGTGTTATTCGGCCGCATTAGCAGGCCCCCGATCTCGGCCGGTCGTCGCCGTGAGTTTCAAAGCCTCCGTATCGCCATCCATCTCAGCTGCTCGCAGTCGGCGTTATTCGTGTCTTTTGTCGAATTCGCCGTTTTATGGTCAAACAGACAGAGCACAGATTTATCAAGTATGCAGCAGCGGCGGCGGCATTGGGGAAAATAGCTGTTTGATAATGTATGGCCTCTGGGCGTTTGAAGAGAATGGGCCGTTTTTTTCCACCGTGTATTAATCACAAGGGTCGTCGTTGTCATGGCGGCGGCACAGTTTACGTATTAGCCCGCTGATTGGGGATGAAGTTAGGGCTGGTAAAGACGCGTTGCATTGGGCGCATGATGGATGGAGTGTGGGTGGGTGCGGCAGGAACTCTCTATCGGGACTGGCCTGGGGCTGGTTTCATGCGGTCTCAATAGACAGGTGGTCTTGATAGAGGTTATAGTATTTGTGATTATTAACACAGTCTGCCTTTTTTTTAGTCTCTTTAATCGGTCTCGGTATGGAGGTTGAAAATGGTTTCTGGATGTAGGTTTAGGATCACGAAAAATGATCTTACTACAGAGGTTCTCTCATTTGTGATTATTAGTTTTTGGGAATTTTTTTCAAACAATAACAATAGTCAATATGCCACTGTCATGGAGTGACCTTCAACTAAATAAACACGCTGTCCAATAACCTCCATCCATTTAGCAAACAAACAAAAAATCCAACTTGTCCATCATTCTCCCATGTCATGAACTCTCCAATTGGCAAACAATGTGCATAAAATCGCGCACAAAACGTTTCCAGAGCAGCGATTTCTGCTGCGATTTGTTCCGTGCCATTTATCACATCCCACAAGCCCGCTGCACTGCCATGCTTACATCACCATCCCTTATAATGCTGCCCCCTCCACCCCCAGCCACGTTCACTTGCCACAATGCGCCAGCAATCGCGCAGAACTCTCTCAATACCACAGCCACTGCAGCCTTCTCAACCATTTAGCACGAGCCATGCTTCTTTGCCTGTCATGACCGGTCTCAATGCCTAACCTACTCAATCCCCAGTTCCGTTAATTTGCAACAATGGGGCAGAAATCGCAGCCACAAAGAACGCTGTTTTCAATGGCTCGGTATTTTCGGGCTGGTGTATGAATACGTCGCTTCCGCCGGTCGTGATGTGACGTTGTGCGTCTGAGACGTTGGTTCGGTCTTTTGTCGTGATCGGACGATTGCCATCGCTTAAGAGTGGCGATAATGGGTGGGTATTGTGCCAATATCAATACAGGAGCATATTGGGGTGGCTCACCTGTTGTATGTACATGCATACGGCTGTATACCGCAGAATTGTCAGTTATTGGTCGTGTATCGTACAGTATGTGTATAACTTCTTATTCTATGCTGGTTTTAATAGAGGTGGTCTGATTATGGATGGTTGGTCAAGTGGTTTCAATAGAGGTGTTCTCTAATGGGAAGTTATACTGTATAACGTATCAATTATTGGTGGCGTTAACAGTAGCAGTAAGTGTATAGATAACCTCTCTTGGGTTAGCCTCAAGTGGTCTCAATAGAGGTTGCCTGCTTATAAAGGTTTAGGAAAGTGAAGACTGGCCCTATTAGAGAGGTGGTCTCAATAGACACATGGTTTTATTTGGAAGTTCTACTGCATTGCTCAAACTGGTGAATTATTGTTAGTGTTTACTAAAAATTCTTTATGAGAGAGTCTACTGGAAAATGTATCTTTTCAATAGATACATGATTTAGATAGAGATAGCGTATCAACATAGAATCCAAACAAGATACGAGTTCACACAGTCACATCGCATCTTCAGAAAGACTCACTCACTGAAATTGACGTTATTCGACTCGCACAATAACCATATATAAACCCCAGAACAATAGGCTTAGATTTCCGCGCTTTTTTGTCGATCAAATATCGTTTTAATAAATTTACGTAGAGCCTGGCAGATAAAAGACGCTCGTCTTACAAAGACCCACGCTTCCTCCGTCCCAGTCTCTTTCAATACACTACAATGCCTTTGTTTTTTGATCCGCCAATTTTTTCTAATGGCAAAAAGCACTCTACATATCAACAAGTGAAATCACTTCGCATTTCGCGGCGGAGGCACTGCCAATACTGGCCTTTTAGGTTATTTGCTGCGACCTCGCTGGCTCACAAGTGCTGCTTCATACAGTTTGAACACTTTATCTTACGGTCGGAGAAGTTGAGTTTATAGACACCTCTGGTAGATAAGCAATTCCTTTTAGGATACTGATTTATATTATAGACTCCGCTAATGATTTGGAATGTTAGCCGAGTCAAATTAAGTAATTTTTTCCTCCATGTTTCAATAGGACAGAAAAATTTATTTTAGTCTTTCATTAAAAATCTATTTGCTCTGTTATTTGTGCATCAATTTTTATGAATATTACCTGGTTTGTTAGGTAATAGACTTAGCTGTATATAATATGGTTATAAAGAGTAGTTTTAATGCTGTATGCAAACAATGACCATCGTAAAACACAAGACAATTACAGTAGAACCTACAATGAAGACCACTACTGTAAAGAGACCAACCCTATAATGAGACTATTCCTTCACAGTGACCACTGTGAACCTCCATACAGAGACCACCTCTCTAGTGAGACCACTTGATGCAGCCACTGGGTGGTCTTAATAGAGAAGTTCTACTGTATATCATAGCGATAGAAGTAAGTCAATATTAAAACCATCAGCAGAAGACATTTTGATGCCCTAAGGAAGTCTATAAAGACTGACCAGCTAAAGCACTAAATTCTCACCACCTAATGCAGTCAACATTGGACCACAGAAACATTCAGTGCAACTCCATAAACACACCTCAAGTGTTAATTCTGAGTTGCCACTTAAATATAAATACCTGGTCTAATACAAATACATGAGAACCTCTCACATAGCCTCAGGTGATCCTTTTATGGACGTTTGCAGTGGTTTCTGTACAAAGGGTTAGAAGGATGATAGAAAATGGTTTTATTATATAGGTGGTCACTTTAAAGAGGTGGTCTTCATTGAAGGTTATAGAGTAACGTGGCAAAAGCATGGTTTTACTAGAAAGGTGCTCTCAGTAACAATCTATCCATTTTCAAGTTTGCAGAATGAATATTGCTTCACAGCGACAAGATTTTACAGGTTCGCTGTAGCTGTGAATCGGCCAGAGGCAACGATCATAAAAAACGTTTACTTTCTCAACACTGCAGCCATCTTACACAGCACTTGTCACAATAGCCATTGTAATGTTTCTAATACGCAATTTATGGAATAGGCAAGAGACACAATATATTCTTTGATAATCGGGTAATAGACCTTTAACTAAGACCACCTCTGTATATAAAGAAACCACTTCTTGCAGTCCCAAAACTTTGGTAGGAAGGAAATATTTTGTGATGGTGAGGGATGTGTGTCTCCTGCACCCCTCCCCACCCAACCTAGATCTAAAAGACCAACCTGCATTCCTTCCTGCCTGCACTGATAAACTTCTTGCCCCAGCACATCCAGAGATACACCATTCTTTTCACCTCAAACCTCCATAAAGAGACCGCCTCTATAGAAACGACTTCAGTTCCCTTTCGTCTTAATAGAGATTTTCAGTAACATAAATGACAGTAGAACCTCCAATTAAGACCACCTCTCTACTGAGACCACCTCTATAATAAGGCCACTTTTCACCATCCCAAACCTTCATACAGCTACCAGAATGAGCCTCTGTAAATAAACCAACTCTCTTTTGAGACCACATAACACTGGTCCAAAAGGTAGTCCTAATAGAGAGGTTCTACTGTATATTATATTTCAGTAACATCATGAAGAACAAAGCGCAAAACTTCCTGCCGACACTGCAAACCTGTCGCCCCAACACCCCAAGACAGACACCACCCCCCCCTCCCCACTCCCCCCAGCTGCGGTGGTAGCAACATGGGCCATGTTCCCGTGATGAGGAAATGTATAATCCATATGCAATAGTGCCCCCTGTGGAGTTCCGGACAAAGCGAGCCGTCAAACACCACAACCGTACGTTTGTGTTCACCCAAAGTGCTTATGTTTATTGATGAACTTAACGCTGGTGCTGCTTTCTCCACGTTTTGTTACCATGCTGTGGGTTATGGTAATTGTGCAACAGGCTTTTCAAACTCGGGAAAGTTGCCCATCGATTTGATTTTTTTTTACTTTTCTGCTGTTTTTTTTTCTCTGTATATTTATTTTCTTTAAACTGTAAATTATGATACTTAGTATTATTTGGGAACAAAATTTAACTTTTCATGTTTGGTCTTGAAATGAATTAGAAGATACTGAGAATATAATTCTAATGCACACTTACAGACAGTGAAGACTAACGTCAAAATACAGCCTCAAAGTCTTACCTGTAAAACAAAAAAGAAAATATCGTTATTCATCAATCATAATCAGCCCATAATGATATTTTCAAAAATGATCAAGTAGGAGCAGAAGTCCATCTCTGTAGTGACCACCACAGTCTCTGTAGTGACCAGCACCACAGTCTCTGTAGTGACCACCACAGTCAGTCTCTCTGTACCGTCTTAACTAAGCCACCACCGTGTGCCTGATCAGGAAGCAGGAAAGCGTCACCATGGAAACGGCTTAGCTGCCGTCAAAGGTATTGGTAATCAATCAGAGTAATCGGAGGCACGGCTCACAGATTGATCACGCCACCGCCGGAAATCCACGTTTTTCTGTTGCCGTGGAAACGCGGGGCAATCAGCATGGTAACGAGAGATGTGGGGAAGCACGCTTTTTATGGGGATTCTTCGGGGCTATACTCGCCGATCGTCACATGGTTGTTTGGTTCATTGATATTTTTGTTTGATTATCAAACACATGTAAAATTAATCATGATAGAAGATCCTATAATCGAAATCGATGGTTTGAGCACGATTGACTTTGTTTGATCATGTGTTTATGGATGTTAATCAAATAGGTCTATGATAGATCATAAAACAGCAAGTCTGTGTTCCAAATATGCAAACATTTACACCAATTATTCTATTTATCTTGAAAGAAAACCAGCAAACAAAACGACTGTCTAATGTCGAAGATGTTCAATAGTGCAATATAAACAACTGTTGTTGCTTTCATTATCAAGTTTAAGTGGTAACGTTTAGCATCTCATTTGACTGGCGGGAAGCAACAAGTCGGAAATCAAACTTAGTTAGAAATATGCTGTACAAAACACACATGAGCATGACGAAGAGCTCCCAACGAAAAGTGTACAGTAGAAAGTTGTTATCTCGAATGCGTAGAGAGAACAGTAAAATGCTCGAGATAACCAATACTCAAGATGACCAACTGTATATTTTCATCATGTAGTTGAGGGGAAAGGCAACTAACATCAATATAACCAGAAGTTCGAGATGAACCATATTGAGAAAACGATATTCAACTTTACATGCATCACAGACCTTGTGTTAGTATAACAATCATCACAAACGCAGGCAGCATGACAAGTTTTCTGTTTGGCAAGGACCTGTTGCTGAGTGTGGGGATCATTAGCTGCTTGGATTGAGCGCTACTCACAATATTACTGCTCCCCAAGACACAGTCACTCGCGCCAAGTGGGAAAACACATCTACTGCCAATGATGTCTTCTTGTCTTCATTTGCTGTTACTGCAGTTGGAGGAATGGACCATGACTGGGGTTGATCAGGACTTCATTGGACAGAGGTTGGAGTGGTCAATAGAGGGTGGGGGTATGATACCGTCTGTATACAAGTATCCAAATGCCCATGGGCTTTTAGGTTGAAAAGTAACGAATTTGGGGGTGGCCTTGTATATGGATGTGAATTTCAATTTAAATGACAGCTTACTGAATCTGAGCTGTGATTGTACAGTAAAAACTTCTTATCTCGAAGTAATTTCAAAATAGTTGAGCAATAGCCATTATTTTATGCACATGGACAGCTGTCTATAATGTGGTTCAATGGAACTGCAACTAACCAGTACATCGTAAAAAGTTCAAGATAGGCAATATCGAGAAAACACGGCTTTATAGTTGAATAGAAAACACATCAACTTAACTTGTTCTGCGATCGGAACTCAAACCAGAAATCCCATTTCCTCAGCTTAACAGGCTATACAGGAGAACGTGGTTATTTGGACACTTGAGTGACAAGTACAATGCTATGTGATGATACTTTGTATGAACTTTCTACTGTCACAAATACTCAAACATAAAAATAATATCATAGTCAATACAAACTGTCTTTTAGTGATGCATTTTATCTTCCCACGTCGGAAAAATCTGGGATTCTGTGCGAGTTTCTTTGAGACGGTTTTTGTGGAGACTTCTTCTGCAGACGACATTCTTGTTTATGACCAAAAGCTTTCTTAGTTTGATGACAGGGTTACTACGGAAACTGTTACCGCGGAAATAGGCTATAGAAAGAGAGGCTTAAAATGCCATGTGCAAGCGTCGCGGCTGTATGGTTTAATTTGAGCTTGGGCAAAGTAAGCCTATTTTATACACTGGGAGTCTGATCACATGAGTACGGTGTGGTAAGTGTAGAACAAATAACATGCAGATGATATCACTTATTGCATATCTGGTAATTTGCACATATTGCTTGATTGCATACAGACTGTGAAACCAATTGCTGATTGATTGATGTCGGTTAAAATAAACTGTAGTTGCATATATTTCTTATATTAATCGCATACAATGTGTGTGGGTGGAGGTTAAGCAATTACAAAATCACCACTGTGTTGGACAGCATTAGACAGTATATTTGAGAAGTTTGCTTTCCTTCAAATAATGCATATTCCCTGTAAAATTCCACATAAACAAGTCAACAGTGCACATGGGCAATGCAATACAAACAACACAACGCATTACACAACACATAAAGTTGCATTCCGAATCTTCATACATGAACCATAGAAACTCAAGCCAAGTTTTTCGAACCTGCTGGCATTGCGAGTTTTAACCCCGCCTCAGATTTAGCCCATTAATCCGTTAGCACCCATCACACTCAGTCGCCACACAACATCAACAATCGCCATCAATCCCGGCATCTCATTGGTTCCAGCACCCGGCCATGTATCAAGGCCTGTGATTGGTTCCAGCCGGCTGGGTTATTCCGGCGCTTCAGCCATCTTTATCCATCAATACTGGGTAGTAATAAACGGCGAGCGTGCGTCAGCGCAAACGTACATCACCCATCACAGCTGGCAGGATTACGGCCTCTGACGCCTCTGAGTTTATACACACGGGATCACTGACATTTGGGGTCTCGCTGGAGGACAAGAGGTCAGATGGATACGGCCCAGAAGATAGCCCCGATCACTGCATAATACAGATATAGCCGATCACTGCATAATGCAGAGAAGGGGTCATTTTATATTGGTGGTCATGTTATACAGGTGGTTGCATTACAGAGGTGGACAATTCACCCAGAGAATTATTCTATAGTAGAACCTTCAATCATGACAATCTGGTCAAAGAGACCACCTCTATATTAAGAACGTTTCTCGTGGTCCCAAACCTTTATAAAGATACCATTGTGAACCTCCATACACAGCCCACCTGTCTATTAAGACAACTTGAAGCCAGCCATTTGAGTGGTCTTAATAGAGAAGTTCTACGGTATATGGAAGCATCACTCTAACTGGAATGGGGTGAGGGAACAGAGGCTTCCCTAAACCACCTAGTGAATTTCTGAGATGGACATGTGCCTATCAAGATTAAAGAAGCATTACTCATAAACCCGTGAACAGCATTGCATTTGATCACTAGCGACCAAGTTTCACTCTTCATATAATCAAACACTTATTACACACAAAAAAAAACCTGTTGAATTACCATGCAATGTAAGAATACGGAAATGTTATTTTATGTGTGATGACACATTTACACTACATAAAAGTGCTCTGAATTTCAACCTGGTTCACTGGCTATTATGCAGAGATATATTTTGTATTTCTCGCTGCGTTTCTTTGATCATATGATAAAGGTCAATGACGCAATAAGAGGATATAGTGGAGACCAGTTTATCACACAGAGTTATGACGTGTATGATTTGAGAAAGTAGCATCAGATCCAGACCAAGTCAGTAGAACCTCTCTAGTAAGACCACCCAAGGGACACTGGCCGCAAGTGGTCTCAATGGAGAGGTGGTATGCAAGTTCATTGTGGTCATCTCTTTACAAAAGTTTGGCACAGTGATAAATTGTCTTACTATAGAAGTGGTCACAATAGAGAGGTGGTCTTAGTTGAACGTTACATAGTTGAATATATCACTCAAAACAATAATCATGTAGCCTAACACTAAGGAAATTTAACTTCTGACCACAGATGTAAGCAAAAACCCACGAGGCCTTACACTGAACATTTAATAGTTCATAAGATGGGCATTTACATGAACGCTGATATTTTAATAAGTGATGATATTCCACATGATCAAAGCTTGCGTTAGGCCTTTAAGTGAGCCTGGGCCCTTAGGAGGATGTATTCATATTTGTTTAAGTCTATGCGAGTAGACATGCTACGTAACTACACATTCATCAATTAATTTTGACTTTTTTATCACTTGTTCAGCTCAAAACCTATAAGTATCAACCATGATGAAACCATTTACTGATCCTGTCTTTAATTACAGCGATTTTTCCACCACCAGATCTTGGTCGAGTTAAACCCAGTCTCAATGTGCATTCGCTGTTAAATACTTATAAATCAACAATTTATAGCAACATTTGTGTTAGATTTAAATTCCCAAGTTCTGCTGAAGTACATGAAATAATGTACATGAATTGGCTGACAAGTTTTGATGCCTTACACCTTAAAATTGTTATATTTATAACTCAATATTTTGTTTTGCCTACAAAAATCTGGTAATGAATACATTAACACTTGCAAAAAAGACCACCTCTGTAATAAGGCCATTTCTCTCAGTCCTAACCTTTTATAACGAGGCCAGCACGAACCTCCATACAGAGATCACCTCTCTACTGAGACCAAATGATGTAAGTCACTTGGGAGGTCTTAATTAAGATAATAAAGTTTAACCTGAACATGTTCAAACTGTTGAATACATTTGTGCATGTGGCTGTTAAAATCAAATCTTCTGTTTTGCGTTTTCATTCGACAACTTTAACAAGTCACAAAATATCAAAATAGATATTCAACACAATCTATCAATAAAGCTGACAATAATTGAATAACCACAGAAACAAGGCGTGGGGACGCACAATAGTGCTGCCGGGTGACTGATCGAGACACTATAGTGTGTGTTCATATCTCAGTGACGACAGTAACTGTCATAATTACATCGTCATTTTTGTCCAAAGACAATGCATGTCAGTAGAATTGAAAATGGATTTTGGTGAACTGCATCTATATGAAATATTAGCAAATTGCTCGTTCTTTTTCATTTGTATGCGGATGCTCGTGTGTCTGCCGAGTTAGAATAAAGGTTTGCAACTCTGAATGGACTTACTACTTTACTGACGCAACATATAAGAATACTTCTGGTCACATACACACACTTAACTGATTGAGCATGCGAGGAGCCCAGACTACAGTGATCTGTGTATCAGATGCCGCCAAGGTGTCGTATTATCACCCAACGACTACTCGGTTTTTGTCCCACAATTCGGGCATGGCCTATAGGAAGATGATCACTATTAATTTGTATCACGTCATGTTAAACGAAAGCCACGTTCATGTGGATGACAAAAGTGATACGGAGGCCGTATTACTGATCACAACGCTACTATGGTACAATCAGAGTTGTTTCGTGGAGTGTGCTCGTTGGGAAACTTGATCTTGTACGTGAGCGATGGGTAGGTTAACACTTTCTTCAAAGGTTACTACTCATTGATGCTTAGTATTGGAGCTTATAGTCTAAAAACTAAACTAGGCTCATGTTAACTAATAAGATAGGGGTCTTGATTTCCACGCAGTGAGAGCCAATCAGACATTTATCTTTGCAGATCCATTTACTACTTTAGGCATTAATATATAAAAGGTTAGGGCATTGAATTGGACCTAGTTATGTCGAACTTGACGGGACGAAATGAAAACATAAGTTATCATTCGAAGTATCAAGAATGAAGATGACCAACCTCACCTTACATTAATGTAAATGTAAATGTGGTGGTTTATAGTCGTGATCCAAGTCTTGCTCTCACGACTTTACATTTTACAACAGGGTCATTGGCACACTTATTAATCATCAATTGATCATTGTACACATACTTGCACCAGCAGCACATTCAGCACACAATGCTTTAGAATCACTCATTCACTCTTTCAATCTAATGACCTGTACCTAATGCCACAGAGCTGTATGCAACTATTTAAGAATGCTTTTGCTCAACACCCACAACCAGACCCCACCAGGGATCAAACCCACGACCTTCTGGTCACAAGTGCAACTCCCTATACACTCCCCCCACCCCACCCCGCCCCAACACACATTACCCCCCTTGATTTTCCCCACACTAAACTGCAGCGTGCATGTCATGGGTCATTTCAAACGCCCGAAGCGCTCATTCGATTCAGCGGTAAATTGCACAGTAAAAACTGGGAATAAAACATAGTCGTCGACTTTTATCACAGGGTCACTAGGAGGAGATTATGTACACTTTGTCGTGATCTTTCTTACAACCGAGCACTAATTATAGGTTACATGCAATAAAGTACACATTGATAAAGAGACCACCTCAATAAAGACTACCTCTACAAAGAGACAATGTTTCTCTGTCCTATAGTAAGTTTACATACTATTTAAGAACACCTCTATAAAAAGACCACCTCTATAAAAGAGACAATTTTCCTTAAATCTGTATATAGTAAGTAAAAGAAAAACCATTGCCTATATCCATAAAGAGACCATCTATTTTTTTAGGTCAGTCCTTCGGTGGTCTTAGGTTTAGTAGAAATCATAGTAGGCAGCATTACGCACCCTTACCCTCCAATCCTTCAAGGTGTGTTTAGCATATGACTCAGGCCCGTCCTCTCACCCCCCAACCAACGACCTCTCAGAAACAAGCCTAACCTCCGTTTCTATGGCGATCATGAGGTTGCCGGGTGAAATATTGAACAGCAATGAAATTTGACGGCCCCTGTGCGATGACGTGTTGAGTTTTTTATGGGCAGTGAGGAAGTGACTAAACTCAAGGTCGCGGGAGTCACTAAACAGTGAGCTACAACAGGCCGCTTTGTTACACAAACTCACTTGTCTAAACGGTACGACGACGTATAAAACGGACATAAAACCGCAGATACTGGTCAAAGTAATTGCATTGAGTCTCTCAATGTCCATCGTTGTGGCACAGCAAACAGAATTTGAGCTTTTTTTTCCTTGCTTAAATTTGACAAAGTGTGTAATATATTTGTCCAAGGGCTCCATTCATGCATAGGCCCACCAAATTTTAATCATATCAAACCCTTTACTAATAAAGATTCCAATTTGAACAGACATTCATGTAAAAGCCCAAATTCATATTCTGCAACATAAAGAGCCCATGAGCGCTTTGATGGACAGATACAGTACAAAACATGAAAACGTTGCCCAAAACCCACACAGACATGCTTCCAAAGTTTTTTTTCGGGTCATACAGATCCATCAAACACTAGAACAGAGAAATAATCCATCTGACCAGCTTATCCAAATCCAGCATTAAGCAAGCGTTCAGTGCGATCATTCCCCCGATACCGCCACCTACACACACCGATCCTTCTCAACAGAACAAAGCTCGCGACCAAACGACCCGAAAAACGACAGAAAACAAAACCATCAACTTTGTCTACATCTCGTGTACAATAGAAATACGTCTTTAATTAAGTGCTTTGGTAAATCGTGCATTAATCTTGGAGCGTGGTGGCGGGAACAAAGCCGGGTGCGTTGGGGTGCGCGGTAGTGACCGATGGGTCCCGCACTGACCGATCACCGTGGCAACGTGACGGATCCAGCGTCCGCGTGGCCGGATCAATTAACCGCTCGCACAGACTCGCAGTCCTACAGTTGGAGGCGATGTACGGAAGGACGGATACGAGATTGTCAGGGTGGTAGTGTTAGTAATGAAAAAAATATTCACTTACGATGGTTCTACTGAAGGGTATGAGGTTTGACTCTTTATTCCCGATAGCTTTTTTCTTTTTTTACCCGTATGAGCTGTATGCTCCCCGGGAAGTTGCAGTGTTTGGCGTATAGCAGACATTCATGTAAAACGTGTGCTTTCGTTTAATCTGTCATGTGATAACCATCCTCAGTCTAGATTTAAGATGGTCGACTTGTGAAAAGTATAAAAAACTTTTAAATCTGTTCTTTACATTCACTTTTAAGTGTTACACTATATATTTCAGCTATGATCGAGTTTTTCTCTTTGAAGATGCTGTACGTATTTCTACTGATTTGACTTCTGCTCTTGGTTAAATAAACCCACATTGAAATTTTCCAACGGATATCTGCCATTTGCATGTGGATAGAAGAATAGAGCCACACAATACATGAGTTTTGTGAGTTTGAGACCACGACTGCAATCATCCGTCCGTGACAAGAGCGAATCGCAAACTTTGATCTGGTGAACCGGGAATTAAAAAGTGAACAATCGACGCAGAAGCGATAAATTGTGTTAAAATCCAACGCCCACGGAGTGAGATCAACTAAACGGTGCATAAGTCCAATGAATGTACACGTTTGATACATGCTCAGGGGATGAAAAAAAAAGACTGTATAAAGTTCGAAAATGGACAATGATAGAAAAACTACCAGTTGATATTTGGTTGTCGATCAATCTTGTTTCTTTTCTAATATTTACTGGTAATTGCTGTGCATTGCACTTTAATATAATGGTTCTTCAGCAACAACAAATCAAAAGAGAAAACTGAACATATCAAATAAATAGTAAAAGAACATCAGCACTATTGAAATGTCAAAATAAATTCCTGCTCACTTAAAAGTCCACAGGCTTTTACATGAACATTTAGGGTACGTTTTGGCAACTATTCCTATATCTTCGTCCCAATCACAATCCTCCCCCTTGCCTCCATGCCCCGCCCCCCCACCACAAACTATTTTACATGCATGTTTAATGTATGTTTCGTTGACTATCTGTATTCATCATTCTTTTTCGTGTAATTTCATAATGATCCATAAGTATCTTACACACCTGTTCGAACAGGGGTGATACTATGGTTCAACGGGACTCCTTTTGCAAATCTTTTAAAATGTCATTGTAATTGTTTATGAAAGAATGATAAATACAAAACCAGGTTCGTTGTGTAGCATGAATTATTTTATCGGGTTTCGTTCTTGTCGCGCATCAGGCTATCCCGAAACACCCCAAGAACTCACCTGATAAAATAATTGATGTTACTCAGCTGGTTTTGTCTACCCCTCCACCAGGCTTGGCCCAGGTGTGGCCGTGTGCCCCAGCAGCCATTACAGTCCCCAATCACCATGTATTTCACAATTGCCTCAGTCAATAGACGGCATTATCGCATGATTTGTGGAGACACCCAAACTCCCGGGTGCATCATCCAACCACCCAATAACGGCACTTTACGAGGCATCTTTGTACTGTCTTTCATCGTTGTTCAAACGCATTCCATCATTAAACTAAAACAATACAGCTGCATGGTTGTACTTTTAATCAAACACAGACGATCTTTAATCCTCTAATTGCCAAATACGATGCAAAATTGTATATTCTTCGACAATGACCCATCATTCTTACTGCTGAAATCAAACATTTGCTTCTAAAAACACCATTTCAAAACCCACTATGTAAAACGCCCTGAGAACCAACCTCTGACAGCAAAAAACAGCAATTTCATTTCAATCACCCACACAGAAGCAGGTCAGCGTCATCTCCATAGTGATCACTTACAGCGATCAGCTACAGTCATTTGCCATCAGAGGAGACAACGTAGTACGAAAGCATTCACTCCACTCGGGGAGAAGATAGACCCCGTCATTACAACTCACTCATCCCAAGCAAGGTCAGAGTTCAAGTTGTGTGACAAACAGGCCGGTCCCCCGATGACAAACTGACTGGCCCCTTCCGGCTCCAATCTGATTGGCTGCTTGTCGGGATTGTCACCACGGCTTTATTGATGTGATTAGGAGCTGCAGAACTGACACTGGCTGATTCAGGGTCGTGGGGATGGGCGGGGATAGGATTGAAGCTCCCTCACCAACATTTTCTAACTTAAAATTTGATCTTTAAATGTGTTTTTCATATTGCTTTGCATGTTTAGTCAAATTGGAGATGTTTGATTCTCACGTATGTCACTTTTCATGAAATTGGGGATACATGCATGCTCAATTGATAAGATAAACGATGTTAGCGAATTACAGCAACTATATCATGAAGATGATTACATGCTATAGGTACTCCTATTATGGATGTGCTCCCAATATTATATGGGGGTAGACCAATTTATTGAGAAGGTCCCATTATAGAGGTGGTCCCAATACATAGGTGGTCCCATTACAGAGGTGGTTCCACTGAAGCGAAGTCTTATGGTTCCAAGTACCTGTCAACCAATGATATTACTGGTCGATCCTGTATCAAGCAGTGAGTTCCCGTTTGGGCATCAGGGGGTCGAGGGTTTGACATGAGACATACTGGCCTCGACAGCCAATCACAGACGAGCTAGGTGCCAGTCAAACCGGCCAGCTAATACATCAGCCTCGACAGGCTGGTTCATTGATCCCGGTGCAAAGACAAGAACTTGTCATTTTGAGTTTGAGGGCTTAAATGTAAACTTACTTTAGTAGCGGGACTTAACATAGATTACTTTTGAATGTGGTATACTCAAAGGTAATTTCATTTTCACTTCAAATGTTTTCATTTCAAAGAAAACTTTATAAAACCTAAAATATCTATCATACTTTTCAAAGATAGAACTACCAGCACAGTGCAACAACCTATTTTTTCTCTTCCCATTCTATTTTTTGTTTTGTTTGTCCCGATCAGCAAATTATCCCGTTCCTAGCTCCGAACTATTCCACTTGAACGATTCCCTTGTTCAGTTGGCCTAAAATAGTGTCTATTTGAATGGGAACATCATAAAATTGGTAGTTTATCTGTGGCAAAAACGAGCTTCTGTCTTTGCGTAATGACAATTCAAACAGGTCGTTACAGCTTCCAATTGATGGATCACTTGCGGCAAACATTCATCATTCGAACGATGCTTTTTAAATGTGCCGATGACGATGACTTGAAACCTCTATATCTTTCGCCTTAATTGTTTTAATTTGACTGAAGCAGAGATCATTGGATGCTGTGGTGGCTGATAAGTTTAACATTGAAGGTCCATATCTACTGTATTTATATTGATTCGAAAGTTAGCCACATGCATGTTCCCATCCCACAGGTGGTCTGATTTCTCATTCGTTTGATTCTTTAATCTTTTAAACTTGATGCATATGCAAGATGTTTCATATAAACAACAAATGCATGTATGATTGTATATATTGCGTTCCATTACTTACAAATAGACAAATGAATAAATTGATTGATACCTTTCAGAACCAATTTGATATATATGATTATCTGAGGAACTTCATTTGGAAATCGCCAGATGCCATTGAAAATAACCATATGATCATATGGTTCTAAAAGGTATCGATTAATCACTTTATTTGTATCTTTCATATACATAGGAACCTATTCAACTTGAAATTAAAATGCATAAATGACAACTTTGAGTCATTTGAACTTTCATAAGAATGTAAAGTGTCATGGGGAATTTACGATTATTTGCTCAAATGATCCATAAAATTCGACTTATCAGAGTTCAAGATAAACGAGTAGACCCGAATTGGCCCCTCCTCCCCTATCCTTATCAATTCACTGGAATCACTTTTATACTGCCTATGAGCAGTCCTTCTCTTACAACACCTAACTGTGGGTTAAATGCCCTACTTAACTGGAGTCTTTTTCAAAACTTGGCTTTCAGAAATGGTCCAGTTAAATTGGTACCCTTAATGAGGAGTTATTTTCAATAACCTGTGCATTGATGAAATACATTCATCCTGTTGAGTGTAATATTGAAAATATACTTTTAATAATCAACTACACAATGAGTAAAAATCAAACTGTATGTTGTACTTCAGTATTGATTAATAATAAGCTCGAAATAGAAGATACTCCCCAACATCCCCATTCTCTCTCTCTTCCCTCTCAGCATCCGCACACAAGCACCAAGCATCTTTCCCCCCAATAAGATGTGTACATAAGCAGCCTGGCAGTGTGAGTTGAGCATTAACCCTCGCTCACTGAGCCCCAATGTGTCAATCACCAGCGGGAAGCAACAAGTGAGCAGCTCTGTGCTCATTGATCTGTCGTCGTGGAAACACGCCGCCTGGGCTCTTACACTATATTGTGAGGATGGGTGCATTGGGTAAAGATTAAACAAAACATTGTATATGATTATTGATAAGTAGAGATTGAAAATGATATTGTGTACAAAAACATTAAAGCATTATTGGGCTTTTAGGGTTGAACCACAGGCCCTGGGCTCTTACGCAATATTATTGTAATGCAGTGAGTACATTGGGTAGAGATTAAACATACAGAAGAACCACAAATTAGAACCACCTCTATTATGAGACCACCTGTACAATTAGACCCCTATTCATACTTCTGTTTGAACTACAGTAGGACCTCCAATTAAGACCACCTCTATAATAAAACTACTCTTCATGGTCCCAAACTTTCATAAAGCCACCAAAACGAACCTATGTACAGAGACCACCGTTCTATTGGGACCACCTAACACGTACTGGTCCCAAAGGTGGTTCTAATAGAGAGGTTCTACTGTACATTGTTGAGCATGATAAATAGAGATTGAACATGATATTGTGTGCAAAAACATCCAAGCATTATCGGGCTTTTGGGGTTGAAAAGTTGGCAAGTTATGGAGTGGGCTTTCATGTGCATGTTTTGAACATTGAGTTTTTGTAGGAATGTTCCTCCTGGACTGTTATAAAATTCAGTGAGCCTAATCGGTAAAGTGGGCTTAACTAAGCATATAATAATCATTGGAGAAGAAGCAATGAGATAAGATACAAATAAACATAAAGATACAATAATGTAAACTCAAAAAATTCTGTCTCAATCCATGAGCTGTTACATAAAAACGTGTCACAGAACAGGCAAAAAAGACACACAGCACGAAACTGTAAATAAGCACAATGGACTGTCTAAGATCTCAGCGAACAAGGGAAAGAAAACGCCGAAGCAACAAGTAGCTAAGGAGCTTCCCATCTCTGCCACTAGGCGGCACTGCTGCTGTGGCGTTGTATTGATCGGCGGCAGTGATCGGTTGATCCTGCGGCTCTTGCTCGCTCTATATAGTGATCGTCTATACAGTGACAAAGACTCAATATTGACAACAGCAGCAGCAGATGCAGGTGCAGATGGAACGTCGTCATGCGGGGGGCAGTATCTCACCGTTCCAGCTCGTCACCGTATGTGAATGTAAGCTTACGGTTATCTATCCATGATATTCTCAAATATCTCATACACCAGATCAATATCGGCCGACTTGTGGGTTGCTTTCCCCACAACTCCCTGGAGAGTATACAGTAGGAGCACTGTTCACCATTCAGATGCAAGTGATTCATCTGTATAAGTTCCCCTCATCAGGAAAGTGCTGTCAGGTTTCAAAGTTAGTTAACAGTTCTTTCATACACGTAGGCATATTTCCCAATACACAGCTGAAAGTCCTTATAGGTAACGACTTTTAGAATCACCCCTCAACAGCATGTGGCTGGATGTGCCTTCAGTCAGGCCTGTGATTGACTGAAACAGCTCTTGAAAACCTTTGTGCCTCGCACGCTTACATGCAGAGCTTTCATTAACAAGCAGTGTTCGAGATAGACTGCATCACCGCATGTGATTCCTGCTCAAGAGCCTTCCATCCGAGATCCCCCATCACACACAATGCACCCATGCGGCTGCCGTTTTAACTAACACACTGCATCTGCTGACTCCAATGCGACCCTTCAATTTTATGAAGCCGTGCAAGAGACGAGCTAAAAGCATATTGTCAGCTGCGGTCGTTATTGACAGAGAAGGCAGGTTTCATAGTCGTGTGTATGCGCTGTCAGTTTTATGTTAAAAATCAGGCCTTTTACATTTGATTTTGCTTTTTGCTTGTATGATATGACTTTGAAGGAATTGTGTACTACACAGAAAAGGCGGAGGGAGTGTTTTGGTGTTTGAAAAGTAATAATAATCTATACAATTGACACTGATAAATATCGAAAAGATGCTACAATACTATTACAATATGAGGGCATAAAAAAAGGTTCGTTGGGTACATCTTTTACCATTCGTCTCTAGCTGATGCACAATTGAATTTCTACATGCATGAATTGGAAAAATCACAGTTTGAAATTGAATACTAGCAAATACATGACTAACCAATACAATTAACTTAAATACAAGAATACACAAGATGTTAGATGCACTTTCTCTCATATGGACCCATCTTACACACTTACACCTATTACTACACCTATTACTACCTATTACTACACCTATTACTACTAGCAGCATCCACAAGCAAGTCCCTTCTGTAAATTGGGCTTCAATGAACTCTGATTTATCGATACGTCCTGTGTAGACACAGAGACGTGGGGTCGGGTGTCCCTATGTTTCTTGAGATCTTGTGTCCCCATCTTTCTTGAGATTGAGTGTCCCGTCTTGTCTCGTACATCACAAACTCTCTCACTTCGCCTCATCACCTCAGTTTTCACAACCTTCTCACCTGATGGTCACGTGAAGGTAAAAAAAGGTTGTGAGGGTGTGTTATTGTGACCACCTCTGTAGTTGGAACACAACTGTATCAATGTCATGCGCTTTACAATTGCAATGTTTGCTGTAAGCTCCCCACTGAGTGGAGATTTTTTCTTTGTGACACTGATACAAAGTTAACTGAGCATGTGGCTAGCAGACTGCAACTCGTATTTTTGCAAGAAAATAGAAAATGATGCCAATGACATGGTGTAGATGTAAAGTGTAGATGTTCAGTTGACTGAGCACAAGGAGTAAAGACTAGTCACATCCACATTCACATCCTAAAGTGGCCTCCTTGGTCAATGTTTTCGGTCACTTTGTGTGTTTTTCAGCCACAATGTCCTACAGGGGCGTGGGTACATTATGAATGAGCATTGTCATTGGTGTTTTGCTGCGACGACACAATGATATATACACACCTCGCGGATCGTAAATAGCACCAATATCTCACACTATCATTTTCATCGCATTTCAAAAGAATTGCGCGACACAAATGAAGATAGATCCTCTTCACTTGAATGCAGCCCAAAAATGCCTTTGAATTTCACCTCGCCAGAAATGCATGGGACGATAAATTCTCCTTTTCATTTAGTTGCAAAAAAATCAATTGCTTCACGTTTTGTAATCCACCTGACTGCCGTGACAAAAGAAATACATAAAGATTGCCATTCAAACGGGCAATAAATGCCATAAATTTGCAGGTCCGAGTGGCAAACCGACGTCTTAAAATTGGTTTCTGCGTAGCCTAAATCTTCACGTCAATTTTTTTATCATTGGGAAGTCGGGTGATCTACGGCAGACAGCAAGTAGAGCCATAAATCGCCGTTGTCCCATCATTATCTCACCCACTTTTTAGGAGTTTGATTTACCTAATAAAACCCCGATTTACATTTGGAGGATGATATAAAACGTCTATTCGAACCAGGTCGTAAAGACTGCTGCACGTAGTCTGCATTGTCTAATATTCATCGTAAATGATCTAGTCTGCTTTCTTTTCAGACTGGACTACAATTTATAAGTGAATAGTTAAGAACAACTTCAACAACCGCAATAAAATGATCACCTATCTCGTTGAAACTCATTCCATGTCACTGGCAAATCGTCAACATTGAAACTAACCACCGTTCAAAATGGCTGCGTAATCAATAATGATTAAATTGACCTATGCGACGATGCCGCTGCCACCGTCGCCGACATAAAACGTTTTAATCCTGTATCATCGCGGACGTCCGGGCGGCATTATTATGGCCGTTAGTGCATTATCGGCAATTAGCCTTGCATCACACCTCAATCTATCAAAACACTACGTTACAGATACACGAAGGTCACATGGAACGTTGGAGACCCTGATTGGACACGTTTATTACTTTATACCGAGGTCACTGTATTCTGCATAGTTCACAAGATGATATGCGTCATTAAACTATTACGTGGTTTATACCAAGGACACATTTACACCATTCATTAGAGGGGAATGAAACGATTGATCATTGCCTATGGTACATCTGTTACTTATTTTAATTGCATGTGTAAAGACAGCTATCCATTGGAGACATTGAAGCTCGTAAGTTGTTTATAATACCATTTGCAAGAGATTCCCATGGTGCATCCCAGGACAAACATAATGTTATTCATGGCTCAAAAACAGGTTACTGAATGACATGCGACGTCAATATATTGCCTATTGTCAGAGTAAAAATCATGTAGCAATCGAATCAATAACAACAATGCAGCATCGATCCTTAGAGCATATCAACAGATTCCTCCCCTACACCCCCATACATACAAGATCTAATTCTACTCAATTCTGAAACTCGTGCACCAAAATATTTAATCATCTGTAGATAGAGATGACCATACGTGATAGTATCAAATAATGATAAAAATTCTAGCATCTTTGAGCGTTTCTACACGTGCTGGTGATTGGTTTTTGTCTAGTGGAGTGAACCTATAAACTATCGTGTCCTATAGAATGTATAATCACTTCCTCCTTCCATCGATTATCGCCAGCATTTTCCTCCGATTATCCTCGTTCAGATCAATTAATTGCTTGTTGATTGGCGCATCAGTTTCACATATTGATCGCATGAATATTACATAAGAACATCCACGTCAACTGCTTTGATGGATTCCCTCATCAATAAATTGATGTCAAAATCACTTTTCTGCACACTCGTTTTTTCCCTCAATCAATCTACCATGTTATTAGCACTTTTTGAGAGAGCCTATTTTGCTGTCCCACAGGAGGACATTATGAATAATAATGGGGTTAAACTGCTGATGATGTAAACTGTCTGTAAGGCCTCTAAATTTTTTATACATCAGTAATAAGAAATTCAATAGCACAATTAACAAAAGTTAAAAGTTGCAGACAATATTATTGATCAGACATAATGAACATATACATTTATTATTAACCCTGAACTTTCAGCTAAAAAGCCAAGGGATTCTAGTGAGGACCTTGAACCATTTAGGAGGCGAGCTTTTATATTGACACCCCAATAGTTTAGTTGTGATATATCATACTATCCATTTTCATGAATGGTTCCTTCTGTGGATGTTACGTTTTCCTAAATACTGAACATCTGAAGACCTATTTCTCCTTTAAAACTACATACAACTTCCCAAGGGCCTAGTCCCCATGTAAATGCCCCCCTCCCCCCAAATTAGGACCCAATCAAAATCTAGCCCATTAAAATTTCCATAGAAATACACATTCATGTAAAAGTCCAGCCCCCCTCCAAAGTCACCATTTTTCACCCTAAAAGCCCATGGATGGTCGTCGTATGTACGGTAATCAGAAGGCATAAATCTGAGACGTCGATAGAAATCACGACAAATGAGGATCGAACGCTGCTGTTGCAGGGCAATAAACGTCCGTCGTTAAGATTGATCTCCCCGGCACGCACAGCCGATTACTCGCGCAATCAATTAATCGGCCAATAAAACAACAATGTCCATCGATTGCCGAGTCATCGATTGTAACAGATACAGCGCCGTTTATAGGGGATGCTGAATAAGGCAACAAATTACAGGAAAAATCTCATTCACGTCGTAGGAAAAGTAGGTTAGCTTCTTTTATTTGTGGCCTTGCATTGGTGAGGTTGGTAAACAGGTCCCATTATATTGTATACAAACGGCCATGGGCTTTTAAGTTGAACATTTGGCAATTTAGGGCATGAGCTTTTACACCAATGTGGATTCACATTGTAATTATAATGGTTTAGGTACTTATATGGTCCACAGTTGAGAGTAGGACTTTAAAAAGACAATGAGATCCTTTAATATATGGTATGTGGAAAATGTTAACAAGGTCGTGGGACATATCTCCATTACCCACAAACCTCTCCCTAGGGAAATAAATGGTCGGTTAAATATGCAGTTAGTGACTAATAGGTTCATAAACCCTTACATGTGAATAAATAGATTGGTAAAAAAGCATATTTTACCATATGATGTATGCATATGACTGGACTTAACAAAATATTCAGTTAGACCCGTTGCACTCGAATTTGAAAAAGAGTACATATAAATTTTGAGTAATCATAAATTTTAAGCTATCACAACAGAGTAACACGATTGCAAGTTTTTCTATGGTCAGTTATACGTGAATTTGACTCATAAGAGTCGAAGATCAACAAGTCCAACTGTATATGATCAAAGCATGTATATTTACACTGATACAATTTCGCCAAAAGAGGGATTTACTCACTCAATCTTCTAGTTCTGATTACTACAGCAGAAGCTTACCTGAAAAATGGAAATGAAACAGTTTTGATTTGCATTAAATATGACATTTAGAGTTAAATCAGTCAGAAGAGATTCCATTAACGTTTGGTTTTTGTGAAGACCTGTCGTGACCGGTTCAAAATGCCTCAAACCTTACAAAATCTGCCATAGGAGCTTGGGGGGAAAAAGCCATCTGATTTCTGATTGCACTTTCAGATAGCACCGATTAGACATGAGCTTAACACTGCTATATCGTGGGAAGACCCCTAAAAATTGTCTTTCAACACAGTTTCTCATACAGAGAGACTAAAACCAAGGGATTTGCGATATCTTTCAGTCGGACTGTCCTTAATGTTAGCTTTCAAGATGGCAAACTTATCTAACGCGCAATCTCAAACGCAATTAATGTGGTGTCACAAAGAAAAAAATAATAATATGAAGGATGCTGTGAACTGTATTTGTAAGACAGTCAATAGTCTTGTAGACGTCATACAAATGACAACCCTATTATAAACTCCATCCATACTGAAGACCTATGGTGTCTGCTTCAAAATCTGATGATTCGTGGATCATCAAATTGTGAACTAGACAGAACATATCTAGCGCTTACATTGAAATAAATTTTCTCTTTACATGATGAACACATATTGACAGAAAAATACCATCATATTTACTATTTACAAGATTTTTATAACTCTATAGAACACCAGTACTCAAATAAGGATTTTGAAACACTAAGTAACATTAAAAAAAGACACAATTCTTACTTTCACATTTGGAAAAATGAAAAAAAATAAAAGATTCCAATTGCTGTGTACACAACTACAACTAAAGAAACTGTCAACGACCCTCAAATTACAAAATTGCTACCCGCACGCAGAAAGGCGTGATTTGGCTACTGCGATGACGAGACTCGTCGTTCAAACGAGCGCTGTCTACAGGTGGAAGCTTGTATTGAGGTGTTGCGGTGATTTGGCGTGATTGGGAGAGAGGAAAAGCTCCTTACGGTGGCTGCGCGTGGATGAGACGACGCCGCGGCATAATCACGTATAATGGTGATGGCGGATAATAACCCTGTCATCACAGCAGCAGCAGCAGCAGCAGCCGTGGTAGCGTGAGCTTCCATGCAAAGGCCCATGGGCTTAGCGGGCTACCATTTATCATGGGTGGGGTGGGGAATGAAAAAATAAAATCATTATGGTATGATTTTCGCACCCTCCAATAAATTTGCTTCAATATTTCAGGACCCCCAAAGACCAAATTACTCCCCATTTTTCAAAATAAAGTTAAGTTTTTGAGGGCCGCTCCCACATAGTTGTTTCATACCTGCCCCCTGGGCCATGAGAAATCGCAGCCCCCCCTTATGGAAATATCTCCACCACCTGACATCTTGACACCAAAAACAAAGCTGTTTATCTTATAGCTCTATATGCATGAACATTCTGTCAAACATTGCCTTTTCATTGTTCTGTAAGGTATGGTACATGTTCAAGACATTTTCGGATAATGGGGACAGAACATGAATGGATCCATTGGTAGAATCTTGGTCAACTTATGGGGTGGGCTTTTGATTGACAACTTAGGGGATCAACCACTAACACAACAGGAAGATAATCACATAGGACTGAATGATCATTTTTGGCTTCCTGGCATCTTGTACATATGAATGGTTGAAACAAAACTGACATGGAATACTTCCAGATAGGCAGAAAAACAAGTGAAATTTTTTTAGGTTCAAAATCATTAGGTATAGTGGATAAAATGACTAAATTGGTTTAAAAATTAAAGATTATGATTTTCCATATTTGAGTGAATAGGTGTTTTCAATATACATTTACAGTGGAATTTGTTAAATTGTGTTAAATACTGTTATTCAAGGACAACTCCAGAACTGGCCTCAAGTTTTTTTTTATGAAGGGTTGAGACTGTAAAAAATGGTCTTGTTATGGGGGTGATCTCTTTATTGAGTTTGTCTTAAATTGGAGGTTGTACAGCATTTTCATTTTTACTGGTGCAAAGAAGCAAGTTCAGATGAAGCCACTTTCACGGCATGCTACCAAGTCCAGCAAATAAAACATAAAGCTCCCATACACAAAACTCATCATAAACTACATAGAATTGCGGTTCCTTTCTTGCCGTAAGTTCGTCTGACATATTGGCGCTACTGTGTAATACTCAGAGGACACCGAGCAAAAAGAAACCTGTTGCTGCTGCCGCTGCTGCAAGGAAAAAATCCAATCAAACGGAAGATAATAATCGCCGGCACGAATCCCGTCTTCTCCTTTCATCATCACCATTTCTATATGTGACACAGAAAAACCGGCACAATCCGACCGAAACACAACACAAACCATGCAAATTTTCGCGAGATGATCTCTCGCTCTACAACTACTACACAGCATTGTATTTCTTCCGACACAATGCTGTCTCGATCGGCGTGAAGTGGCCGAGATACAGAGGTGTTCTGTTCGGTCAGTCGCGCTGTAGTCTTTTCTTCTGTATAATCCTCGCCGGCATCTCGTTCCTCGAGCGACGACAAAGACGCATTGACGACGACGTCGACAATATCCTCCATTCTGCGGCCGCCACCACCGTCGTCTCCGGACGACAAACAACAAAAGATCTGGGCAGCACAAAGGAGCGAGGAACAGGTAGAGAGCGGCGGCGGGTTCAATACACTCACCTGCTATTGTGCACGACGCTTATCTATTATGGAAATGGCTGTTTTCGTGAATGATGAGTGATAAATGGGAGACGGAGCAGAGAGCGCACAATAGTTGGCTATTGGTTATATGTTTATGTATCAGGTTTAGAGTCTGCTTTCCATATGCCGTTTAGTTTGGTATTGGTTATATGGTTGAAGCTCTCTAGCAATACCACACCAGGGTTGATCTCGCGTGGTCTTGGTAGAGAGGTGGTCTCTTTTGTGGTGGTTCATGTTGGTCTATTCATAGAAAGGTTTGGAATGTGAGAGGTGGTCTTATTTTAGAGATGGTCTCATTATAGAGTTGGTTTTAATAGAGGCTCTACTGAGTTTCGTATGGTCAAAACAAGATGAGCATACATTGTAAAAACTTATGTGACAAACTTTGTTAGTGAAGTGAGTGAGGGTTCACACTCTGTACCCTCTATTCTGCTTATATATACTCTACAATTGTGTTTATCCATGTCAATTACGATGCTCTTAGGGTTTAAATACAACAACAAAAAATCACATAATAAAATTGATGATCCCCGAATTGATGCCTTGCCTTCATTGACCTGTCGACCTTTCAAGACCACCTGCCCACACACCTGCCCTCATGTTCAGATCGCGAGTAAGAACCGCGGACAATGGCCACCGCGTCTACAAGATTGAGTGCCGATTGCCGTCGCCGCTGCCGCGTCTAATCCCCGGATACACTATCAATACACTCGCCGCCGCCCCCGTTACTATGGAGATCTAAACAATGCAGCCATGTTGTTACTATGGCGATGCAAACTGATTTTTTTCACCACTTCCTTTTGAGGAGTCACGAAGCCTCTTTGCTGTTACTCAGCTGTGTCTTTGTACAGCCTGTGGCGGTGTATGTGGCCCAATAGGCCCTTTGTAATGACACGCCGTGTATTAGGAGACCATATGCTGCTCCATCTTGTCTACATCGCTCACACAGCGGATATTATAGACAGCCCCACGGCCCTGGGCCATGTAAAGTTTCATTGGGGCAAGTACTTTCTTCAAGTAATTTACAATGTTCTGTTTTACAATGTAGACAATGATACTGACTGCACCTTTACTGGGGTAGAATACCACAAAACAAAGATTTCGGTTGGAAATTCTTTTTTCTTCCTGTCTCATTCAAATACTGATCCCTGAAATTGAACCCTTTCATTCAAGGCCCAATCTCAATTATTGAAAGGCCTACCTGACTCACTACATTCCAATAAGCTTATTCTATTACCCATTGTATCTAAATCCCAGAAACCATTTCTTCCCAAGATTCAATCAAACAAGCTATATCATGTCCATTTGCAGCATCTTGGTGTCACCTTTTCAGTTGAATTTAGAACAGATGAAAGGCAAAAAGTGCAAAAATGGCAACATCTTTAAACACATTTCCATTAAAACAAACAAAAAAATCACAGTTTGGCTGTGAAAGAACAAAGACAATCAGTGTCGTATTTTTACATCATACTGCTTCAAGTATCAATAAAACTCACGACTAATGCCTTGGGTCAAGGCTAGCTCCCAAGAAAAAACTAACGCTAATGCACTGTGTCAAGGCTAGGAGCGGTTACTTTACACCGCCGCGGCGGAGGCTCGTTTGTGACAACAGATTTCATTGGCCCCCTAATGCATACAACTCGGGGCTTTATTTGCATCTGTCATTTAATCAAATCTATTCTCTAAGTTCTACAGCAAACACTTAACAGTATTTTTTTGTATATTTTATTGTGAGCTTTGCACAACTTTGCAGAACTGGATGTTCCAACAAAAAGCTTCGATGACAAGATCTCCATCCACTCAAACTTGCATCTTCAAATATGGACCAGATTTGTCTTGTGCAGAAGTGCCAAGGTAATATATTCCTGCTAATGTTTGGGGGGAGGATATTTAGCAGGTATGGGTTGTTTGGGGAGTGTGACAACAACTCCAAGAGTGAGTATTTTCAAGTCGCCTTGTGAAACTAGATCACCTCTCTATTGAATACAAGCTCTCGTGACAGGGGTATGGGGTTTTATGGGCTGTAAGATTTCGATAAAGACCACACATGGGCAGCTAACAAGTGGTTTCAGTACATTCTACGGATGTTATGGACCACGAAAAATGTTTTTATTGGTGTTTCTATTTACTATACACGATAGACCAGCTACAAGATATACAGCGTGGTCTGCTGGTTAGACGAGCTACAAGACAGTACTGATAAGTCTGGATGCACGATTTGGTAAGAGAAATATACACTATCAGCCACATACTTGACAATTATAGGCTTCATCAGATAATTGCGAAAAAACACTAAAAAATATAAAAACAAAAACAAAAATTTATACCAAATTGATCTAAAAATGCATCATATCAATATCTACACGGTTGAAATTACAGAATCTAAATGAATTCTCATAAAGGCCCACCACGATGTAGATTGACAATAGTTCAGCCTGAAAGCCCCTGGATTAGAACAAACGTATATAAAAGGCCTGAGCGAGTGAGTCTGAACCTGCCTCATTGTTTTATTCATTCTCTTTCAGCATTGATGACAGCTCCGCATTTACGTTTCCGTGGCAACTCTTTTTTTCTCAGTGTCGTATCAATATGGCTGCTTAGGGGATTCAATGTGTGCAGAAGAGTCTTTTGTATGTCGTAGTCTTGCTTTTAATCTTTATGTCACTGATCATCCTTTCACTGTATAGATGAAGAGCAGAAGAGAATGTGACAGCTACTATACGAAACAGATACAAGGTTTGAACAGAGCAATCCTTCATCATGCATATCGGTCAAAAATTCTTGTATATTAGAAGTCTATATGATAGCTGGGAGCAAAGAAACCACTAGAGTAAACCTCAGCAAGTGGACAACTCCGTAAGACAAGCGCAATCCAATAGAACAACATACAACAGATTGATCCCAAACCCTCATAAAGAGACCACATCCCATATTCAGACCACTTGAGGAGTAAAAAGAGACGTTCCATTGTATTACCATGAAGGACAACAAGCTATACTATCACTTCCGCCTGTTGCTTCCCCACAGCAATACATGGTTTCCGTGGTAACAGGTCCCCACCCCGCCTGTTCCCATTGATAGGTGGTGAATCAATGGCTGCTCTGCGAGTCCCCACGGACTGCCAGGCTTTTTACCAATTAGGCCCTGCTGTCTCGCATTGTCTTTGAGATGGAGCCTCCAATACACACAAATTATACAGCACCTGCCACATGGGCATTTTTTGGACTGTGTCCGCTGACACACACTTCGTTTCTACCTTCCAAAACGACAAAGTTTGAAATTATGTTTTGTTCAAAAGGGGTCAAGAAATCCGATATCCTCTTTTTTTTGTCTTATTTCCCACATCGCTCTCTCTTCGAGTCCCATAAATTTCCAGCCCTTTTTCGCACCTCCCACTTCCTTGAAATCTCAAATCCCTCTTTCTGTTAGAATAAATTAGTTGGTTATCTCAAATTTCGGCTATCTCGAACATTTTACTGTTTTCCATGCAGCTTCGTGCCAGCAAGTTTCTACTGCCCTGATATAGGTTCATCAGCATTTGTAATGTAATAAACACTGATTCAGCATATGTTACTTAATTGCAAAAAACACACACACAACCAAATCATTTAATCTAATTAGCATTGCTCTCTATTTGGCCATTATCATATCTGTATTAGCGATACATGCAATATAAGTAATAATTAAAGAGTCATGGATAGCGTGTTACGTGATCTTGCTGAAGGCCATTTTCACACTGGCATCACAGCAGATGTTATGGCCAATTACAATAGATTGTATTCGCTGAATGATCTCGTCATTACATGAACATCACACAATTGGTCGACATGTTCATAGATTATGTGTATTTCGACACATCAACTGTGATAGGAAACATGAACTTTGTCACACTGTTCCATATTGCACATAAATGCATACTCAAAGGGGATAGGGAAAGGATCTTTATAACCGTATGCAGCCATCCGAATGCCAACGGTGTTTTACGTGGAAAAATGCCTATTCAAGGCGTGGGCTTTTACATGAACGTGTCGGGGAAAGTGTAGTTTTGTTATATGGGAATTTCAATGTTCTGGATTATCGTAATGTCAGAATTTGGGGGTGGGGCTTTACACGAGGGTGGGCTGTTGGGTGGTAGGACACGGTATGCATCTACGAGCTCTTCAAATTTTTCAATCAAAAGTAACATGAATATGATGCAACATCTACACAAATAAGGTAACAGCCATGTTGAATCTGATTGACTTTAGAATGTGAGAAGAAAATTCCCATCAATATCTTTCAAAACGTGGATACTTATCAACTTCTATTAAGTCACAAAACTTTTTTTTAAAGTTTGCATAACAATAGCCAGAAATTTTTAATGCATTGCGATGCATGCACCAAAAAAACGCGGAGTGATTGAATCACGTAATCACATGGCGGTCATCGTCGTGCTAACTAGCAGTAACCGTGGCAATAACGCCGTCGGCAAGGTGACGACAGGAGCGGGCCAATCGCCAGCAGCGATCAATGTGGTAATGCTGTGCCATATTGGGTAATGAAACGAGGACCACATATCCAGTGATTGCAAATGGTACTGTAACGTTTCGTATGTAAGTAACCATGTGGACTGCATGCCTAATAGATCTTAATTGTATGAACACTATAACACTCAAGTGAATAAAATGAGAGAGACATATGACAGATTTTAGCGCAAATAGATTAAAGTGTGAAAGAGCAGATCAAAACATTTTCACACGTCATGCATTCAGCAATAGAAGGTCTATGTGATAGGCTGCGATATGGAGAAATTTTGTTAGCATGCCATGATTATAGCAGGGTATGAAACTCACACATCACAATGAAAGTGATCAGCATTCAATTAACATTGCAGCATTGCAAAAAGTAGTCTACCCATCAGGACTTTTGAACTTTTGAAACCAGCCAGACTTGGCTACCTTCAGCCAGCACAGACCGGTCAGGTAGACCTTATTTCATCCCCTGATCATAGCATACATTGCAAAGTCACAGGAAATTCTCTTGGACGCATGCAAAATCGGAACGGGGGAGATTTAACAACCAAATCATCAACACCGTATCATATGTATTCCAAACAAAGGGACAGACAAGTGTAACACTTATAAAGCCAGTAGTGAGACTTACACCAGGGGCCTACATAGCTGTGGCAATCGTTGTAAACTGATAATGAGAGACACCATTGTAACGCCCCGAGGCTGCTCTATCATATTGGCTGTGACCTCCGCCACAGACACACATCGCAGTGTTACCGATAATTGCATCACGTTATGAGAATATCGGCAGTACAGTGCAGACGTCGCGAGAGACCACCTCCATAAAGTGACCACTGCTTTGTCACCACTTTATCCCAGTGCTGGTGGTCATATAAGATGGTAAACAGGTTGTCTGCGTGAAGTGACCACGATGTAAAATTGACCACTTTAAGAGCAAAATTACAAGTGGGCAATATGGAGGGATCGTTATCTTAAAATTGGCACATTCCTTAAGTGCAATTATTCGTGCAGCTTCGATGGACATTTTTACGGACATGTCGCAGCTACCAATAACGACCGAGCCAAACTTTTACGAGCATTGACGACGTCATCGTCGGTGTCAATGTTTAATGGTGGCCTCTGATGTATCATGATTGGGTCAAAAGGTCGCATCTAAAACGCTGTAATGTATGGTAATTATAATTAAAATCATCTCGCCGTTTTTAATGTCATAAACATTCATGGTGATAGAATCGTTTCAGTTCCTTTTAATTGCTTGTCTAACTGTGAAACAAATATGGACTTGATCTGCTGTTTTGTAGGCCTTTATGTGGGTCTTTATAATGGGTAATATGTTATAATCTAGTTATGAGGTTAAATCTCACTGATTATTATATTAGCTGTGGTTGGATTCGAACCACAAATCACAAACACTGAGGCAAATAACCAGCATATCAAACCTGTCAATTTAACCAATCAGTATGGAACTGAAAGGTGCTTTTTTATCAAAAATATCTTTAAAAACAATTGCCAAGTTGTAACTGTTCTGTATGTTCTATGCATAAATCATCAGTTAATAATGTTACTGTATTTGTTCTATCTCTACTGTTTAAGATTTTATTATAATGTAACTGAATGATCACTTATATTTGACTGTAAGCTAAAAAGCTAATTACAGTGCATAATACTAATTGGTTACCATTTTGAAAACTTATTAACTTTCAAACATGAACTATACAGAAATTAATAAGTCACATAGTACGGGCACTTCCATTTATGCATTTACAGCCAGGGAGTTGGGGTGGGGTGGGTAAAAAACTAGTGGGAAGGGCGTGAAAAGTTAAGGTGAGGAGGTCATGAAAATCCTGCCATACTGCTTTAATTTTTTTCATAGCTCCCTTGAGCCGTAATAATGCAACAAAAATTCAAGATAGGGTTAATTACTACATCAATCTGGGCATCACACAAAACCATTTCTTACATGACTACTAGCTAAATAAAACTCTAAATTTAGGCTGAAAGATTTTCTATTACTCAATTACCTATAATGCATGGACAGTTTCAGAGAGCACAAAATGTCAGCCAACCTTTTCTCATTTCCCTAATTTACGTCAAATCGTCTATACACAAGATAATATTGTCCAGCTGATTGCAAGCAGCAATTGAGATTGCTCTAATTAAAAGCTAATTATATCATCTAGAGAATTGTGTCATTAGATGTGGGATGGCATTTGTGGTTGAGGAATAATTCAAACCAAAAAGACCAACGGTTCACCCAACTCCTATAATCTTTAAGTTGATACTAAAAGTATGAGTAAGATTTCTAAGAAGTTAATTCCCCAAAATATTCCACAATCAAGTCAATAAATATAAAGTCCCATCCCATTGAATGATAAGAAGGCCCATCACACAATTTGAACAATACCAAAAACAAGCCTATTGAGATAGCACTGTAAAAACAGATTCAACCCATAAATTGACAATTTTCCAACCTAAAAGCCCATGGCCATTTAGATGGTTGTATACAACAGCATAACATTCATAACTTGCACAAATGAACAGTGAGCTGTAAAACCCATACAGATGGCTTCACTATAGAGAATGGATCCTTAAGCAGACAGTATTGAGCCTAAAATATACGTGCGCGCGGCTGATCAATTAATTAGAGTGACCTTTGGGCTCGTTTGTTTGTGGCCCGCAATATTTCAATCACCCCGCGATCGTGGCTGCCCTTTGTCGAGAGGTCGAGGCTATTCCCATCTCATTCACGTCTAATTAACTCAAAACTCAAACCTGTAAGATTAACATCGCATTTTGGAGACTAAGCTTCCTCTTATAGCAGATAAATTGACGGCAAACTTGATTGATTTTTGTCGTGTTACGAGATTTCATGATGACAATTATCAAACCTTTAGATTAACATTTTAACATTTGGGGATTATGTATGTTATTACAGTTCCTTTTATAGTAGATAAATCGTGGACTGATTTAAGGCAAACTTGATTGATTTTAGTCATGTTACAAGATGTCATGATGACAACTAAAACTTGGAAATACGTAAAACATATACGAATTTCAGATTTTTCTAAGTATCAGTTACAAAATGAGATATTGCATCGTGAGCGGTAAGAGACTCGATGTTTGATGATATAGATGGATCTCTTCATGCATTTATGAAGGAACTTGTATCATATTTGATGGTCAAAATGTTGTAAGCCAGTGCATACATCTCCATTTACTCTGTGCAACATGATCTTTGGACACGGCACTAAAATAAAGCAGGATCTATGTTTGTTATATGCAATAACAGACGCGTATTTGTCACATAACAGTATCTCAGGATCAAACCGCACAAATAAACACGCAATAAACGACTCATAATGTCCTCATGGATCCGATGGTGACCTGGCCTGATGAAACATGCTACAGTAGAACCTCTAATCAAGACCACCTACATAAAGAGACCACCTCTACATCAACAATAAGACCATTTTTCATGGTGCCAAACATCCATGAGGCAGAGACAACAAAGTACCTCTATAATAATAATAATATAGAGACCACCTCTTTATTGACACCACTTGCGGTCAGTCCAGCGGGTGGTCGTGATACAGGTTCTACTGTACCTGCGATCAGAGGGTTGTGAGTTTGGTACCAAGAACAAGGATTGATTCACAATTCCAAAATCATTCTTAAATGGACTATCATTAATACTCATTAGACATGTTTGACTCAAACTTGAGAGGAGAAAAAATAAAAATAAAATAGAACCTCTATATTTAGACCTCCTGGCCTTTTTTGGCATATTTGAACAGAGAAAAGTAGTCTTATTATAGAGATGGTCTTAATTGGATGTTCTATGTTACTTATGACGGAATAAAGCCTAAATCCTTTAACAGTGCATTTTACACAAGTCTCACTGCATGATCGATAACTCTAACCCCTGTGAATTAAGGTAGAGAATAAAGATGCTGTTGCTGATCCCCTTACAGTGTCATGATGTAGACTCATCCATCCACCAAAGCCTCAATATCACAGCAACAGCTTACTTCATCATTAAGTCCACATTCAACACCCCACTAATCATGGAAAGCTGTTTTGAAACTCTTTTAGTCAATCGCAGGCCCGACTGGAGGTACATCCAGCTGAAGTCCCTGTTCTAAAAATCAATATCTGAAGACTTAAGAGCCATCCAAGGCAGGTTTATAATCTTCAAATTGTATTTTGAATGATACGTATCTGCAACATGAGGAATATACCTGTAAACCGACAATGCATCATAAATCACTGTTTGGCTACCTGACTATCATTCATCAGCACTTGATTTCATTACATACAAAAAATACATCCTGATTAAAACCTCCCAAGTAATCATAGCACTTTGAACAAATCTTCCGAGCAAGGTGAGAAATATAGGAGCCATAACGTCCCCATCGCCACTGATCTACCTGCGTCTCTCACCCGACTGGCCACTAATCCCATGACGATGCTGATCGTAATCCGCACACGGTTATTACGCGCAACCCGAGCTGCCTCTGTCACTCTGGCCGTGGGTGTAAATCAGACGGGCGAGAGATTCGCGGCAAGTTACGACAGATCGCGGCGGTTGGAGGGTGTCCGTTCGTCAGATCCGTGTGATGACTGAGGCGTTTATTGCTGAACCGCGAAGACGGATCTGTTTGTAATGGTTGGACGCTCGCTTGACCATTACTGTCATCACGTTACTGGGCTTCGATATCAGACTCTTCGTGTCGTGTGTCGTAATGATTTCTGCTTATGGATGGGAGATTCGGCACTGATTTGTGATTGTGTTTTACTGCGAAGTGAGCTGTATCTTCTGAGGGTAATGAAAGCTGTAGATTAGTCATGTGAAGCTTTGCTTCATAAGAAAAGCCTTTCTACTCCTTGGACACCGTTTCAATCGGTGTTACCTTTGGGAATCTAATTATTACTGATTCTCATGAACAATATAGGTAATCTGGTTCAATAGTTAATATAGTAATATAGGGCAGTTGGAAAAGTCTATACTGTAATTTTCTATTCCGCTGGCATAGAAATGAAATCTCCTCAGAGCTACTTCAACAGCTTAAACATATATGAAAAAACATTATAGCTTTAATCCTAACTTTGCAAATTCATAACATGCTATGATTCCACACTTGGCAAATACTCATTCTACAAGAGCAAATTCTTGTCATCAGAGTAAATTCCCATGTGAGCCTGTTAAAAAGTAATCAGCATTACATAACACCAAACAAAGTTACACACCGATTACACCAACTCCAATAAA
This sequence comes from Streblospio benedicti, assembly GCA_019095985.1. Lineage (NCBI taxonomy): Eukaryota > Metazoa > Annelida > Polychaeta > Spionida > Spionidae > Streblospio > Streblospio benedicti. The sequence continues at coordinate 7,893,876 of CM032660.1, forward strand.
TCATTGATTTCTGTTTTTTAGCGATACGATCGCCAGACACGCGACTTTTCACACCTCCCCAATGCGGCTACCGCTCGCCGTGTACATAATGAATTCATACAGCGCTGCCTGCATATCTACAAACACCACAACATCACACCCAATTGACAGTGCTCAATAAATCGTGCTTCCTGTTATAGTGATAAGGCACCAGACGCAATGTGACCTATCACACCCGCCCCCCTGGGTGATTTCTGTAGATAACGCGCCCAATTTGTGCAATGTGCCTAGCACTGACCAGCCCCCCTCAATGGCCATAAACGTCCACCTCGGTCACTCAATCGCACACTAATACGCGATTTATACGCTGGGCTTTAATGAATACAGCGCGACCTGGAAATTGGACCAGGTCTCAGCTTCGTAAAATGAACTCCTGAAACGCAAAGTATTATCGATTCATTTGTTGTAACCTCTTTAGCTTACGCAATCTCTACAAATGAACCACTTGCGTATGATGCGTAATGCGAACACAGAGTTTGATTTCAACGTGGCCGTTTCAGCGAGTCTCGCTGGAAAGCTGCAAGTCACATGAAAGGGATGGTGGAGGCATTTTGACAGATTCCATACGCTGTGATAGGTATTGAAGAAAAATCGAGGTTCGTGGCACAAGTCACTCCCAGCATATCTGGTGCCGTCAGAGGCGGACAATTTATGTCTGCGCATTAATTCACTGGTCTGGTTATATGTGGGTGGAGTGGCAAGGTTAGTGAATATATAGGAGCCATGTTCTATCTAGATTAGAGCAAGATTACGTGATGTGATCTATGAGCTCCAATCACACTGCTAGCTTCTGTAATTATGGGCCACTATGAAAAGTAGATCTGTGAACGTTTTTGCATGCAAAAATTAGTATAATTGATTGGAAATTCCAAGTACACAGATTTAAATTGACAGTAGCCATGTCTACAAAGATCGTGATCAATTAGACATTTGATGTTTTGCGTATCACATGACATGTTCACAGTCAAAGTTGTATCACATAGTCACAATGGATCTATAGACTTTCACAAAAAAGCCTGTAATAGACTGAATAATTGTTGATTCATTGGGTGAACCTTTATAGTCTAAATAATTGTGTATTTACATTGGAATTTCAATGATCCAGATTTGAGTTTGGCCATTGGATGGTAGTATTATTGCATATACACACACGACAGATTACGCATCTATTTGCTAAAGACATACCAATGACCATCAAACATACATGTACAGCAGAACCTCTAAGGAACCTCTCTAGGACCATCCAATGGGCCAGCCTCAAGTGGTCTCAATGGGGAGGTGGTCTCAGTATAGAGGTTCATAGTGATCACTTTACACAAACTTTGGACTATGAGAAATCGTCTTCTTATAGAGGTGGTCTGTTTTTAAAGGTCATCCTAATTGGAGGTTCCACTGTACACTAGGCTACAACAACTCCTCCCATGATACACACATGTCCAAACATCACCTCAGCCTCACAGCAATAAGACAATGGACGGACGAGAACATGCGACTTTTGGCCCCTGAGACGTGGATGAAAGGTGCGAGGATGTCCACGAGTCAGACTGGTGGTAATCACGTTATTGCTGCCTGGCTACACAACCTTGATCCACAGCTGTCTGTACAACATGGGGACAATCACACAGTAAAACCTCATATATGTGACTATGACCCAGAATGCTACAGTAAAACCCAATGTTTGTGACTATAGATCATATTTGTGACTTAAGTCCAGAATAGTACAGTAAAACCTTATGTTTGTGACTGTTCCAGATATCTGTAGTTGAAACCAATATTTGTGACTATAGCCCAGAATGCTACAGTAAAACTTCATGTTTGTGACGATTTCAGAATGCTACAGTAAAACCCGAAATGTGTGACTATATTACATAATGCAACCATGCATGACAGTCTTCCTTCGGTAAATAGTCTCAATCACAATAATTGACCCCTACTGCAGCCTCCCAGAAAATCCACAATACAACAGCCCATCCAGTGATTGCGTCGCCACCAATAACCCGGGCTAATGCACAGGCCAATATCAGCATTGATCACCCCATAACTATCTCCCCCACCCTATAACCCTCGCACCCACCCATTCACACAGCCTGAAATTGACCCTGCGCCGTAAACAAGTGTGAAAACGCATGCCTCCCACCATCAGCACAATGACACCGATACGTATTGATCTGCATACATCCTCATCCCGCCTTTATTCGGTGGGCGAAATTGACAGGAGGGCATAAAACCGGGGGTGGCCTTTATACCCGAGGGCTGTATGTCTCAATATGGCTGTCAATGATGGGACATGGATAGAGGTGGATAACAGTGTGTGTGTGTGTTGGGGGGGTGGGGGTGGGGGTATGGAGGATGGGGATGTTATAGTACAGTTTGATTCTAATCTTTTCAAAACTTGCGTCCATGGAGCAGGGTCAGGATTAGGTGGAAAAATCCTCCATGTCAAGCATAAAAAAATCCACACATCCTCAAAATACTCATTCTCCTTGCATTAACTCTATACTTGTATGTAAAATACACTCAAAATTATCACCCATCAAGAGAAGTTAGTTAAAACTTTTTACTGTCCTCTGTAAGTTTTTACTCATCAGTACGAGCAGATGAGCGGCAAATCCTGACCCTGGTGAGACAGTGAGTTTATAATTCCACGTGCATACAGAGAGTTCTTGGCGCCATCATCATTATCTTCCTGCAATCCAGCGACTCAATCAGCCCTCACTGAGTCATCAATGAGCCAGAGAACATCCCAACCTGAGCTAATTGCCATGGTAACGGTTCCCGTGACCCTGACATTCAGGCTTCACAGGCTTACGGCTTCATGACGCGATGACGACAAAGGCTTCCATATCACGCACTTTCTGATCGAGTTTGATTGTGTAGGCAGAAGAGCCTCTCTATTATATTAGGACCACCTTGGGACTAGTGCTAGGTGGTCTCAATAGAGAAGTAGTCTCTTTACAGAGGTTCATCTTGGTAGCTTTATGAAGGTTTAGGACCATGGAAAGTTGTCTTATTATAGAGGTGGTCTTCACTGGAGGTTTTTCTGTATTATTATTCTGTATAATGTAAACAAGAAGACAATTAGACATCACACAGGTGTTAAAGTTTGGCATAGCATAAATCGTGTTATTAAACACTGTATGCATTCAAACCCAACTACCTCAACCTCTGCTATAGGGAGAAATTTATAGATATGTCAATAGACATTTCATGCACAAGAGTCAGGAGTGTTAGGCAGCTGTGTGTCACACTTCAGAATTTGCAAAACACAGTCCCAATCAAACAATGATACATCACCATATATTAAAGTTACAACCTGATTTGTAGCTTTGAGCGAACCTGGCTACTTCCCGATTGTGGCTGTTGTCGGCAGGGTGTGACACGGGCGGGCATGATAATGATGACAATATTTGCTGTTTGATTTGAAATGCAAACTTACTGCTTTTTAATTCTCAACTGTGCATACACGTATGATCAGTCAAACAGGGTTTGGACACACCAGCCATTTTGGGCCAGTCAAATGGCTTAACTCAACAGGACCAAATGGCCCTTCTTTTGGCCTGTGTTGCAGTTTAGAATCTAAGACATGCTTGCAATTGTCACCTATGTACATATGACATATCTTGTAGCATCATATCCAACATTTGTCCAATTGTATGGATGAATGTGCAACACATGTTAACATACAGTGAAAATCTCAAGGCACAGATATACTATACATTGTAAAACGTGACAATGAACTTTTCAAGTGTGTTAATCAAGGGCCTCTGATTCTGAGATCCCAGCTTTTTTACTACCTTCCCAGCAAGTGATAAGGCAGACAACAGATGTCAACACAAGTGACATGATATTGTGACCATGCCTACTGTTTGATACGATTTGAAAACTTATTGCTTTTTAATTCTGCACTGGGCATGCTTCTTACAGGAGATTTGATTGACGAATATTTACCAATGATATCTTGCTCTGAGCTTGTTCACGATTCTTTATTTGAGTTTAAACTCCTTGAGATTATAATCAATTTGCGGATTTGCTTTGCATGCCTATTCTATGGTGCATGCAGATAGATGTGATTACAACATGACCATTAAGATAAATGTCCTTGTCGCTCAAGAATATTGATAAAACACTTAGTAAAGGATGTACAAAATCATACAAAATCATCCAAGAAATGATTTTTCAATTTTTCAAGGTCGCCCATCATTGATAGCACCATATATGATAAAAACAATCCCATATGTCTTTCCTTTATCGGTAAAATTGAATTGTAATATCAAACTTACTACTACCATCAATCCAGCCTGCCAACAATACAACCTCACATTATTACCCCAGTCCAGTTCAATACCCAATCACATTCACTAGACGGTACATCTATTTAACCCTCTATGTCATTGAAAGACCCTCAATCCTCTCAAGTAGAATGCACCAGTGTCTGCTGAAATGTACCAGCAGACACTGGATTTTTTTCCTACTCTCTGTTTTCTATGGCAAGCAAGCTCCTACCACAGTATTAACATAGCTGAAGACAGGTTTTACAACCCTAAGCTTCCATCTGACTATAAAAAATTGCGCTGATGGGACTCAAACTCACTTGGTAATAAACACAGTTGTTCATTGACTTTTTTCCATTAAAGCACAACAGTTTAAAAGCCTTCTTACAGTTACCTATAGACACCCATTTTCTTATGTGAGGATACATCTTACAAATTGGCACACCAGCTTTTCCAATGTTTTTTTATATAAAGAAACACCCGGGACTTTTTCCGAGCCCTGTCAACTCTCTAATTGTCACATAGCCTTCCCGCACTACCCACAATGCATCAGGTGGCGCCCTTTGTTTGCAGCTCTATCGAGGATACAGCCTCGCCGACATTGAACATAGATCAATCAGCCTTTGTCTTTGAGTCGCGCAGCCTCTGTGCTGTCCAGTATTCGCCATGTGATTTGCAATTAGACAAATTGGAACTTATGTGCGTTGTTTGAGTATTTTCGGAGGGTGTCTATCTGGGGAGGCACTAACTGGGCAGTACCTCGCATGAATCAGTCATGTCTCTTTGTCTCAGAACAATGAAGGTCGGTGCCAAGTGATTTGCAATCATTATGATTGAACACAATGCGATTTCTATTACATTTGCAGTCGTAAAACTATGGCTGTCTCTAGTTAAAATGAAAATCAACACAGGGTTATTGGGTCGATCATGCTGGTAGTTTCTTTTTTTTCATGTTTTTTAACTTAGCATTCTGTCTATTTTTTTGTGTCGCTTATTATAAGGATGAGACCTTGCTTGGAAAACATGCACTAGTTATTTCCTATACATTTTATCATTTATTACTACTAACTTTTCTTTGCCACACACATCCTGTAGACTAGTTATCTGGAGCACTGTTAGCCAACAGTAAATTATCAAACACACATTCACTAGAACCTCTATAAAAAGACCACCTTTACATTAAAGGCCATATTTCTTGGTCCCAAATCTTCATAATCATAGAGACCACTTTAAAATGTAAACCTCTCTAAAGAGACAACCTCTCCATCGAGACCACTCCAGGCCATTAATCAGTTCTTCCTAATATAATATAACTGAGAGGTTCTAGTATAAAAATGCAATAAAAAAGAGATTCTGATAGTGTCCATGTCGTGTTTAAGTTATTCACTGCACCACCACCACCCGTGTGCGCCTGAAGAATCAATCACCGGTCGTCCCTTTGTCTTGTTACTGCCCGCTCAACCATTGAGCCCGCAATTTGCTAAATGAGAGCTATTGATCGAGATGGTGATTGTGTGTAGCACAAGACTAGCTCCCATTTGTCACTGTCTCCTGCAGTAAAAGCAGGTGCCCCCTCCCACGGGGATTCCCCCTCCATCGGGGATTCCCTCGCCATATGGAGGCTCCTATAAGGGGTTTGAAAATAAGTACTGTGTTCCCGAGTCTCTATTCTCTTTTTAAAAATATTGAAAAAAGCTCATGCGTCAATTTTAAAATTGGATCATTTTATGTTGGAAATTACACAAGTCAATACATTTTGATTTCAACTCGTCACGTTTTAAAGGATAAAAATCGAGTGCATTAGACAACACATGCCTAATGCATGCAATGCTGCAATGTTCTTTTAACACATCAAGGGTCCTTATGAAGGAATCCCTGGACCGCTGCCGCCCCGCGAATGGCGGGTATAAAAGATGCACGGATTACGTGGTGACAGGCTTAATACGGGATTGAGTAAAAGATACGCGGATCGAAATGTGACAGCTTAATATGCGAGTCTTTTAGCGCGCATTGTTAGAGGAGAGAAGTAATCATACGATTCACAGACGTGTCAATGCATCCGCCAGAAACTGGTTCAGCAATAAACACAATAAAATGATTCGCCTTTTTCGGATGATAGAAAAAATTGTTTTGACGATAGAACATTGTGCACATGCAGTGTTTGAATGACTACTTTTAGTAATGCTTAAACATTAACTTACTTTTTTTAGCCAGTTGAATGATTCCAACAATGTTGGGGTCATGATACAATGAAATTATTTCTGATATCAATAAATAATCAACCTGTGTGTTATTGCTATTTAAAATGGACTTATAGCAGGGGTGGACCTTTATACAAATTGTGCATTTACATACGGATTCCTATATATCCATAGTTGTTACGGGGCCTTTACGACAAGGCAAAGCCTTTTGGGCAGATGTTAAAAATAAACTATTTCAGAGATACATAGAGAAAAATGCCAAAAGCCAGTCTAATACGCTTTAAAAAGGGTAAAATATGCTTCATGACGATTTCTAATATTTAATTGCCATTGAATGATTGAAAACACTCTTAATTAAAGCCCCAGGTAGTGTTGAAGTGTTTTCTCCCCTCCACCTGGTATGTCAACAAGATATGAGAAGCAGTAACCGCCATCGATGTTCACAGAAGAGTGACCTTTCCAGGAAAAGCTACATTTCCGGCTAACACGTAGAGGGAAACAGAACAAACGTTAACTTCGGCAGTGAACGGGCGATAGAAAGCTGTGTGAGAAGAAAACTGTACAAGCTGTAAACTGCAGTAATCATACAAACTCATAGCTTATTGTATATGTTAAACTGTTTCAGTAATTAGTATTTCATATAGTTTTTTATCTCTGAATTGGTTATCTTAACAAGTGAAGTTTCGCTATTATGATGAAATCAGCTAGATGTTGCACTATTTCTCTTTAACCACGTTCATTACATTGCATTCTATTCAATTATAAGAATCGCAGGATGGAGTTTCACCATCATGTTAAAAATGAAATATTTGACAATGTTTCTCTTCAAATACATAAGTTAATTCTTTGAAGCATTGAATTTCAAGGTTCCCAGCTGCACAATATTTCATCTTCAAAATGATCCAAGTTAAATAAACACTACCATGTAAATGGCCATGGGCTTTTAGGTTGAAATTTTGTCACGAGAAGATAGGCTTTAACATGACTGTGTGTTTGCATTGGTATTTCCATTGTCACGATCTTTATATGGTCCAAACTTTGGAGTGGGCATTTACAAGAGCGTGAGCTTCTAGATGGTTGAATAACATAGGCCTACATCTTACTTATAAAAAATTAAATACAAAAAACACCAAAACAATATCCCTAAAACATCCACAGTGTATTTGATCATTTTAAGATGGTCATTCAGAGCCACATTATGCTTTCACATTTTCACAACAGGTGGCAGCACCTCACAGTGCTCAATATTCAATACAGCTCAATACAGTCAAATGACAAAGTTTGTCTAAACGGTGTCAGGTCAAGTTAGAAAACAAATACACATATTCTCAGTTTCATTATAACAATGATATGTTAATTTGAAAAAGTTAATATTGTCAACAAAAAACACATTCTTTCCTGACCAATACCATTGTATCAGTCTATTTGGTTTACTAACATTGATTAATTTACTTCACAGCCTGCATTAACAATCTCTGCTTTAATGCAGACAACTTTTATCAATCAAAGGTTTGAAAATTGCGATTGAGCCAAATATCTTAGAAGTACCTTGAGAGCTTTCAACTTCAAGAGCCAAAAATCATCAACTTTCATGCATAAGGGCAAAACAACAGAATTTTCTCTAAGTTTTACGTTAGTTTTGCCATTGAAAAAAACGTAAAAAAATAGCATAATACAAATCTATGATCATTCTGAAATGAGCAGTCATAAAATGTGACCACCTCTATAAATAATTGCAATGAGCCCATATTTTGTGCCTCCGAAAAATACCTCTCCGAAAACGTCTCTTTCTCGAGTGATAGATTCTGTGAGGAGTAGGGGACGCTGTGATCCATCGTGCTATCATCGATCGTCCAATACCCAACCTCCGTCGTCAATCACTCGGTCTCAAGGGACCATCAATATGGACTACGACGTCGACGCTACTCAATATGGGGGCCTGCTTAGCGATGTCTGCACCAGAGAGGTCTCATTATTACGGTGATCCCGCTATGGAAGTACAGCAGAACCTCTCTATTAGGACCACCTTTGGGACCAATGTTAGGTGGACTCAACATCGAGGTGGTCTCTATACATAGGTTCATTTTGGTAACTTTATGAAGGTTTGGTCTGTGAAAAGTAGTCCTATTATGGAGGGGGTCTCAATAGAGAGGTGGTCTTAATTGGAGATTCTACTGTAGTCCCATTACATGGCTGGACTTATTATAAAGGTGGTCTATGTATTATCACAGGCATGGCACCACACTTGGTTCCATGATATAGTCATATAGATGTTCCCAATCTAGGCGGTTACATTACAAAGGTAGGCCTATCAATAAAATTACAGCAGTAGAACTAGATGAGGTCCTATAAGATGTGGTCACATTTAAATATGCTCTTTTATAACAGACACGGTAGCATTTTACAATTTTCCATTTCTGAATAATTTTAGATTGATTTTTCGTTTGTTTCCCTGTAATATGAAGTGCCTTTTGTAAGCTTCCGTACTCAACATCAGCATGATGGAGACAAAGAAAGAGCGTATTTTAAGGTCGACAAAACGAGGGCCCCGTTTGAGGTTGCATTTATTGATGACGATAATCACTCGCAGGTCCCCGTAGTTCAATACGTTCATTAGGCTTCAATTGGGAACACGAGTCGCAATCAATTTCGGGTCTCGTTTTGAGTTAATCTTGGTTCAGTAAATGTAGGGAAGTCAGGGCCCGTTTGTCTTGTGCATCCCTCACTGTGGCGGGTATTGACATGTACTGATCGCCACCCGTTACACTAGGCAGGAGGACGCATGAATTACGAACATTTTTCACATGAATTTGAAGCAAGATGGTAATTTTACCAGTAAACCATTGATCTAAAAGTAAAAATAGATGACAAGGGTTAAAAGTGACCTAAGGATCGTTTGAGCCATTTTTCCTTGTAAAAGTAACACATTGGAAATCCTTGTCGATTGACACGAGACACATGTGTCTTCTATACTGACATCATATTATAAACTGACACAGGAACGTTTTTGTAGTGTCTTAAAAATGGCCTGAGAAGGATAGAGTACTTATTTTCAGGCCCCATGTAGGATCTATAGATGATAGATACATACATAACAATCACTTACCAAAATAGATGTTTGTGCGAAGAAATTATGTACAGCAAAAAGACTCACCTGAAATTGAAAAAAAAAAAGATTAATGAAGATGTTAAAAGGCTAACGCACCATCTTTATATATCAATAGTTTGTGGCAGCAGAAATACAGTCCTGCTCTATACTTTGCACTAATCAAGCAAGACAAAAAAAATTCTTAATACCATTTTAACCATTACCAGGCCTAACTGGAGGCACATCCAGTAAAATGATTGAAAAATATAAATACTGCAAGCTTTCAGCTCTGCTACTCCAAGACTGTTAACCCACGCATAGTATTTTGAAAGATGCATACGTGCAAAGGTAGTTAAATGCCCCTTGGTGTGTTATTGGCATAAATGACGAAAATATTTTCAAATTTATCATATCTTATTTACAACACTCCTGGACAAAGTTTGCATTTACATAAAAATGAAGTGAAAAATACAATTTTGAAGAATGTTTATAACATGATTAACAAAGTTATTATATATATATTAGATATTAAGACTTGATGAACACAATTAAGAGATACAGCTTCAGCAGTAATTTGCCGCATCCATTTTGACTTTAAAATAGGAAAAAGAAAGCATAAACAAACACAATCAGAATTCTTTTGCTATTGTGTCAATATTGACAACACAATGACACGGTGCTAAAAATCATACATGATCTACATCACATAATAGTTCAATATTATCAATATAAAGAAGAGAAGCAATATATTCTATAAAGTTTGACTTTCAAAAGACCTTACATAAATGTTTAATTTTATTCAAACTAGGATGATTTGTGCAGAAGAACAGAAGGTGTAGAGCTACAGAACAAGTGACAATTTGAAGTAGAGCTAATAGATATAACTGACAGAGTTTGCAATTTGAAATCATCCGGCATCTTGAACTAACTAATAAGGCCTTCGTAATAGGCAGTTATAGAATGCGCCGATGAGCGCAATCAGATTCTTCGTAGACTGGAGTAAATAAGAAGAACCAGAGAATCATTGCTGAAGCCTTCTATTGCCCACTGTGGTACATTGGCAGTTACAGAAAGCGCCAATGAGTGCAATCAGCTTTTTCGTACACTGGGGTAAATAAGAGGAACCAGAGAATCACTGCTGCTGCGTTCTATTGCCAACTGTGAGGATGATCTAAGTTTTCCTCGCCCCTGCTCCCCCTCCCACCCGTGGGACCGCCTGACTGATGGCATCGGTTGCCGCTCAATATGCGGCTTTAACGACGCCGGGCATCGATCTGTTCGAGGGAGATATCGGCGCTGACTCGTTCATCACCAGACATGTCCCCAACTCTATGCTGCCATACTGATTTGGTTTCTTCGTCGAGTTTTTTGTTATATTCTGGTCTTTGAAAGAATCTAATTGTTGTTCTTTTTTTAAATTTTGAAAAAGTCGATACAAAAATTCAAAGATTGTAAAATTTACTACAGCTATGAAATGGTTCTCCACGTTTTCATGAAGGGTTAACGATGTTGAAATTACACATAGTCAAACCATTACAAGTATTGATGTTTTTTAATGACAATAATGATATATACTTAATATTTAAGTATAATTTCTTAATAATAACGAATACTGCAGTAATGATCGCAGTACCCTTGTGATTTTAGCAAAATTAATTATAAACCTCATTTTATGCATTTACAATGTAAGTTGTACTGATGAATATGAATATGAATATTTCAAGCATAGTGTTGAAAAGACAAAAAACTAAAAAATTGTTTTCTTGGTGAAGGCACACTACTAACTGTTCTGGCAGAGTACGTTTGACTCAAAATATACAGTAATTTCGATTGTAGATGCAAGTCCTTCTGTTACATTTTTTTTTTCATTTTGATACTTAAAACTATTCGACAATCCGAATTGTAAACAGTAATGCAAATGTAGAATAACAAATACACATACTTCGCATTTCAAGACAGAACTAAATGAAAAGTGAAATCGAATGATGAGCATTTCCTTTGAGACAGGTTCAATTAGGTAATTGCTCAAGGTCTAATATATTACCAGGACCAGGGATTTCTGTGCTTTGAATAATAAGCTTCTGTCTGTCATACATATAGAGTTTTACAGACACAATCTAGGTTATCAAAAACTATTAACCAACAATGTTACAATGTACGGCATTACAAATTATCTAGGCAAAAGTTAATAGCTGACATGACATAGTAATTGAATGATTGGAAATGTTATTTCAGAAATTCACCAGTAGGTGTCAAGGGTATCCGTATCCTTAGAATTTTTTATTATTATCTAAACAGTGATTCCTATGCCTTGATTGAGTCAAGTTTGATAAATGCAGTGCGGTACGTCTATACTGTATAAAACGTATGCATATCACTTGCGTATTATATTTTAAATGGTTCAAGGTTCATACTGTCACATATTATGTATCTTCTGGTCGAAAGAGAATTTGTCTTCAAGCGCTTGAAATCTACTATTTTCATAGTGTAAAAGATTAGACAGACTAGGTGATCTTCACCAGGAAAAAAAGTTGTCAAAGATAAGTCTCTCCAATGCAATGAAGCATGTAATAATGATAATTGAAGTTTTAAAAATGAAAATGACCTTAGAAAATATTCAGAATTGTGGATGACTATAATGGTTTGCTGATCAGTATTACCACCTGATTGGGAAGATTAATTGCACAAAGAAAAAGAAAAATTCAGAAAATAAAATGTTACTTTTGATTTGTGAAATAGTTGAAAAATTTTCATTTCCGATATTTCTCAAATTAAACCGATTGCCCAAAAAAGTGACACATGACACTGCCACGTACACATATAATAAGCCGCTGACACCTATTAGTGTAATGATTATCATTGAATCATCCAGATACAATAGACATGATATGACTAAAAAAAATTAAGGTTAATAATTACAATTCCTATTAACATATAAATTATCATACAGCTCAGCTACATTTTTATTCCATGAAAAATAATATTCATGCGGATAGACTTTGCCGTTTTTAAACCACAGACTGGTTTGTAAAATAAGAAGTAAAATAAAGCACAATATGTGTTTTATGTGTTGAACTAAATGTGCCAATGTACTGAGTTTAAAAGCCATGACAAAATCTGACAGTTTCTGATAATCATCTCTAACTGACCTCATGTACATAAGCATAAATGGGGGCGACTTCATTCCATAACCCTTTTTCAAATCAACCGTCAACAAAAATACATGTTTTGGTTTGTTGTTGGAATGACAGCAAGGTCAGTCAATATTCTATAAATTTGATGATCGAATATTTTTACACTACATATTTATTCAGTACTTGAAAAAATATCGGGCATGTGACCCTGCTGTACATAGGCCCGATTTGATTTGTCACTTAGGTCACCAGCGGGTTGGGGCTAAATATTTGTTTACATGGAATTAATTTATGCATCGCATAGCGCGACTGGATGAGTCACCTTGTTTGAATGATCTGACCGAGCCCTAGCTAAGTTTGGTGAAGTAAAATCGATGTCACACATGTCGAACTATTGCCATTCCATTCCAAATCTTTTAATTGCCATAGTTGGTCTAGTGACAGCATTCAAATGGGGCTATAGAATGCAATTGTTCGGCAAACTTAAGTACGCTACCCAGGGTAAATCTTGATTGTTTATGTCACAGAATCCATTATTTAACTGATACATAGGCTTGCTATTTTGTATCCTGGAAAAAAATAAATGTAAACACACATTCTACATTAAGTGCTTCACTTCTCATTGAAAAACTAGCTGATACATTTTTTTTTTCAATATAACTGTATAGACCCATTTACGCACTAGCATTTTTATGTATGACAATCTTAACATAAATAATTAATTAATTAATTAATTAATTAAGTATTCAGTCCCCATCTCATGAACATAAACACGTAGAAAGGTTTGCACTTCAAACGACCCCATAATCCCTATGAAAGCTGTACATGTAACATATGAAAACAATGAGTACGATTCGCGCTTTTAATTAATGATGACAAAATACCAACATACCATACCTGTAATTGTTGTAAATCGAATTGTTTCCAATATTGACACATCGACTGCAGATTGGCAGCCATCTTGGTCCTCCTCTGGTCACATGACAAGAGACGAGATCTTAAGCAACTATTTTTACTCAGATTTCTTTAAACTCCGTCCATGACATGTCTATTTTAATTTACATTATATATCAGTTTAGAATTATAAAGTCCTTGACTTATACACAATATTTCTAACAATGTAATAGCCGGCGAAATACAAGTTTATTTTAACAAAATGGTAATAAATCAAACGTTATTTCTCGAGACTATTACGATTTACATTTAATTCGATGGTCACAAACTTAGTTTTTCATAAAAACGGACCGCAGTGAGAATATTAGGTTAAAGAGACTTGCTTAGCTGAATTTTCAATCTGTAGTCTGTAATCTGTAAGGTTACGTTGCCTCAATCAAATGTGACATTAACTGGCAACGGATAGAGAGAGCGCAGTGTTTAGTTTAGTCTGTCACTGCGCCACCGACCAGGGATGCATTGAATTGGTCGATGGACTCTGCAGTGACTTGATACTCCTGTAGTTGATTCCACTCGCGAATGGTCCTTGGAAAATATGAGTTCTCAGATGGCTGGGTTCTACAGCGTGGAACCGCAAAACACTTAGAGTTGTTAGTAACTGAGCGGCTCACAATACTCGTGTTGACGAAATCGCTCTGCAAATGTCTGTCTCGAATCGGACGTTTGTTTCTCCTCAGTGGTACAAGGAAAACGTCTGGGCGCATGGTAGGCAGGTGTCCCTGCACGATTTGGTACATCAGGGTGAGCCTGCACGCTTTCCTTCGCTCAATGAAACTAAGATAACTTTATTTCAGAAAATTACAATTCCATCTTTTTTTTTAAGAAAGAGAGAAAGTAAATGGATACATTATCATTACAAATATTACAGTCGTAACTAATCATGTTGGAAATAAATTTGTTATAAAAAGTGTTGAAGATCTTGAATAAAAGTTGATATACACTACATGTATCATATACCTTTTACACCACATAATTGTGGCCTAATTAGTCATTTAAAGGTAATTTTTTTTTTTTTTTTTTTTTTTGGGGGGGCATTAATATACAGCTTTAATTGTAAACATGAATGAGAATACTTTCATTTACATAAAGCCTGATAAAGGCTGGAAACTGAAAATAGAGCCAAAAATTAATGTACATCTGTAAAGGAGACTATCAACTGGGTCTCTTTTTAGAGGGAGGCTTGGAACTGGTTTACAGGAAAGGCATTTTCATTTTGTTTGGGGATGTTTTTTCTTAAACATGTGTAATCTATTGCAAAAGATATGCTATAACTATTAATGTAGCGGCCATTATCAATCCTACGTAAAAGAGTATGAAAAAATAAGATCAATTTTACTTTTTGAGACATTTGCACTGCATGTTCCTGAAATGCAGATATGTAGATGATTATCAATCATTACTTTTTATGATCAGAAAACAATGAACACACCTTTTAATAGGAATCAACCCTTTACTAACTATGTGTGAAGATTTATTACAAATGCAAACACCGTAACCTGCTACAATAGTAATCATATTGTAAAGTGGGCCAGAACACAATGACCTCATGTTAGGTATCCTCGTGCACTCAACATGATAGAGAATTTCAGGGACAAAGAAACTAGATGATCAAGGGTGTATGAGGCCAAAAATAGTACAAAGGCGGCAAATGGTTTGATAGGCATTGTGCAATTGTGTTTTTTTTAACTGTCTAAATTTTTATTAATTGAAAATAGGCAAATGACACTTTTTTTACTCTAACATACATTCTAGCGATAAACTATAGATTTAATGGCAACTACACAAACTACAATTTTTTTTTAAATATTTTTCAATAATGTTATATTTTACACAAAGACTTTAAGCAGACAGAGAAAAAACAATAATTTCACAAATATTTTTATTTCATGACACATAATATTTCAACAGTTTTACAAAACACATTCTTGTAGGTCTCCAGTTTGCAGGTTCATTGCAGAATATACACAGGATGTAAAAATGGTCTATGAAATGGTTACCATGCATTTACGTAAATAGAACAATGAACACAGGAGATATCTACAAAACAGTTCTTGCTACATAATAAAGTTTGTTAAAGATTTTAAAGATGAGCTACATAGATATTTCAACTGGAAGTCCTCAATTCACCAGATTTGAAGTGGACCGAATTTGTTTTAGTGACTCATTTTTGCATTTGTGGGACGTTTGCGATTTGCGGCAGCGAATTATGTTATTTGTGCACAAACCATATGCAATTGCAATGTTCTACCAATGGTGATGCCCTACGGTAATACTTCTCTACAGCTTTAAAGCACATTTTTACTTAAGTTATGATGATACGTTATTCTGATTCTGCGTATGGAAGCAGATTCCACCACAATTAATCTGTTCCAAAGAATCAAGACATCACCGTTGAGTTGCTTATATCAACAGTTCAATATTTAGATATTTTCAAGAAGATTCATGTCATGCACATACTAAAATACTACTATTCTACAGTATATTGAAGACAGCACACAGTGAGATACGTTTTATACTACATTGGGTAACACTATTAGAATGGTCCATGACTATTTACAAAAGATGATGTTCAGTACTAAGAGTTCACATCTTGACATGCACTGTTGTCAAGGTGCTTCCTTCTGTAAATGATTTGTGACAAATATGGCAGTAAAATGGCTTCTCACCAGTGTGTGTGCGCTTGTGGATCTTCAGTTTAGAAAATTTAGCAAAACATTTCCCACACTAATCACACTTGTATGGTTTCTCTCCCGTGTGAGTGCTCATATGGGTTCCACAGCAGACCTTTGAGAGAAACTTTTATCACAAACTCCACAACCTTAAGGTTTCTTACCAGTATGAGTTCTCAAGTGGATTTTCAGATTTCCCCTTTCGCTGAATGATTTCTCACACACTGTACACTGATGGTCTTTCTCACCAGTGTGGATTTTCATGTGCCTGTTTAGATGTTCACTTCGTCTAAAATACTTGCCACATTGACTACACTCATAAGGTTTCTCACCGGTGTGGGTGCTCATGTGCCTTTCAAGATGTTGACTTCGACTGAATGATTTCTCACACACTGTACACTGGTATTCTTTCTCCCCAGTGTGGGTTCTCATGTGGATGGTCAAGTTACCATTGTTACCAAAACACTTGCCACATTGACTACACTCATAAGGTTTCTCACCCGTGTGGGTTCTGATGTGCCTTTCTAGAACTCCGTTTTGTCCGAATGACTTCTTACACACTGGACACTGATGTTTTGTCTCACCAGTATGAATTCTCATATGGATGTTCAAGTGGCTACTGAAACTAAAGCGCTTGCCACATATACTGCATTCATAAGGTTTCTCACCTGTGTGGATTCTCATGTGCCTGGTCAATTGGCTATTGAACCTAAAACGCTTGCTACATAGATTGCACTCATAAGGTTTCTCCCAAGTGTGGGTTCTTATGTGCCCTTCCAGATGTGACTTTTCACTGAATGATTTCTCACACACTATACACTGATGTTTTTTCTCCCCAGTGTGGATTTTTAAGTGCCTTTCCAGAGCTCCCTTTTGACCAAATGATTTCTCACACACTAAACACTGATGTTCATTATCCCCAGTGTGGATTTTCATGTGGGTGGTCAAGGCGCTACTTTGACTAAAACACTGGCTACATTGACTACACTCATAAGGTTTCTCCCCAGCGTGGATTCCCATATGATATGTCAGAAGTTCTTTACGACCGAATGATTTCTCACACACTGTACACTGATATTCTTTCTCCCCAGTGTGGAATTTTAAGTGCTTTTCCAGATCTCCCTTCTGACTGAATGACTTCTCACATACTAAACACTGATGTTCTTTCTCCCCAGTGTGGATTATCATGTGTTTGGTCAAGGCGCTGCTGACAGTAAAACACTTGGCACATTGACTACACTCATATGGTTCCTCACCACTTTGAATCTTTTGTTGTGATATCAGAGATTCACTTCCGCTCAATAATGTCTCCCTTGATGTCGACTTCAATTGCACATCACTGTGGTTTGCCATTGCAATCCGATTTCTTTAAACTTTATAGCATTTACAAGCTATTGTAGAACCCAATGTAACCAAATGCCTACCTATGTCTATGACAGATCGCAAATAATGTCTTATCCTTGAGATGATTAACTACAAATTAGTCCTATGTTTACAGATAGTAACTTTTCCCACACTGAATTCTACTTTTCATACATCCTTCTTGCTTTGATAGACAATCAATATATAATATAAAACTATATGTAATTTTCTTCTAATTCTGCTAATGCACAGATACATAAAATAATATCTGTAAAACATCTTTATGATTTTATGTATGACTTTAAATTTGTTGTTAAGCATGATGTTTGTATAACGTTATCTCCTTGACTTTAGAAAAAATTAGCAAAATGAAACATTTATATACTTTGGTCATAATGCACCGCCCTGCAATGAAGACAACCTTTATAAATGCACTACCTCTAAAATAAGACAGTTTCTGTTGGTCCTAGATTTAAAAAGAGACCACCATAAACCTCGATAAGAGACCACCTCCTTATTGAAACTCACTGGCAGATCCAGGCTTTTGGAAAAGGGGCACACTACAGGATTTCACAGTCCAAATGCAATGAAAAGGAAATTTTATGGTTGGAAAACGTGAAGGGAGGGGGGACAATTCAGGTAAGCCTATGGTGGCACAAGCAGTGTTGTGAGTTCAAGTCCTATCAACTTGATACAGTGAAATAGAAGTGTTGAAAGGTAAACTTATAGCTGGTGTTGCATGTTATTAGCGATGTATAAATGAAAAGCGCCCCCGGTGAGGGCAAACCAGTGTTTAATACACTGGAATGTCACTGTCTATATATTGGCTGATTATTCCAGTGTTTTATACACTGGCTTGTACCCAATTAATTGCGTCCGTCCGTCCGTCCGTCCATCCATCCGTCCATCCATCCGGTTCGTTACCCATCTACAGGTCGCATCGTTTGAGCTAGGATGCTCAAATTTGGCATGTCGGTTGGAAATGGTGACCACAAGAACCCTATTTCACATGGGCCCAAACGGTCCATATTTGGGCCCATTTGGGCCCATTATTAGGTCCATTTTACTAGTGAATCACATTCTTATTATTATTTGAATGCACCATTAAAATCAATATTCTATAACCACACACTCCAGACATATCGGCTCCAAAAAATGTATCCACTTCTTGGTAATAGATGATACTGCTATAAATCAATAATCAGCCAATATATAGACAGTGACATTCCAGTGTATTAAATACTGGTTTGCCCTCACCGGGGGCACTTTTCATTGATTTATAGCAGTATCATCTATTACCAAGAAGTGGATGCATTTTTTGGAGCCGATGTGTCTGGAATTTGTGGTTATAGAATGAACATGAAGTGAAGGAAGCAATTCAGATAAGGAGACTGAGATCTTCTCTCAACAGAGATGGAGTCAGTCACTCACTTCCGACCATAAGAAACAACGTGTTGACCCCTTGAGGGGGGGGGAGAGGCACAGCTTGGGATTCTCCCTTGCCAACAGTGACAACCTACGACATCATTTGTTGAGAAAAAAGCAAGAGTATTTGCCTAAAGCTCAATAAGTAATTGATCTTATTATACTGCTTAAAATATAAACATGTAAATTTCATGTCATATCTACCTTCTTCTCGGGTTGTATCATCCTATGTAGGAGCTGTCTTAAAAGTTTATTTAAATAATGTCTCTCTCTCTCTCTCTAAATACATGTATATATAAAATCAGAGTTCAATTGCACCATATCTTATTATCTTAATTATCACTATTTGAGTACAACACATAAACAAGGTTAATATGTACATGCACTATAGGCTGGCTATACTATTGCAAGCAGGTTACTTCTTTGAAGAACTCAATGTTTACAAACATGATTTTGGGGTACATTTCATGAAACCTATAAAGATAAATGATTTAATTAGGAAGTAATTGAACACTGCTCATAGATAAAAATGTATGTATTCAAATGGCTCAGCAAGTACTATTTATGTGGCATATTTGAGTACAACACAAGGTCAATATGTACATGCACTATAAGCTGGTTATACTATTGTAAGCAGGTTACTTCTTTGAAGATGTATAACGAAACAAAAATTCTGCGTAAGACCCTGAAAAGACTTACGCAGAATTTTTGTTTCGTTATACATCAACAGGTTGACGGGTCGAGAGGTTGCAACATATGTAGTCATATGATGAACGAAACATTGTCGGAAAAAAAACCCTGTTATATAAAGAATTGAGACTAGACATTAAGTGTCTTCAACAGAAACAATAGATTATTCAAGCATTATTGAATACTACAGAGTACAGACAATTTACAAGGAGCTTGCTTTTGTAAGTGTCTACAACACACTGGATTTGGAATCTGGGATTTGGAATCATTGCCAGTTTTTTACCCACCAAATATCAAGTACCTTTCAGTGGGTTTTCTCTAAATGATGTATGATGCTCTATTTCATTTTAAGAATTGTACTAACAAATCATCATAGTAAACATTTTGGTAGAGCTAGCATTTACATTGTTGCGACATTAGAAGCGACACAATGCATAAAAAGCCCCATTTTTTTCTGAGCAAATTGGGTATAGTAATAAAATGTGATTTTATATAAGATAGAATCTTGATGGATGCTGACTTTATACTTATCGGAACGATTTCTTTAATTCAGTAAAGAGTTACACTTTATGATAAAAATGGCTTGTATACTGAAAAATGTTCACATATAGAAAATGGATGATTTGACATGATCATTGTTTCGACCAATCAGCTTCAGTTCAGCATTCAAGATGGCAGCGCCCATGGCATGGCGGAATTACTTAAAAAATCATAAGATATTTTCAGATTTACCAGCAAACAAGATTAATCAGACAAACCAAATCGAAAGCAAGAATTTAACTACCATCAAGGATGGAGAGCTATATGTTTGGAACTCCGATAAAGCTTGTGTGTTCACCACAAACTTAAAAAATCTTGGCCGCAAGAATGAAGAAACTGAAAGCCGGTATTCTTATCAGGTAGATCTATGGAGGCAGTTCGTGTGTCAAATATGAAACAACGAAAGTAAATAATGCTGTATAAACAATCTTTTGCCTAAATGTATTTTCGTACACACGGTGTCAACATCATAAGATGTGTTGATTTTAAGGAGTTTTGTATTACGTAAAGAGTGTATCATATTCCATTTAGGACACTGTGCCGTGATCTAAATATGCAGGATTTAGACATCACCACTTAGGCACTATACTGAGAAAAAAAAACGTGTTCACAAGTTGAAGAGGTAAAATGTGAGCGTTGCTATATTGTGAGACACATAATCAAAGTCAAATTGTAACCAAATCAACTAATAAAACTGTCAAGATTGGAATATGTCCTCGGTTCGAAAGTTGACATTTTGCCTAAGTATGCACATTCGCATTATATGACATCGCATGCTAAAGTAGAGTACTGTGGTCCTATTAATATTAGCTACTACAATATTTTGGGTATGAGCCCATAGGGCCATTTCGCAACAATTTATTTTCTTGAGTTGTCTCAGGCCTAATTTTTTTGTTTACATACGATAACTCCTACACGGCTACGTGACGGCAAATTGCCTGCAAACTGACCTAACGGGAGTTGCGCTATTTCCCTACTACAGACTTGTTGATTGACTAAGGGATTGTTCACAAATGACGTCACCTGATTTTTGGCCTTTTTTTACCCCCCTCCCCCCTTGTCACCTTTCATCATCTTTGCAGCACCCCCCCTCCTGGTAAGTGACGTCATCTTTGCAGCCCCCCCCCCTACCCCGTGCGACAAGGTTTCGCGATGACATTTAACAATGATTTAACTGTGCGATAATATAAATACATTTGAATGTATAAATGTCCATAATTTAGACATAATTTTACAAATGTATTGAGGACATAAAGCGAACGAGGCAATGTGGTAGATAGTACACAACTCACTTAACATGTCAGAAATTAAGTTCAAATACTGTTAGATAACTAGAACTTTTTTTCTAAAGGTGACATCATCCAAGTGCTAGACACCCCCCCACCCCATGCCGGATGACGTCATTTGTGAATGATCCCTAAGAGGTCAGCAGTGGTCAGTGACCTTATATAACCATGTCTTTGTTAGTTGACCCTTATACCAGGGTCGCAGTAGTCAGTAGAACAATCAAAGTGGCCACATGATTCTTTGTGATTAGACTAAGTTGATATGCGATGGCAGACAGGTGCTAGGTAGGTACAGGGCTTAACACTAACTTTTTTATTCACGTGCCCAGCAGGGCATGTGATGGTCCAAATCCATATGCCCTGATCTCATTTTTATGTGCCCTGAAATTTTTTAGCTAAATCACAGACACCAAAAATTCCAAAATAAAAACAAAAAATAGTTCAACTATCAGATCAACATGAAAACTTCATTTATACAATGTATATTTCACCATAGGGAAAACCGACATTGTGGATATGATGGTCAAGTTTGGCTAAACTATAATAACTGGTACTTTTTATTGAGTGCCCATCAGGGCACTGGAGTATAAGATTTGATGTTCCCTGACTTAGATTTTATGTGGCCAGCGCACTAGCTTAGTTTAAGCCCTGAGATAACCAACGCTACAAGACAAACCCATTTTTTGTGACTGTTAAAATTCATATATGTTCTAGTGTTCTAGGCTTAACAGTTCTAAAATAATGCAATGATAAGTTTGAAATTACAATGGACTTTATTTTTACACTAAAGGTAATATTATTTTCAACTTACGAAAGCCAAATGACACCAAAAACTCACAATACCCCCATTATCGCCCATGTCGGCCTAGTCATAAAGAATTAATGTAGCTCTTTCAATTTTCACGGCTTTTTAATTTCGCAAATCATCCCAAATATGCAAATTTAGCAAAATTAAATCGCACGCAAATTTTTTTAGGGTTACAGTATCAGAATTATGACGTCACCACTTTACTAATATAAGAAAAACACGTGTATGTGTGTCTAAGGGTTACGTATTGAAAAAAATACCTCAAATACCATCAAATAATGGAGTTGTCATGGTCTCTAAGGTACAGTTTTAGAAAAAAATGTCCATGAAGAACACGATTTTTACAATTTAATGTTAAATATAAAACCTGTTCTAGGGCCTGCCGTGGCATTATGGATTTACTTGTGTAAAATATATTTCAAACATGGCCTTCTCTGTTGTCAATTAGAAAATTGCAGAATGTAAATTTGAATTAGTTTCTCATTGTAGTGATGATATACCATTTGTATTGAGAGTGTAGGTAAGATTTTGAAAGAGAACTGTAACTTGTCGTCAGCAAATAACATCGATGTGCACGTAGCTGTCCTTTTTAATGGAACTCCTGTCCCTGGAAATTCATGAATTTACAAAGACTGTTTTATCAGTTGAGTTTGTTGTATTCAGGTTGTTCTCACAGTCCAGGGCCATGGATAAGTGCCCGGCCTATAGTCCGAGACAGATTATAGTCAGCTGCTGCAGCGATGCAATCAGCGTTTGGAAAACCTACCGGAGCGTCGGACAATGTCCAGTGAATATCCTGTCGGACCTGTAAGAAAAACAATCTACCGAACCGGTGGTCCAGTAAAAATTTGGGGTCAAACCGGCAATATATATCCACAAATAAATAAAAATACAAGCTTCGACATCTGTTTTTGCCCCTCGTAGCTGCCATTTTGTTTACCTGTTGTTATTTGTCAAGTGCCGTAACAATAATGTAAGCAACACCTTGTTGTTTGTGCAAATAAATACGCAATATCATAGGAAAATTGCACAAATTCACATTGACAATATGGCGACCGGCGATCAAATTTCTGAGAAATATTTCAATATTATTGCAAATTCTATGGATTAACAGAGCAGCAGTGTGTCTTAATGATGAATCAACTCTGGTAGACTAGGTTAGTTTTTAGAAATAAGTGGAGTCATGTATGATTTGTTTAAACCTCAAACGTAATATTATATGAGCGAAAATATGAGTAGTTTAACGACCATAACCCCCCCCCCTACTTGGCATGACTGAGTGTGGTTAATTAGATGGGTTAAGTGATGACAATGTGTACAAAATTTGTTGATATTTTTTAAATAAAACTTTGTACATGGTATTGGTCTTCCTCTTTTAAAACAAGCAAATCACAAGTGATCCATTATCTTGACAGGTGCATTTTTTGAACGCTGTTCTAGTTTATGGTCCAGTTAAAGCTCTGGCGGTCCTGTTAAAAAACGGAATAACAGGACCTGTGGTCCACTTCAATTTTTAGCCTATCTTCATACACTGGATGCAATATGATGATTGGTCAATTAATTTGTTTTTCTTTAACTCTAAGCTTGCCAGAAACAAATAAAATGTGATAATCCTGTATACCAGGGATCGGAAAATTACTTCGAGCAATAAAATATCTTCGATATCTGCTGTTTTTACTGTACTAGGGCTGTATAAATGTTATTCCTGAGTCAAAATATTGGGAATTTCAACATGCCAATTTGTTTATGGCTATTAAATCGCCTGTAATTTCTGATTTTCACCATTAGGTGATCATATAACTTCATCTTTATGTTAAAGAACTTATTAAAACTAACATCAGAAGCAATCGTGGCTTTGAATTTGACAGGTTAGCATCCGATTTTAAACGGCATAGTGTTATAAGTTATACTAATCGTAGCAAAGTTTTATAAAAGTTACTCAAGAAATACAACATGAACCATCCATATTTCATTCTAATATATATTTACTCACAATATTTAGTTCCATAAACTCCTTCAAACATCACTTCACTGAATGTCAGCCAGCCATCTTTCAGCTGTTCCGAATATGATTGAAAATGCATACTATATCGTTTCTTAAGAAAAACTAGTTATTCAATATCTTTATGTAGACTATTACTAGTAGTAGGACTATTCATCTAGATTAATTTATGACTTTTACTACTACTTGAACCACTATTTACAACATGTACAACGTTGCGGCGACCATCGCGTGCCTTCAACCAGGTGACTGTTTTTGTACGATGACGTCACAATGGCGCGAACTGGGTTTCCGCCAGGTGGAGTTCCTGGTGGAAAGCAGATGGAAGAGGTTCGGGGGGATGCTCCTGCCTTGGTTGAGCTTCGGGCGGTGCGTGTGGATCTTGATGGCTTCCAAGATCTTACGTCGGACCCGCATAGTACCCAGTCTGCCATACAGATCCACACAGAAAATACTGGACATCTATTCAGTAGTGAGTCAGCCAGAGTCATAGGCAGAGAAGATCAGCCCTTCCGACGTAAGATCTTGGAAGCCATCAAGATCCACACGCACCGCCCGAAGCTCAACCTCAACCAAGGCAGGAGCATCCCCCCGAACCTCCTCCATCTGCTTTCCACCAGGAACTCCACCTGGCGGAAACCCAGTTCGCGCCATTGTGACGTCATCGTACCAAAACAGTCACTCGGTTGAAGGCACCGCGATGGTCGCCGCAACGTCAGTACATGTTGTAAATAGTAAGTAGTAGTGTAGTGTAGTCATAAATTAATCTAGTTATTCAATGTTTACATTTGATGAGTAGTTTACCAATTGCCTTATTTGTGATCCGGAATGCAATTCAAAATCCGATGATTTACATGGGAGGAATGAAATGTCTGACGCCATGTTACCTTCATGCTTAAATTAAAAGAGAGCAGGTGCCTGCCAGGTTTTCCCAGAATTAGCCTTGTGCTGCGCTGCGGCTGATTCGTGACGGTGCTTGATCATGAAGGATGATGCACATTTTAGCCGTTGTCAAATAGATTTCTTGGCGATTGGACATAAGAATTCTTGCTACCTCGAGGCAAAACTATTATGTGTTATAACACCGTGAGGAGTCTAGTTCATATTTTATTAAGTCTTCGAAACGAAGATGGTGTGTAGACGAATTGAACGGTGTATCACATGATAGGGTTATGTGAAGGAAATATGAGTTTTTGAGGCCACAATTTTGAAGCAGAGAATGCGTGTTTGATGCCTAAATATTTGCTCGTACTAATATGATTAAAATAATATCATTATGCTGTATATTTCCTTCATGAAAGGCATAGAAATATATCGTTTCACTGCTCATTGTTGACATACCTGAACGAGAAGTTAAAACTACGAGTGTTTGCATACGAATTTCATGAACAAACTTAAGACTATTTTTTATAAAATTGGACTCATATATGAGCCGATGGCAAGGATAGGATTAAGTGCCATTATTGCATACATTTAGAAATAAAACATGTGATGTGTGGAAAACGTATTGTGCATAATCTATGTAATTCCTAAATTCCTATAATTCTGTCATGCAGAAAGATCTATTACATGATCCACTCAGCCATGACCCGGTTCGTTGGAAACTCGTATTTGTACAAATGAACTGGTTCATCACATAAACGTTCTTTAGTACTTCAACATCAGACGTGCGCTGTCGGTATTCTGCAGTATGCGACTCATACTTCTCCAGCACAGTTTTTATTTATTAAAGAGAATGAAATGATTGCAGACATCATTTTATAACAACAAACAGCGACTGTACCGTGACAACCAGACTAAACTTATAGGGTAGCAGAATATTCAACTATTTTCTATCAATTTTAATTCACTTTAGAGCTTGTAATGTACGCAAGTTTTATATTTTATTTGGTTGAATGTTTATTTGAAGACGTTTTGATGAACCGGTTCATGTACTTTTAAAATTAATTAATTAATTACTAAAAAGTTTATTTATTTTTTGCCGGACCGGGTCGTGGCTAAGTGGATCACATCTGGGTATGGATCAAACAGAATTAACAGATCAAAATGATAGAAAAGCCTGGAGGGGACGGTTGAGAAATAGACAGGGCTGCCAGGCCACACCCTGAAATTGAGGAATAATTAGGACCTTTTCAAAAATATTGATTTGATTGATTGATTGAACTAAACGATATGGGACATGCTAATATGCAATAAGCTTAAGAATAGATTGTCATTTTACAGGTAAAAATGTATGCTCCCCCGTGTAGCATGTTGGCCAACCAATCAGAACGGTCTATTTGCCACAAAATGTGCTCCAAGTTACAGAATGAATGATGTCTGAAGTTCCATCCATTTATTATAACATAACTACATGGGTGATAAAGATAGTGAGTCATGCACATGTATTCGTAATCCAGGTGCTAAATCCGAAATATAAAACTGAAGATTTCATAAATTACAAATACTATTCTGATGGATATTTTTGTTGTTGGCATAGATAACCTTCTAAATATGAAAGCAAATTTCCACATGGCGATATGACACATTAAAATGCCATCAATTTTAATGTATACATCCGAGGTGCATCACAAATCAGATGGGCAAAAAAAAGCATCTATCAGTTATTTGTTGAAAGATCGCTACATGTTTCATATTTGAAGAAGGGATTTGTCTCTCTTAGTGGAATGCGCCTCATAAGCGCAATAAAGGAAGCGTGATCAGCCCTGACAGGTGGTTACCACGGTAATGCATTATACGCGTAATTGTGATCAAAATCTAATGTGACTTTATTGAAAAGCGGCAAATGAAAAGTGATGTTTTGTGCAGCTGGCGGTGGTGACACGGTAATGTCGCGCAGATTGCAAGATGACACAGTCGTGGAGGGGTGATGAATCGAACGGTCGCCATAGAAACAAATAGTGCCATTACGGAAGCGACAGAGAAACCTTATGAATAGAACCGTCCCGATTTTACTAGCGTCACACACTTCTAAGTGACGGATGTCAAAAGTTGTCGTCGATCGTGACTGTCATCTATCGTATGTCTAAATGATCGTCAGTGTGAAGTGACCGCTTGGTGGGGGTCATTGGACGGTCAGTTTAGGGCTGTCGGTGTGTGGTGGCTTGTAGCCACGGTGGAATGTAGTGATATAAACGTGTCATCGGCGCAACAATGTGCGTTAAGTAGCGGTGATCAGAACGGATGACTTGGGCAATCAAGCCGCGCTTAGTGGGGCCGGTGGGGGGCTGTCTGCTTATTGGAACGGCTCATGGCCGAAATTTCCAATATAGGATGAGAAATGGGCAAATCAGACGCACAATGGCGCTGCATTCGATTTGTGGCCGCCGATAATAGATTCATCTCACGCAGACATTCAATTTTGATTTGCGGTTGAGGCGAGAATTAGCCTGTGTATTGTGCAATAAACGCGGCAGGAGTGGTGTTTACTGCTGATATTGGCCTGTTTGCGGGGAATGGGTAGCTGGGCAGAGGCTAGCTGTTTAGGGGTGAGTAAGGGGGGGGAGTTTTATGTAGGCAATTACTATCAGTCGTGATTGATTGGAAGATGTACTTTAGAACCTGACTTCGTTATGGAGATTCATGTTGGCTTCTTCATTAAGAATTGTGACTGCAAGAAATTGTCTTATTATGGAGGAGTCTTCTTTGGAGATTCCACTGTATTGTCTTTGTGTGAATGGATTTGTAGATTTTTTCAGAAACTTGCAGTTAGTGACCAAATGAGATAAGTGGTTTATGTGTTAGAAGATGGTCTTTTCTTTTTAAAGAATGTGTATATTTTTTACAGAATGTAAAAGGGATAACTGCTGAGCAAAGAAGTTGCTTGTAGATGATATTTTTTACTGATATGTTCTTTTTATGGGAGATTCTGCTTTTATAATCAGCAATATTGATGAGAGATTTCACATATAATAGGTTAGTATGTGCAGTATCAAATGTGGAAGGATTTATGATTTTTATGATTTCAATTTGATTGTATGGTATGTAACAAAAACACCTGTCAACGTCTGACAGTACAGTACTCGGTATATGTAAAAAACCCTGCCAATCTCTTGTTTCAAGGAAAACAAATGAAAACTATATAAAATCCTGCCTTGGTATGTTAGATAATGAAACCTTTCGTTCTTTTACTGTACGCTATCCAGCTTTAACTTTTTACCCATAATCCATCACTCCCCCGTCCCATTCAAATCACTTGCTGGCAGCTGGAATAACATGCCTGTCTCCCACCCTGTTCAAACTATCCATAATGTACCCTGTTCATCTCCATCTACCACGCCAAACACACAATACGGCGACGCACTAACTCATTTCTCCCCATCACACCTTCATTCATCGTACATTTATCAGCATAGTGGGAAGGCCATTATCTTCGATGAGTCGCCGCAAACATTGTGATTGATAGGCCGTGGTCATTAGTCTTCATATTGTTGCTGATGCGGAGGGGCTGGGATGTTGGGGGGTGGATTATGGCTGGTGTAATGCAGCCATTATCTGGTGGAGAAAGCCAATTAGAGCGATCCGTCATTGTAGAAGTTACCCTGTAGATCTCATTAGCTGAATATGACGTTAACCTTGTAGCGGATGCAATTTGGAGAAAAAAACAAGACAAAAAAACGGCAATAATTTCTTTTGACTTTGATGGAAAAGAATGAAGTTTGCTTGAAATATGTCAACAGTTCTATATCAACCGCATTCCCAACCTCTAATAAGTTTGTTTTATGTGGTAAATAAATCCTTCATAGACAGACCTGTCAACCTTCCAAAGAATACCATCTCTATTGAAACCACTTGAAACCAGCTTTTGAGTATTATTAGAGACGTTCTCTAAGATATGTTGAAAATACTTTCTCCACTCTTCCAGGCGCTGATGTGTATTGAACCATTGTGATTTTTAAGAAGCATAACACAAGAATAATTCAAATTGCACTGTCATGGCATTTAAAAAAGAAGCCAGGCAGAAAAGTGTTATTCTTCTGGCCCTAGGAGGGAGAGTTTGTTTCTGCTGCGGAGAAATAACACAAAGCGTGGAAAACATTACACTTTTAAAACCTGTCTTGATAAAGGGAGACTGAGATGGCTAGGTCATGTTGAGCACAGCTCTTGTTCGATTAGCAAAGTAAGAAAAATTGAAATAGAAGGAAGGAAAGGGAAGACAAAACAGACTTGGGATACGGTCGTGCAGAAAGATCGGCCATGCTTGTTGGACATGGGTCTGATAGATCCAAGTTACGAAAAGCCTTGGCGATGACGGTTGAGATGTAGACTGGGCAGCAAAACCACAACCTCTAAATGAGGAATAATTCGGGCATGCTCAAACGTCAAATAAAACTTAGGATTTGATTGATTGATTGTCCTATCGACTATCTAACCAATGATTGAGTAGATAGATTTAGGTAGATGCTTGTTTCAAATGATTTAAAATTTTTGAATCTATCAATTTTACAATATTACAATATTTCGCCTTGTACAGGCGTCTTCAAGTTAGTATACTAACTTGAAGAAGCCTGTACATTGCGAAATATTGTAAAATTAATAAATTAAAGAATTAGAAAATTTAAAATCAAATTTGAAACAAGCATCTACCTAAATCTATCTACTCAATTATTTTAACTGATGCAACACAGATTTTTTTTTTATTATTTTACATATCTAACCACTGCTTTGCCTCTGTTGCAGACTTTGCTGTGCACGTCGCCCCCCGTGTTTGACGTATTCTCGCTGCAGTTTAACGAGACGGGCTCGCTGCTGGCGCTGGTTGGTCGCGCGGGGGTCGCCGTCATGGAGATGCCCCAGCGGTGGGGGCGACACGGAGAGTTCGAGGGCGGCAAGGAGCGCATCACGTGCAGGTGAGAAGAGGATATTGTGTAGGGGTTGCAGAGACAACAGCCGTGAAACCTTGCAACACGGTATCATTCTGGTGTGGGAGCTACGGTAGATTAGTATGTGTGAAGGAATCTTCAGGTTTTCTATTACAATCGTGCAGGTAAGAGGAGGACATTGTCAGACAGCACAGTAGTTGGTCATCTGAGGCGACCTACGTTTTGTCTGGACGACTCAGACTTCCAAGTTGACTACCCCAAAAGGGTGACCCACATCTAATCTGACTTATGTTTTTTTTGCAAGCAATTCTTTGCCAGTCACATTTTTTTTCATATTAGCATACATCTTCCACATGGGATTCTTTCAACATCAATAACTGGTAAAAATTAAACTGTAAAAACTAGGTAATTAAGCTTCTTTTTTTTTAGACGACCCACAATATCAACTGGCCAACCTACATTTTGAGGTTGGTTGTCAGGTTGGGCAACCTAGGTTTTAGAATTACTGTGCATTTCCTGTGCTGTCTGATTGTGATGGGGTTGCAGAGACAACAGCCGTGATACCTTTCAATATTGAACATGGTCTCATTTTGGTCTGGGAGCTACTTTAGATTGGTATGAGGTGTGAAGGAATCTTCGTGTTTCTATTACAATCGGGTACCCGGGTATGGGTTGGGTTGTAACTGGGTTCGAAATTCTGTAACTGCCGACCCATAGTGTCACCACAATGTGAAAATCTCATATACAGTTTATGGGCGAAGTCCAACGAACCTGAATGAGACATTAAAGCTTGACTAAATAATGATAAGACCATATTAGCATTCTTCATCAAGACATTGTGAAAATGACCAGGTTTTTGCAGCATACGAAAGCGGGTAACGTTGTAACTTAGTTAAGTACCTCTCAGTGTGGGTTTACTTTGTGAGCCGTGGTGGCGCCTCAGTGGATGATCGGGACCACGTTTTGCAGATTAACCAGTCCCATTGACGCTTGCGTTCTTTCAGGTAATGTGAAAATGAGCACTTTTTCCAGTGTTACATAATACAAAAAACAGCTTTTTTTCAGGGTGACATTGTGAAAATGACCACCTTTTGCAGCATACCATTAACACACTTGTTTCCGTTCAGGGTGACGTACCTGGCGGAGCGTTACTTCGTGTCCTGTGGGGGCTCCGCGGGGGCAGCTGGGGGTCGCGACCAGCTTCTGCAAGCGGCCTGGCATCCGGGTAGCGACTCAGACACACACATCACACTCCTCACAGCAGACAACACGCTACGGTGGGTGCCACAGTGGGTCAGGGCCGCCAAGTAGTTACCTCTCTATAATGGTATCGAGATCTATATAATGTACGTCATAACTTCAAGCTTGCCATGTGATAACTCAGAATTGCTACTATTGACACCAACCGGTGGACTGCCCTCAAGTAGTTTCAGTAGAGAGTTGGTCTCTTTATAAAGGTTTGGAACCTTTGAGAAATGGTCTTATTTTAGAGGTGGTATTGATAGAGAAATGGTCTTAATTGGAGGCTCTACTCCCAGAGTTCTACTGTGTACATGCTGTTGTACAAAATTACACCTGAAAACCCTATGAAAATAAGGTATTTTGGTGGGAAAAGGGTTTTAATTGAAGGATCTACTGTATGCGTGATATGGTATAAAATTACACCTGAACTGTCGTAAGTTTGCAGTTATAAAATGACGTCGTCGGTTGTATAGCCTATGCGTTTTTCCCCCGTGTAGAGTGTACAGCCTGTTTGAGCCACAGCAGGCGACCCACGTGTACTCTTTGAGCCCTGGTGACCCCCACACGACGTACTTCAGCGAGTCCTCCCGCCACCTCGGCTTCGACATTGCCCTCGGAGAATTCGGAGTCTCGTTTGACTTTGGACTACCAGGTGAGAAAACTTTTTGTTTGCAAAAATAGTACCTTAGTAATACAAAACAATATGGATTTTTAAAGCGCAAATTCCAAAAAGTGTTTATGTGCGCATGTAGGCTTCCTTAATCAATAAAGGCATTTGAAAATGCCAAGAGACTTGGGGTATCGTATCGGCTGAGGAAGTTTATTCCACAATTATCTAGGTGCTGCTATCCTAACAATTTACAACTATCTAAGCGCAGGCTCACATTGGTATGAAGATTCAAACCAAAGTTAATCATAACAACATCTAGACTATTGGAATCCCCCCAAAAAATTAAAAAAACAAACAGAAAAGTGATTTGATAGCTTTGTCATCGATATGTGTAGTTTTCATGCATATCTTTGATTGTCATATCAGACCATATCATATAGCCGTCTAAATTGTTTCATATTTTGTATTTTTTGTTGTTGATTACCTGTACTTTTATTTCTTTTATGAAGACTAGTCTCAAGCATATGTAATTTGTATTTTTTTTATTGCTCATTCCAGTCGAGCTGACGCCCAAAAACCACTCGGAAAAAAAGGAAAGTAGTCCGCTCGCGTGGCCGATTTACGTCCTCATGGGCAATGGGGACGTCTACATGCTCATGTCCGTCATAAACAGGTAACGGGAACATGTCATTGCATTGTTTTTGATAAGTTATTCATTTAGTTTTCAATAAAAAGTTTGAGAAATGCTAAAACCAA